>JAFMSR010000001.1:46367013-46671028 GCA_022818135.1 Saxidomus purpurata | reverse complement strand
ACAAATCGACAAGATGTACAAGACCGGAAACCCAAAAATAGAATTGGAAACTCGCGCTACAATGAAGATGAAAAATAGAAACGCGAACGTAAAACATACATTGGGAAGAACACTTCCAATGGAAGAGTAAAACGAAACTATTCGTCAAAAGCAGACGCAAAAATGTTTAAATTCACAGGTGCCTACAAAGGCAGAACGATCCGCTATTACGTTGGTGGAATATCAAATGACTCAACGGAGGATGACTTCAGGGAATATTTAGAAAGCAACGGTATCTGACCAGTCGCAATTTATATGATTCAAAGTAAAACCGGAATTCAGTCCGCCAAACTTACTGTACCAGCGCATGAAGGTCGTTTGTTGGAAGACAAATCTTTCTGGCCAAAATTCGTACATTGTCGTAAGTGGTACAGAAACGAAACATGGGAATACTACAAGAATAGGGTCACGCATAAAAATGGCAAAGTCAACGATAACGAACAATACGACTGTGACAATAATTACGATGATCACGAACAGTACGACACTGATAACGAAGGTGGGAATTGGCCCCAAAATAATGAATATGATAAAAACAACGATAACGAACAATATGATCGTGACAATGATAACGAGGATCACGAACAGTACGACATTGATAACGAAGGTGGAATTTGGCCGGCGTATCAGTCTTGGGTCACGGACGATAACGACAACTGGAATTAGAACACATAAACTTTACAAAATTCATGACATATGAATGAAGAAAAAAAAAAAAGGTAAAACAACCTAAAAGTGAAAATAAAATGTCAACAGACACAAAAGTGAAAGACAAAATAAATCAGGAAAAAGGAAATCAAGGAAGTGTAGAAAAAAGGGATTTCAACCTTAACGCGAGCAGGGCTATAGACAAAAAGCTGGAGTATACTGAAAGACCGGAAATAGAGATTGAAGAAACTGGCGGCGGTATTAACATATTCCTCAATACTGGTATGTACGAACTCATTAAATCGAAAATTGATGAATATTACGTATACTATAACAAGAACAGTCAAAGGTACAGTTATTCCTGTACTCCAGTAGAAGACCGGTTAGGAAATATGATTGAGACGAGATATACTGTTAAAAAGGGAAAAGCCAGCTTATATACATTAAATATGTACCTAACAAAATGTGCATACCTGGTGAACGGTAGAAACCCACATCATTTTGTAGCAACCGATCTAGTGAATATTCTAAGTGCTGTAGAAGAAGATTTTCGTATAAATGGCAGTTCAGTTGCACAAACAAATGTGTGTATAAAAGATTTGTTGATGCATGTGAAAACAAATAAAAACATGTATGATGATTCCACCGTGTTTACCGAGGAAGTAAGGACCACACCGGAAGTTACACTTATGAATTCGAATTCGAATGAATGCATATCACAAGATCTACAGCCGGACGTTATTGAGCTAGTAACTGACGAAAAGTGTGAATCTACGCAGGCGTGCAACTCAGTATTGAATAAATGCCTCACCGTGTTTACCGATGAAGTTAGGAACACACCGGAAGTTATCCTTGTGAGCTCGAATGCTTGCATAGCACCAGATGTACAGCCGGGCGTTATAGAGCTCGTAACTGACGAAAAGTATAAATCAACGCAGAAGTGCAACTCAGAATTGAATAAATGCCTAACGCAAAAAATTGAATCAGCATCTACAAATAGCGAACCGGAAGTAACAGCAAATGATGATGCGATGCGTGTTATCGGTCAGATATATAATGAATTAAAAGAAATAAAGATGTCCATGAACAAATATATGAAAATATCAACAGAACAAATTGGACAACTAAAAAACGAAATTTACAACGTCAAAAACAGGTTCAACTGACTGCGACACGATCAAATGAAGGAATTTCTGAAATCTCCAATCAGACGGAGAAGCTCAACAGTAATGTGTCCAATCAAACGGAAGTTGTTCAACGCCGTCTGCAGTCGGTGAATGATACATTAAAGATGATTCAACAACATATACGGGACCGAAAACAGATACCTCGCTCAGACGGCATACCGGAAGTGATCACTAATGCAACAGCGCAGTCCATTTCCACGTGCAACGAAAATACAATTAATACATGAGATTTCGGTCAACAGAGGTCATCCAAAAAATCATCCGAGATAACGCCACCTTCTAATATACCAACTAATTCAAACGAGCAAGCAAATTCATTTGATCCTGAAAATAATAGTGGTGAATTTCGGCCACCAAATCTGAACAAAACACTTCTAATTGGTGACTCCACATTAAAGGGAATCAACACCCGCGGGCTCTCTCAAAACATTGATCTACAATGCATTCCTGGAGCCAAATCAACGTTTGTTTCATGGGCACTAAGTAACTGGGATATCTGTGAATACAGTTCTGTTATAATTTATGTCGGAGGAAATGACGAAAATTCAAGAAGCGTAGAATCAACATACACAGATCTACAACGTGTAATTAAAAATCTGAAGCAAAAGAAAATAGATGTGTATTTGTGTACGCTGTGTCCAAGGGTAGATACAGATGTAATACCGCTGAATGACGCTTTCAAAGAACTCGCAAGGAATGAGGAAATCAACTTAATTGATGTGTACCAGTCTTACATATTCGGTGGAATTTAGATGGAAATGTTGCCAAAAACTTTTACGTTAAAGACGGCATTCATTTAAATAAATTTGGAACAAAAAGACTGATTTCATGTATCAACAAGGCTGTTCCAATCATCAAGAGAAAATCGTACCCGCATGCAGAAAATATCTCTTATGCTGATGCAGCAGGAAGGAGTCAAAATCAAAATCGAAATCGTGCTTATTGTCATATCTGTAATATGCACAATCACTCTACTGAAGACTGTAGACTAAAGGATCGACCAGTTGGACAACAAACCGGAAGTTCAAACAGCAGACGACGAAACGATAACGTGAGGACATACATGTACTGTGTTTATTGCGGGGGATATGACCACTATTCCCGCGAGTGTACATTCCTCAGAAATACGAACTTAACACGAAACAAAAATAGCGACCATTACAATAATGTAGGTTATTCTGGCAGGAATTCAATGTCAGACAGAAACTATACAGTTAATTTTTAGGAATTTTCCGACAAACACTCTGACATAGTAAGTAATAATATCTATGATCATTTAACAGAACTGTGTTGCAACTGCAACAAAAAAAGATGTATCTGTTACATCGTTCCATGTAAAACCAAAAACTTTCTCGGTGGGTGTAGTTAACCCATGGTATTATTATTATGGCCATATTCATAGGCTTTCCATAACAAACAACAGCGTTTACTTTCAAACATTCAGTAATAATGTTCAAGTTGATAATAGTTTGTTAAGTGATACACAGGCACACTTAAGATTTTTGCTGCTTAATATTTATGTATTTGTATACTCTAATTTATCTTACAATAATACTGTAACAATGAAGCGTACCTCAGATATTTTGAGTCTAGCAAATAGAAATAATATATTAAACGAAGTTAACAACAACAACAACAACAACAACAACAACAACAGCAATAACAACAACAATAATAATAATGATAATAATAATAAAAATGATAATAATAATAATAATGATAAGAATAAGAAAAAGATGAACAAGAAGAAGAACAACAGCGATAATGCTTCTGCTGATGAAAATTATGTATTTGGGAAAATTATGAAAGGTCTACGTACAGTTCATTTAAATATACAACACATTCTTCCAAAATTAGACGAAATAAAATACCATCTGTCATTTTATGCATCAATGACGATTTTAGGATTATCTGAAACTTTTTTATCAGACACTATTAGTAATTCATATTTATTAATTAGAAATTACAATTTTGAACGGAAAGATAGAAAAAGCCAAAAGAAAGGAGGGGGTTTATTGGTATATATATCGAATGATGTTCCATATACCCGTCGACATGACATTGAACTTAATGATATCGAATCAATTTGGCTGGAAATCAAGTTCCCTTGTAATAAACCTTTTCTATTAAATTTTGTCTATAAACCACCTAACTCAAAACAGACTTGGATTGAACATTATGAGCAACAGGCTGATTATGCAGATCACTTGAATTATGAGACATATATTTTAGGTGACATGAACATTAACTTCAGTCTCACAAAAACTATTAACAAATACAACAACAACAAATGGAACATTCTAACTGAAAAGTTTGGACTAAAACAGATGGTAAAATCACCAACAAGAGTTACAAAATCCAGTGCGAGTATTATTGATCACATATATACGACCACACCAGACCTTGTAAA
This sequence comes from Saxidomus purpurata, assembly GCA_022818135.1. NCBI lineage: Eukaryota > Metazoa > Mollusca > Bivalvia > Venerida > Veneridae > Saxidomus > Saxidomus purpurata. The sequence continues at coordinate 46,666,744 of JAFMSR010000001.1, read as the reverse complement.
AGATGTTGTAGTTTCATCTCTAAGCTTAAGTGATCATTATCCAGTGAGTTTTGTCCGAGTATTTAAGCCAGCTCGTGATAAGAGTCACACACATTTTCATATACAATACAGATGTTTTAAAATTTTTGATGAAGATGCGTTTCGACACACGTACATTAGCCGGTGTTCAGTTCTCTATCATAGAATCATTATTTAATCCTAACGACCAACTTGTCCTTTTTTATGACATACTCAATGAAATATTATCTAAACAAGCCCCTATTAAATTAAAAAGAGTGAAACAGTATGCGCAACCAGGTTGGTTTAATGATGAAATTAAACAAGCCATATACGAAAGAAATAAACATCACAAACAGAACAATTTTAGAGAATATAAACTTTTGAGAAATAAAGTAACAGCGCTAATAAAGAAAAGCAAGAAATCGTTTTATGACAAAGCGGTAGAGGAGAAGCGAAGTCCATCTCATATTTGGAAAGCATTGAAAAAGTTTTCTAGCACTGATAATTCCTCGCAAAACAGCACCACTTTACCCAAAATCACTCAATTATAAGCAACGTATTATCGAAGACGAAGAAAGCATTCTAAATGCAATGAATGAACATTTTATCAATATTTCGAACATAATCCATAAAACAAAATTTGATAAAGAAAACTTGTCCAAATTAGAAAAATATCTAAATGAAAAATTAAAACATAAAAGTTTTGACATAGAGTTAATAACACCATATGGAGTAAAATTGATTATCGATACATTTGGTGTAGCTAAATCAACAGGCCTCGATAATTTAGGCCCGAAACTAATAAAATACAGTGTAGATTTTATAACTCCTGCAATAGCTCATATCATAAATAGTGGCATCCGTCAAGGTATATTTCCTGATTCTCTTAAAGAAGCATATGTATTGCCAATATTTAAAGGAGGGGACAAATCAGATCCTTGCAATTACAGACCAATATCTATACTATCAACCATCTCAAAAATATTTGAACGTCATATCGCAAAACAATTACATACATTTTTCAAAAACACCAACATTTTACTTCAAACTCAATCCGGATTCCGCCAACAACACTCCTGTCATACTGCTCTCACCCGAATAGTTGACACCTGGCTAAAAGATATAGACTCTGGTAAATATGTAGGTGCAGTTTTCCCAGATTTACGAAAAGCATTTGACCTTGTTGATCATCAGATTTTGTTACATAACTTGAAATTATACCATTTTTCAAATAGCGCAATTAAATTCTTTGAATCTTATCTTAGGGGTAGAACTCAAAAAATAAAAGTAAATAACGTATTTTCGGAAAAGTTATCCGTTCATTCCGGTGTTCCTAAAAGCTCAATTTTAGGACCGCTCTTATTTCTGGTCTATATAAATGATATAGCCCTTTCTTCAAATTTAATAAACATTGACTTGTACGCTGACGACTCTACAGTCCACAAATCTGATTATAACATAAACAATATTGAAAACGTACTTCAAGACAACTTGAACGAAGTCGATAGCTGGTGTAAATTAAATAATATGTCACTGCACCCGTGCAAATCTAAATGCATGTTGATGACTACAAAATATAAGCTAAAACATACTCGTGAGTTACGTTTATCAATAGAAAATGTCGCCATTGAAAACGTTGAGGTGTATAAATTACTAGGTGTATTAATTGACAACACACTTTCATGGACATTCCAAATATCTCAAGTGTGTAATAAATTAAACTCCAAAATAGCTCTGTTAAAACGTATTATCTATTACTTGTCAGATGAAATGAAAAATACATTTTATAATGCATATTTGGTACCATGTTTCGACTACTTTTGTACTGTCTGGGGCAATACAATGAGCCCAAAATCCGATCTAAATAAAATAAATAAAATTCAAAAAAGGGCTGCCAGAATTATATTAAATAAACCATTAAAAACTAGTTCTTCAGATATGTTTAATAAACTTAAATGGTTAAAATTCGAAAATAGATGTGCCTACCATACAGGTTTACTTATATTTAAATGCCAACACCAGCTAGTACCGGAATATCTGACTGAGTTATTAATATTTTCGAACAATACATGTTATAGACTCCGTTCATCGGAAAGAAATGACTTAAGACATCACAAACCTAGATCAAATTACATGTATATGAAAAATTCATTCAGTTACACCAGTATTGATATTTGGAATAAAATACCTCTTGAAATCAGAAATATCTCTTCAATATCATCTTTCAAATACAAATACAAGAACTTCCTTTTTCAAAAAAAGCAGCAATTATCTACCATTTCAAGAATATAAATTCCATATGCGCTACGTTTTACATAAATTTAGATAAATTATGTGTTCTGTATAATTGATAATTATAATTTCACTTATTGAGGTAATGACGAGTGTTTGTCGGGATCGAATGTATATTTGCATAATTTGTATAGATTGTTATTTCATTTACCGTTTTTCTTTGCCTTTTTGTTTCTTTTCTAGAAGGCCACATTGTAAATAAGTTTTGTATGTTTTGAACATTGCTTTATGTGTAAACCTTCTTTAAATAAAGACATTATTATTATTATTATTATTATAATATACATACAAAACACTCAATGAATTGTGATAACATGCTTAACATATTAACTTGGAATGTTCGTGGTATACTAAGCAGTGCTTCGAGTGTCACTAGACTATTAGATATGTACAACATTGACCTTGCCTTCTTGACGGAACACAAACTTTTACCACAGTGTAAGAATTTTTTTTGACAATATTCATCCAAAATATAAAAATTACACTGAAATTGATAATAACGTTAACTATTGGAATACTTTTGCATGCGGAAAAGGTGGAGTCAGCATTGTTTACAGAGCATCACTGTCTTTTTCTTATAGGTATTTAGAAAATATAGATTGTCAAAATGGCCGCATCTCGGGTGTAGAGCTGTCTTCAAGTAACCATGTCCCAATATTTGCATTTTGTATATACATGCCTTCTGCTAATTATGATATCTCGATGTATATTGACATGATTGAGAATTTACAGGCAATCTATATGTCATACTCCGAATCTGGGTCAGTCATCTTTCTCGGAGACTTTAACGCAGAATGTGTACAGAATATAGGTAAAAATACTTCGCAAAGAGACAGGTTATTGTCATCCTTCGTTCAAGATAATAGTCTTACATCCTTATTACACCAAAGCAGTCGTAAAACCGATAATTCTCTCTTTACATTCAAACCAAGTCGTAAACTATTAGACGATGTAATTGTCGATTGCAGTCTCGAGTCGAAGATATTATCTATAATCAGTAATGATCTGACCAATGTTTCCGATCATCTGCCTGTGTACGTGAAGTTGGATGTGCCTTTAACAAGCACTAACATAAGAGAGTTCTTTTCGGGAATTATATATAGACAAATAGAATATACAAATGTTTGTGATATTGAGATTCTATACAACAATATTATTTCATGTATTGCTACAGCCTCTGAAAATGCGTACCCTATTAATCGATGTAATTACCATACAAAGCCGTACTGGAACCAGGAAGTCAAAACTGCACATGCGCAGCAACGAGCTGCACGCAGGCGCTGGATATCAGACGGCCGTCCACGAGGCTCACATAATGAATCATACCAAAACTACAGATCGAAAAAACGCGAATTTGTAAATTGCCAAACAAAAGCAATAAATGAAGTAGAAAATAAGTACTTTCGCGAGTTACAGGATGCGTCGGAGTGCAGCAGTAAGTCGTTTTGGAACATTGTCAATAAAAAACGCAAAACTAAGCGGTCTCAATGCAAGCTTTTAAATGATAATGGTCATTGTCTTAGAGATCCAGAAAGCATTGCGAATTGCTTCCGTAATTACTATTTAGGTATTTACTCTCCGCTAAACCTTCCAGAATTTGATATTCAATTTGAAAAAATATCTTGACGTTGTTTGATGAAATACAAGCTAAATGTCTTAAAAACAAAGAAAATATCGAATTTAATAAATGTGAATATGCCACAAATGACCTAGTTACATCTGTTATTAAAGGCTTAAAGCTAAATAAAGCTGCGGGGCATGACAATATAGCTAACGAACAGCTGAGCTATGGGTCGGACGCTCTAGTAGACCCGCTAGTTTTTCTGTTTAAAATGATGCTATTTCACGCCTATATACCCAAAAGCTGTAAGATTGGTATTATAATACCTATATATAAATGCAATGGCAAAAGCAGAAACGACCCCAACAATTATAGACCAATAACCTTGTTACCCTCTATCTACAAGCTGTTTGAAAAAGTCCTACATCATATTTTAACAATAGAAAACGACCCACATTTAAGTGAATTTCCCTCAAAAATGCAGAATACGTACCAAAAACATATTGGTTCTGTGACAGCCTCTTTCAATCTCCAGGAAGGCATACGTTACCAATTAGAAAATGGGAGTAATGTGTATATGGCAAGTCTGGACACTCAAAAGGCATTCGACACAACGTGGTTAAAAGGCCTTTTTGTAAAACTATACCTAGCAGGAGTTGATGGTAAAAGGAATTCTCACTTACCGGATAGAAAAATCTCTATTTTTTGCAGTGATGGAAAATCTTATCTCACATAGGGTTATCCAACACTCCGTGTACACATCACATAAAATCTAAAAATGACTGTAAAATCTTTATTTTTGAAATAAACATAGGGTTATGGGTATTCATTTTCTTAGTTAGAACATTTCCTATCCATCTATATCAGTTTTGAAGTAAAATTCGAGAAAAAGTTGATTTTCATTTTTTCAGCACGAGTCTAAAAACAAAATGGCGTCGTTTAAAAATCTAACGGAAGTGACTTCTCCGTATTGGCCCTCTCTTTTAAACCAATCAGAATGCTTGAATTAGCTCTACCTGTTTCATATCATGTGTGCAATTGATCTAATACAGAGTGATATATTGTAAAGTTGAATAACAATAAATAGTATTGCTCGTCTACGTGCTAAATGATTTTTAGAAGTGAAATAATATCTTGCTGTACCGAATGTATGTATCTCTTTTTCTTCAGAAATCTTTTCAAAACCTTACAGGTTGGTTTAAGGAAATCGATAAATGCGGAGGATATCAAATCGCTAATCTTCTCGTCGGCAACAAATCAGACATGAAAGACAAACGAGTGGTCTCTTATGAAATGGCCCAGGTATCTATTTAAAGATTCTCTCCTAAGTTTCATTTATGGATTGTTGCAATTTAAGGTTAAATGGTGTTCTTTTAAAATCCTAGATTACTGACCATGTTCGTGTATGCAAAGACCTTAACTGGTGCAGTGATCTTATATACATATGATATCTAATAATAATAATAAATCATGACTGCTATATACCGGTATTCTTCTACAAAAATTGCTTTCTCAAATGCTTTTATCTTTTACTAGGAATTCGCAAATCAAATGGGAATCCCGTATTTGGAGACAAGTGCAAAATCAGCAACAAACGTGGAGCAGGCTTTCATGACAATGACTGCAGAAATGAAGAAAATGTTTGACACTGGTGCTTTCAAAGATCCCCAAAAATCAATTAAAATCACCGAAGGACATCACGTGAATGGGAATTCATGGTCAATTAGCAACGTCTGTGGTTGTTGAATCTGCTGGCTGCCGTGCATACTATGTGTTATATGGTGTTTGCCAATTAACCTAAGAACATGAAATTACAGAAGGTTTAAAGGTGACCAAAGCCTTGAATCCTTGAATCAAGTTGAACGAAACTCCATTAACGAATAATACTCTAGAAATCTCGACCTGGGTTCGATCCCATATAAGTCCAGTTGAGGTAGGTCCTTGGACTAGACACTTGATGAATAACGTGACGCAGTCCATCCAGCCATAAATATATAGCACTGATTGATAGTATCGTCGAACATATGTGTTCTCTTGTGAGTGATTAATCGTAGCTTAGGTAACTTACTTTTCTTTAGAGCTAAAACAATTTAGCATCAACTACTTGGCCCTTGTGTACGTAGGTCAAACAATCTTTAACCACCTTCGAAGGTACATGTATGTTCCGCGACGAAATTTGCCGTGACAATGAAATAATGTACACAATTTGTACTAATGACAGTTTTAAAATAAACGTATAAACGCTTTTTAAACTTCAACAAGTGTACAATGCACTGCTTTGTTGTCAATGGCAGTTGTCTATGGAACGCCAAATCTACATATACTCAAATATTTGAAGAGGTCTTTAAATAATTGGAGAGCTCTCTAATTCAATTATTGATATCAAAAATTGATTTAAAGCGCGCAATAAATGAATTGAAGACCTCTCCAATTCAATTGAAGATATAAAAAATTAAGGTGTATTTCAGCTGTTTTTAAGAGCTCTGTAATTGAATTGAAGAGGTCTCTAATTGATTTGAAGACCTCTGTAATTGTTTTATAGCGCGCTACAAATTAATTTATAGAGGTCTTGAATTCAATTAGAGACCTCTCTAAATCAATTTGAGCGCGGTGAAATTCAATTTTAGATATCTTGAATTCATGCCAAATTTACATATACTCAATTATTTGAAGAGGTCTTCAAATATTTGGAGAGCTCTGTAAAATATTTAGAGAGGTCTATAAATCAATTTTTGATATCAAAAATACGTTTGTAGCGCGTTTTAAATCCATTAATTTGGAGACATCTATAATTCAATTGAAGAGGTCTCCATTTAAATTGGAGACATCTTTAATTCACGGTTTTATAGCGCGCAAGAAATGAATTAATGATATCAAAAATTGATTTTGAGAGGTCTATAATTGAATTGTACCGCGCTTCAATTGTTTTATTTGAGAGCTCTCTATTTCATCTTGAAATATTCATCTTACAAATAATGATTACTCCCTCATCAGAAATCCATCGTCCATAGTTTTTGTGCGCAATACTTGAAATTGGTAAGTGGTACCTACCTATTTGTAAATTTGTTAGTCTAACTCTTTTTTTAATGTTTAAAGTCCCGGCCGACCATAAACTTAGATATAGTTTTTACTTTAATTAAAAGATATATGTATAAAACCTGTTTTAATATGACTTATTATGACATATGTTATGGTTGTTCGGCAATAGACGCACATGCTGAAAGTTCTGCGGGTAATTCCGACCACCTTAGTTTCTCTTCTCGACAAGATTAAACAATATTTTAGACCTTTCCACATCATAAATATGTGTTAAAAGGTTCAAAATATTCAGTTCAAATCTTAGTATTTTTTTTTTGTAAAAAAAATAATAAATCCGTTATTTTCTTAGACGAAAATGGTGCTGATTAATTGTTTGCAGTTTTCTGCAAATAAAAAAATACAAATTAACTATTGGGGAAATTCAATAGCAGACAGATATAATTGGCGTCATTTGATGACAAAATGTCAATTATTAACGCAATGGCTATGGCGCCCATCAAACTGATAAAAAATAATGTTCGGAAACAGCCGCACGTTCGGGAATACCCGATCCCGCTCTAATCAAATGAGGCAAAATATCCTCGCTTTTAAATGCCCTAGCCCCTGTCCCCAAGTAGAGAGACAGAGCCTTGTAACAACAGATACATACTTTTAAGCGACTGTCCGAAATGGAGGATATATATCCGAAATCGAAGACCAAACAGTAAATGGTTGTATTTCATATTCTGAAATTTCATCAATGCGATACTGAACGACTAGCAGTAGCTAGCTTTGTCCATACCTTTTGTATCATTTCCTCTAAAAGTCCTAAAATAACACTTACGCAGTTGTGAGTTAGAGGTGCCTGTCTGTTGTGGGTCATCGTCAGCAATTGTCTTCTTTCGCGCGCAAGTAGGGTTATATTCTTAGTATGTAATATTTTGTCACTCTCGCTGTGTTTGTTAAGCGCATGCATGTAAATATGAAAGACGAGGAACTGATAATGTTCAAGTCTGATTTGTAAATAAAATATCTGTTCTGTTCTGTTCTGATTATTATTTTCAAGATTGTTGATGGATTGCGATATTAACAATATTGAAGCGCGGTACAATTCTATTATATACCTCTCTAATTCGATTTTTGATATCATTAATTCATTTCTTGCGGGCTGTAAAACAATTATAGAGGTCTCTAATTCAATTGGAGACCTCTTCAATTGAATTATAGATGTCTCTAAATCAATGGATTTAAACCGCGCTACAAGCGAATTTTTGATGTCTTTAATTAATTTGTAGACCTCTCCAAATATTTTACAGAGCTCTCCAAATATTTAAAGACCTGTTCAAATAATTGAGTATATGTAGATTTTGCATGTATTAACATCGATTTCAAGATATCTAAAATTGAATTTCACCGCGCTCAAATTGATTTAGAGAGGTCTCTAATTGAATTCAAGACCTCTATAAATTAATTTGTAGCGCGCTATAAAACAATTACAGAGGTCTTCAAATCAATTAGAGACCTCTTCAATTCAATTACAGAGCTCTTAAAAACAGCTGAAATACACCTTAATTTTTGATATCTTCAATTGAATTGGAGAGGTCTTCAATTCATTTATTGCGCGCTTTAAATCAATTTTTGATACAATGTATCAATAATTGAATTAGAGAGCTCTCCAATTATTTAAAGACCTCTCTATTACAATTTTTGCGCGCTATAATTATTTGGAGATATCTCTAATTGAAATTGAGACCTCTAATATTATTTGAAGAGCTCTCCAAATATTTAAAGACCTCTTCAAATATTTGAATATATGTAGATTTGGCGTTCCATAGTTGTCTGCGTCTTAACTCCAGAGCTTATAACCATTTTGTGCAATATTTTTTATTCCTCGAATGTTTGTTTGATAAGTCATGTTTTGTTACTTTGAATTTTCATGTAATTTTACATGTGACTGTGATACATTTATGTCTGTTTTTATAAATAAACAAGTTATTTTTCTAAATATGTTTTTATTGTTTATTTCATTGTTGACCCCGTTCCAACTTCTTCCAAAGTTCACATCCAAAGCTTAAAAACAAGATTTAAAGCAGCTATGAAAATGTCCCAAAACTATCAACAGACCTATATTGTATTTCATCACGTACATGTATTATTTAGTACTTTCCTGTTTGAAAAAGCAGCATGCTTGCTTGTCAGTCAGTGTACACTACCAATTGGATTTGTACTATATCACGGACCTATATACACATGTGTATATAGGTCCGTGAGTCTACATCGCGCTGACAAAATTTTCAACATACAAAATCGATCAGGGGCGTAACTAGGCGTACTCCTGTACGCCCGTGCGTACAAATCGCTTCCGTATTTGAAAAAAAGCAGGGCTTAAACTTCGAAAACAGTAATAAAAATCAGAGGCTTAGGGGGGTAGGGCACATATATACTGTCTCTGTGGCTTGCCAGAACTTTCGAATTTGTGTTTGTCTTGATGCAGGGCCATGGTCGGTTCTGTGCCCCAAAACTTCTTCCATTAAAGGTATTTTTGGATTTATTTTCTTAATCAGGTATAGAATAATAGTTTATGTCATGAGCACGCGGTTCAGATCGAAATAATAGCATGAGCATGCGGTTTAGATCGAAATATCCGTCACCGAGGGCCGTAACTGTTTCCATTTCCATCTGAACCAAATGTCTCATGATAGCAACATTTTCGTGCATACCGTCTTGCACTTTAAAGTAGATTTATAAATGCAAAATGATACATTTTCATATGAAACAAACGATATTTAGACGTTAACGTTTGGGAAAGTGACGTCACAATGTTTATAACGTTACGTCACAAGTAATTCATGAGAGCCATTTGGCATAGGAGGGGGCAGGCCAATTTTTCCGGAATGGTTAAAATCAATGGAAATGCCGATCTGATATGCAAAAGTGTATAGTTTACTGATCTAATTAATGAATTAGAAACACATTTGGCAACATTTGCGGTTTTATGCAGGTTCAGAATGACGGTCTTCCCCGTGAGAGTATCGAGGCCGTGTACCAAGCCTTCCACGCATGCCTAGATGTGGACGAAACCATTTTTGTCCGCGAGTTACAGCTGTGGCATATGTGGTGGACGGACGCGACGCTGGCGGTTGACCGTCCAGCTGCCCCACTGTCTCTAGCGGAATCAATTACGCTTGCAGGCAAAGCCCTTTACCCAAGCATACGACACTGTCTGACCCTTTTAATGATCATGCCGGAGCCGAACGGTCGTTTTCGGTAATGAGACGGGTCAAGACATACCTGAGAAGTACGATGGGTACTGAGCGTCTGTCAGGTCTTGATTTCATGAATGTCTATAGAGAAAGGGAAATCAGTGCCGAGCGCGTTAGAGACGAGTAAAACAGGCGTCTCGCGTTTGTGTTCAGGTACGTTTAGATCTTATCCGGACTTGTAAATATGTAATTGAAATGCAGAGTAAAGCAAGTTCCCAAGGTCGCTCGTGAAAAGACACAGGGATCGTGTATTTGACAGTGAGGTCCCCAAAGATACTATATGTAACATATTTGACGTTGTAAGCATTCAATAACAAATCTATATTTTTGTTTTGATATATAACTAGTGTAATAACATTATGACGTAACGTCATTTCGCTGTTAAAGCGCGTCGGCGCTGTTTATAAGAATCTTTTCTAGTAATTGATGCTTTTCTTTGATATATGACAACATTTCAAATATGTCATAAATAGAACATTATACATTCGTGGTCATTATATATATTGAGCAGAGCCTCGTATTTTATCAATTTGAGTAACTCGTTTAATATTTTCGATATAATAATGACCACACATGCGATATCTTCTATGTATCAACTAGCAGGGGAGAAACAACACTTGTTTATAGGTATGTTTAATAGAAAATAATAAAAATGAAAAAAATAACCTAAAGTTTAAATTTGATAAAATCAGTTATGTTCTTATATAAACATTTAAATTGTTTTGATTTTTTCACCAAAATATGTCGTCAATGTAGCCTCTGGATAGTCACGAAATGCCAGGAAATCGCTTCCTTCTCACAAATTTTTTCGGGGGAGGGGGGGGCATGCCCCCAAACCCCCCTAGAAAGTGAGTACATCTCAATTTGACCCAGTTACGCCCCTGTCGATAAAAGTTACGCATTACGAAAAACAGATACAGTATAGCTTGGGATGAGACTAATGTTACTTAAAGAAAAAAAAAACTATTGAGCCATAAATATTGAAGAAGACACGATTAAATTTGATTATTTTTCAAGATGGAGGACAGGTGGACGCTGGGAGTTTTCGATTTCGGCAAACCTCGGATATTGTCCATCGATGCTAAAATCTCGCATTAAATCTCGCCATCCGCGATAAAATGGTTGAACCCGTATAGAAGATACGAGAGTTGCCAATCCATTTGTATATAGGTCCGTGACGATATATATCAACCTAGTCTGTACTTTTAGGCCATTGTAATACTACGGCAAACACCCACACGGTGGCTATACCACGTGACTTTTTGGAAAGGTACACACGGAAAAAACGGTCGATTCAAGGTAAAAATAATAACATATCTCAGCTTTTACGTGACGGATTTTGGTGAAACATAACGCAAAGTACCCGCCTATTTGAGTTCTTTCCTCGGTATTTTTCCGACTTTCGCAAAACCTTGTAGTTTTTACAAACATTCGAAAAACATTTTTTTTCAGCTCCTGAAAAGTTCGGAAAGGTTCACACGCATCACATAAACTTGCAAGTTTCTTCGTTCTAGGCATAATTTTGTGCACCCGTTGCATATGAAAATATAATATGTGATTGATTATTGTGATATTTATCATAAATGTTTGAATAACGGCCGAAATAACGGAACAGTGAGTCATTTATAAGAATTGGAAAGGTACACACGTCTTTTGAGATAGGGAAAGGTCCACACGCATTTTGAGTTTGAATGATGGCAGGTGTGTTTCCACTGCGCGTTTCACCAAAAATACTTGATTTCATTTGCTTACTATTTCACCCTCTGTTATATCTATATCATATATTACATATGTATGTATATTGACTCATGCAAGTGTGAGATTAGCAAAATGGACAAGACGTTCAGCTTAAGAAAGCAACATGCAATAGCTATCGTTCAAACTTGCCTACTCAAGGTTAAATGTCAAATGTCAGGTTTCTATATCGTCCAATTTGTCACCTTTTGAAGGATGTGTTTCATCCTTCCGGTACATGTTAATCCTATGGAGTGGATACGAAAACCTCTGCTTGTCAACTAACCAGGCCTTGCCTAAAGGTCAAGGTCACACTTCAGGATGAAAGCTCAATGAAAGCTTTGTACTTTACCTGTTTAAGGGTTTTATTCATTATTTGGTGAAATCTTCATGACTAGGGTCAACGTTACTGTAAGGGTCAAACATCGTTTCAATATATCTTCCAAACCCCTTTGAATTATTTCCATGAAACTTTGCGTCTATGCATATGTCATCCCGTCGCATCCGCATGAGGACTTTGTTTTGCATAGCAATACTAGCAGTCCATCCACTTATTCAACCATTATTCCGTTTGTCAATTTTGAACGATAGTACAACTATTATTTAATGTACCTTTTCATTGGCAAGACATACAAATACCAGTGTAGTTTAAGTAGACATTTTTCAGAAAAACATAGATAATCAAGGAATAAAAAACAACAGAGTAATGTCGATCAATGTAACTCAGGTATATTCATCTATGTTGCGTATTTTGTCAGGGTGTGGAATGTAAAACGAGTTATCTTTTAGAACGGGTAAACATATCTTGTAGACATATATGGAAAAACGATAAATATGTCTCATATTTATAACCACATTCCTGTTTTAACTGTGTCTTCACTAGAAATCGAGGTTTATTTTGAATAGAAGTAACGGCATTTTAGTGGTCGTCTGTACATATTGAAAGCTTCACATTCTCTATGCTTAGTAAAACCAATTTCTTCAGCGGGTGTCATATTTAGACTCTTTGTTCTTCCGGAGCATAAATATGTGTTTGATTTATATGAATAACATTTGAATTATCATTAGACAGAAACTGAAGTTACGAGTACTAAAAATTGAAAAATATAGACATCTGTTAACTACTACCCTGCAAATAATTGTTAGATAATTTAGCTGTTATCGCTAAATTTAAATTCCTTAGCGTATTTCACTTCAAATGGTATAATGTCTTAGACAAGGCTTTGTCAGGGTTGTTGTAACTTCACACATATGTGCCTTCTTGAAGCGAAGCCATTGGTGTCATTATATGTAGAGTTCCTATTGAAGAGTATGCTTGTTAGGTACATATGGTCTGGTTTTAAAGTTTATTGTATTTGCGTATTTTGCTTTGGTATGATGCCTTAGTTAAGGCTTTATCAGTTAACTGTACAGATATATGCCTGCTCGAAGCGCAGCGATTGGTGTCAATATATGTAGAGTTCAATCGAAGAGTATGCTTGTTAGGAACAAATGTCCCGATCTTAAAGTGTACGTGTTTATAACGCTTTTTTGGTGAACCTATATCATGATTTTGGTTCCTTGGAAATATAGCTGTTTTAATGTGACTATTTGCTTAGTATTATGTATGCAGCAAAACATTACAAACCTTGTGAAACAAATATTGCACACACATACATTTTTAATAATTCTAATAAAATATTCTTAGGTTAAGGCTCTGATTTGATGGAAAACTATGGGAATAAATGGTAACTGTTTAGCTAACGTTATTTTGCCATTTTTGGCCATTTTAAAATTTAACAAAGGAATGAACTTGGTGGTATATTTGGCGATGTGGAAGCATTGTAACATGGTAACTCGTATATGAGTGTTGAAGTACAGTGGCAGTCATTGCTAGCAGTCTATTGGTGGGAAGTAAACCACATCATCAATTATACTCATAATGTCTTTGCGTTTCGGAAACCGCGAACATTTTTCTGTGTATAATGTTTTCATATATACATGCACAAGTAAAAAAACATAGTTGTTGGACATACGTGTTTTGTTGTAAGCAAAGTGTTGGAAAACACTTTGCTCAGTTCTGATACTGATCTTTTCACTATGAATGACTGTAAGTTACAGCGTGTTGTTGTTTTATTTTTGATTACATTTTGTTTTCTTTGCATGATCTCAGTTTTATAAAATTATCTGTGATTATTTCCCTTTCAGTATTTGGAGCGGACAAAGCATGACTGTGTTTCTGAATGTTAGAAATACTTTAGTCCGGTAAACAATGATAGTTTACTATAACTTTGCTGAAGGCATTATATATTTGTTAGTGCCGGTCGATCTTGATTTAGACGCTATATATTCCAATAAATATACAAAATGTATATCATGGTTACCGCACGTACGTTCCTCTTGAGGAGAAAAATCAAATGTATCATTCGAACTCAAAATGCGTGTGGACCTTTTCCTATCTCAATAGACGTGTGTACCTTTCCAATTCTTAAAAATGACTCCTAGTTCTGTTATTTCGGTCGTTATTCAAACATTAATGATAAATTTCATAATAATCAATCACATATTATATTTTCATATGCAACGGGTGCACAAAATTATGCCTAGAACGAAGAAACTTGCAAGTTTATGTGATGCGTGTGAACCTTTCCGAACTTTTCAGGAGCTGAAAAAAAAATGTTTTTCGAATGTTTGTAAAAACTACAAGGTTTTGCGAAAGTCGGAAAAATACCGAGGAAAGAACTCAAATAGGCGGGTACTTTGCGCTATATTTCATCAAAATCTGTCGCGTTAAAGCTGAGATATGTTAAAAAAATTTACCTTGAATCGACCGTTTTTTCCGTGTGAACCTTTCCGAAAAGTCACGTGGTATAGCCACCGTGACCCAGGGTTACCAGTAAGTCTTGATCATTGATGTATAACACTAACAATCGTTTTGTAGGTTCAGGGCACATACTGCCAGGTCTTTACACCCATTTACACAATGTAATTGTGTTACAACTTACATCTGTTGATCTCCACCACCCAAATAATATGCAAAGTTTTTCTACGTAAAATAACCAAGCATCTGTATGTACTGAATTACCCTTTGCAAATGTAAAAAACCCAAAACAAGCATACAAACTTATTTTTTGGCATTTCCTGTGTATCTAAACTTAATGAAAAGCTTTAAAGTTCTCACAATGGCTGTTAAGTCTCCAGGAACAGTAGTAGAAAAACTCTGGATTTTGCAAGCTAACTGGAGGGAGGAGAGGGGGATAATTTCAAATAAATACATGACCTTGTATATTTGAATAATTTGATCATGAATAATTTTGAAACTTTCAAAATTGATATGCATAGAATCAAAAAAGCATGACCGCTGCATGCTGCATAATTATTCTATGACATTTCAAAAGAAAGCCATTTCAAGTATTTCCATATTAGTCTGGTAAAAACTGTGACAAAATTCTAAGTTAAAAAGGGGCATAAACCTGTCAAAAATCAAAAACATTGGTGAAGATGTTAACAGTAAAGATACATTTTAAGTTTCAAGTCCTTACGTTCAATAGTATTCAAGATATTTGACTTTATAAAAATCTTTAACAAAAAGTTCAAAGTTAAAAAGGTGCATAAATATGTCAAAAATCAAAACAGAGTTATGGGGATTGTTTCCACAGGTGTAGATGTTGATGGTAGACACATACTTTGAGTTTCAATTCAATACTTTTGATAATATTAAAGATATTTGAATTTATATAAAACTTTAACCAAAGATTCTAAGTTAAATAGGGGCATAAATCTGTCAAAAATCAAAACAGTTATGGGGATTGTTTCCCTAGGTGCAGATGTTGATGGTTAACATATAGTTTGAATTTCAAGTCAATAACTTTGATAGTATAAAGATATTTGACGTTATAAAAAACTTTAACCAACGCAAACGACGCGAGTGCAATAGCTTCCTTATTCTTCACATAGTCGAGCTAAAAAGAGTGAGTACTGTAAAATGTGCTTATGACGTTTATCAAAAGAATTCTTTATACATTACATAATGTGAAAGCTTCGCTGATCTCAAGAGATCTAGACTTATAAGTCTGTTAAAAATTGAGGTCCCTATTCTCTTAAAAAAATATCTCTATCAAAAGTATAATCAAAGCTCATCTCAAGAGTCAAAGAAAAAGGAACTGTGAAGATGTGGTAAATGTCAAAAAAAAAAGACAAGAGGTAATGACTGAAGCCAGTCTACAAGTGGCACATAAGAGCCAATATCGCTCTACTGGACCAACTGCTCCAAATAAGTTTTGTGAAAATCTTTACGACTGTTTTCACGGAAAAGCTAACAGAAGTCACTGTGACCTTGACCCACTAACCTAAAATATCTGGAGGGATCATCAACTCAGTAAGACCAGTCATTCTATGAAGTTTCAAGACTGTTGTTGATAATAAGATCTCAAAATACTGAGTGGAAATGATTTTCAGTTTGGGTCACTGTGACCATGACCCAGTGACCCTTAAACAATAGGGATAATGTACAGGTTGCATGTAACCTTCTGAGCACGTTTCATGAATGTCAAATGAAAATTTTGACCTGTTGAGTATTATTAAGGAAATGCTAACGGAGGTCACTGTGACCATGACCTTTGACTCACTGACCCCAAAAACAATAGGGATCATGTACAGGTTGCAACAAAACTTCTGACTAAGTTTCATGAAAGTCAACTGAAAATTGTGACCTGTTATCAAGGAAACGTTTACGAACAGGCGCACCACTAGCAAACCATCAATCATGGCATAAGCTCTGCTGGACTTGTCCAGTAGGGCTAAAAACTGATGACGATTTAAACACAAATGAAAGATCAATAACATTTTACATGTATTTACAGAAAATATTACAATTTTTTTTTTCAATAACTCTCTTCATGTTTTTGGTGCTCCATAAGCATCTGGCATCCTTTCTATCGAATATCTGAAATGATCAATTTGAAATCGTTTTCATAAAGTACCCATTAATCATGTAACATTGAAATGTTTCACAACAACATGCTTTAAAAGATCAATCTTTTCAAATAAACTGTGAAGAGCATATAAAATTACAATTTTGTTTTTGACATTTTTCATACTTCTTAAAACATTTAAGTATATGTAGCATTAGGGAAAACAACTCATTTGATAACAAATTTTCAAAAGCTTTAGGCCGTCATGTGGTCTAATGTGTTCATACTTTGCACTGCTACATATTACTATCGGGCACATGTTTTAATCCTGGTTTTTGGCATGTAAAATATTTACCCATCGCATATGATTATAAATCCATAACCCTTATATTAGAAATGCCTAGCACTTATATATGACGGCTCTTCTAATGATCATTAAACATATATTTGTTGGCTTGGGAATAATTAAGAAAAATTTATACAGTATGCAGCATATTAATCCTAGTCTTCTAAATGTCTATGATGAACTATTGCAGTATACCAGTTGTTATTCACAGGGTGAAAATCTTAACACTGGTTAATAATAGCCAAATGTATGGAGCACGGTCAGGCAGTGACTGCATGATTCTTTAGACTGAGTGATACCATATACTTGTCACACGTACAGTGGTTCCAGTAATTACCTTCCGAACAACTAAAACCAAACTTTACCTGTGTTGCTGAAGGTACATGATGGGCACACCGGGTATCTTCCTGATCCTTCTCTTTAAGTCTTTATCACAGGTCGCAACAATGTAACACTTGTGCTGTAAAAGGATAAAAAAATCAATTATACCAATTCTCGCAAACAAACTTCAGCAAGATTACAACAGTAGTTTGATGAAATTTTACCACTTTCAAACTTGAGGTAACTGAAAGATCTAACACTTACGTAAATTTGTAAGTACCTCCTGCGAGTTTGGGCTTTAGATAAAAGATGTCTGTGACCAGTCTCAAATCTTTGGCTTCTTATTGGGTAGAGGTAGCCTCAGTTTAAAAACTTTTCAACCAAGTACAAAAAGGTATAAGGAGTGTAAGCTCTGACATGCAAACATCTGGGAATTTATAAGTATTAAGTAGACAAACATATTTTACACAAATCATTCTTACCTGTGTAACTCTCTGGACAAGACAATCATCAGCATATGTTCCTTTATGTAGGCAGGGCAATCTCTCAAACCTTGAATCTCTCGCTATCCTTTGAAAAGAATGAGGAAAGAATTTCAAACACAACTAAAACAAATGTATTTCTGTTGTTCCACAAGGCCTAAAGAACTCATGTATTTCTGTTGTTTCACAAGGCATACATGTATAGAACTCAACTAGAGTAATGCTCGGATTACCTCAACTTTTACCCTGCTCATGGTAAGTGATTCTGCCTGTGTGACCAGTTTGATCATGATCTGCACTTTTCAAACATGACTTATTGATGTCATAAAACTGTAAAGAAGTAACAAATCTTCACTAACATCGTAAGTAAGACAGAGAATGATGGTTTCTTTACCTAAAACAACTTGATCTTACTTCGATATACAACACAATTCAGCAAGTCAACCATTTTTCTTCTGCAGTTCTGAAAACAAGCCACTAATATCATCTCCCATTCAAACTGAATCAAGTTCTTGGTTACTTAAATTAGCAAACAACGATTCAAATACTATGTTACGACAAATTCTTACCTGAGAGCAACTCTGTACTTAGCTCCTAACTTTTCCAATTCTGCCAGTACACAGTCTGTGACATATGGTATACCTGACAGTACAGAAAACAAATTAACAGTAAATTAGGATTTCCAATGTTTACCTTTTAATTGTAATCCTTTCATTCTTTAATCAAAGACGAGATGGACACGGCAACTACTTTTAAAATTAAATTGTTATATCAAGATCAATAACATATTAAATTAACATCTGACAGTACATGCATATGTATATGTTTTCTTATTAAGTGGACCTTACTTAGAACCCCCGAATAATAAATCAGGAATTTTAACATTACCAGCTAACTAGGACGGTCCCAAACCATACAGCAAGAATATTCGGTACTTACATTTTGCATACAGACAATCCATCATGCCTTGTATTATGTCAATCTTGTTTTTGATTGAGAAGTTTATAAAGTTGGTATCTACAAGCACATGGTATGGTGGTCCTAGCTGAGTGTTGTAACGGAAATACATTGCAGTAGATGCCTGAGGTCTGAAAAAAAGAAGACACTTTTTTCATGAAAAGATCTAGAATGTAAGAATACAAGAAACGTTACTCGACAACTCCCTTTAATTTCCAAATATAAAGTTTTATTTTCCACCGAGTGACTAGATGTAAATTTACCTTTAAAAACTTTGAGTTGTCCCAATTATCATTTGCTTACCAAATTAAAATAAATCAAACAGAGGCTTTCCACCTACATGTATACACAATGTAGTCATAATTACAGAGTAACAGTCCAATGGCAATAATACATACAAATTTCTCTGTGTCATGTTGACGGATGTGTCCTTCCCTTTCTTCTTCTGTTTCCTCTTCTTACTCAGGTCACGGTCTTTGCCTTTGCTGTAAAGAAGAGAAAGGTTAAAAGTTAACTGACACAAATATTGCTAAATCTAGGGTTATTTTTGGATGGTAAAGATTCATCAAAGCACCATGATTGTCCATGTTTACAGCTAATTATCCACTTAATGTAGAGGTATTTGAAACATTTAAAATCCAGCAGTACTCTACATCTACAGGCTGTTTTAAACACTGTTTGTAATGATGATCCCATCTTGTAACTAAGTACCAGCAATTGTGGATAAGGTCCCCATTTTAGTATCCTTCAAGAGAGGTCTTTGTCAAAGCCCTTCCATGAGCAAACTTTTATCCCAGCTGACTTGACTACCATGTCTCTAATGGTGAACAGCCTGACAGATTTTACTTTTCTGCCTTTTACACTGTCTTGGCTCACATTTCTAACTTCCCAAAATAGTTTTATTGCATAAATTCAAGTTAGATGCAAGGCATTTGTCCAGTGACAGTCATTTTCAGTTACACAATACTTATTTTCATACAACAGAAACAATTTTGCAGCTGAGTTTTGCATCAAACATAGAAGGTACTGCTGTTTTCTTACATTCTTGAATCCCTTAGGCTCAGTACTCTTTTCACTTGAGCATATTTCTTTGCTTGCTTTGCCCTTGCCTGAAATAAAAATAACATTTTCTCTTACTGATACATCAATGCAGAAAATAAATTAGACATGAACTGCACGAACATTCTAAATATGAAGAAAGAACACCTTTACAAACCATGCACAATTGAAATATTGAATTTTCTTAAACAACATGCCCATAAGAGCTTGACTTAACTGACTGGTTTGTTTTGAATAAGTTTTGTGCAAATCTGTTGAATGCTATCAAGGAAAAGCAGAGGTACCTGCTAACTCAAAAACAATAAGGATTTTCGGTAAGACCAATCATCCTCTGAAGTTTGAAGACTCTTGTTGATAATTAGATCTCAAAATATTGAGCAGAAATCATTTTCAAAAGTCCAGTCACTGTGACCTTGACCTTGATACTCTGACTCCAAAATCAAAAGGGATCATACTCAAAGCATAATTATTATGGTTTGTACAGTATGTTTATAACATATTATGTTAGTTTAATATATAAGTGTGTACGTATATACACAGTATGTTGTTGACCATGTTCAGTAACTTCACCGACCTTATCATATAAGCATGTTTTTTTGCATAATCTTTAATTTAAAAGAGGGTAGATAAAGGTCAATTGATTTAACTTTCAGTTAAAAATAATCCAGCTTACAAAAGACTGTTCTTTCGTTTTGTTTCGTAAAGACTAACTATAGGATAGAAAGAAAAATCACAAGTGAGAACATTACAAACAATACACGATCTAATACATGTAAACACATTAAAATGACATTATATAGTATGTATGTAATTGTAATGGGCTGCAGGCTAGTATCAAATAAAATCTTTGTCATTGTCATTACAGGTTGCATACAACCTTCCGAGTTTGATCTGAAAGTCGAACGAAAATTGTAATCTGTAGTGTTATCATGAAAAAGCTAAGGGAGGTCACTGTGACTTTACCTTTTACCAAAAAACACCCATTAGTGGCTACTATTGCATGAGGGTGTTAAAAGTTGCAATTTGCAACTATTAAAGATTATCTCAAGTGTGGTATCAACAGCACGGCAATTGGTTGATCTTTAATTCCCTTTATTTTAAAGAACAACTTGTTTTGATTTTAACGAAAATAGTTGAAATTACAATCCAGAAGTGCACTTTGGATGCAATGAAAAAGCATCTTAAGGCATGCAGAAATTTTCTAGGTGGAGATCCAAACACCCCTTAGCGAAGGGGAGGCCCCCTCTCTGGGCCATTTCAATGAAGGCAGTGGCTAGGTAGCTGTGACCGGCTACCCAGTCCTTTGGTCTAGATAGCCGGATCTGGCTACCTATACCAAAAGGCTAGGTGGCCGTACATATATTTCATACAAGGCTCTATATAGAATCGGTTTTGAATAATCATTCATTAAGGTACATTATTTGTAACAGTTAACTTGTTTATAGATATTAGATAAGGATCGGAATAGTACGTGTAATTTACCGCTACCTTGCCACTGCCTTCTTTAAGCAGTTAAATATGCCCGAAACATTGAATTTAAGTTTCCCATCATGGTCTTATAATTTTGCTTTTACATGTTCATAAAGTTCATAATTTCAGCTTTCATTTGATACCAAACATTTAAAAATTCATCAAAAAATAAAGAAAATAAAGGGTACGGCTGTATTTTCCAATATATTCTTACTTCGTATAATTATAGAACGGCCAGATAATACACTTTTCCAAACAGAACAAGTTGTTTTGAATAACAACATTCTGAACATTTTTGATGTTAGAGAAAAATAATTTTTTGCATTCAAAAATTAACAAACATTACTCAGTCAGTGGTGTCACATAGCTTTGACTTAATTGATGAGTTAATTTTTTCATCTTTTATGACAGGCCATATTTTTCACACGTATGACAAATGACAAGTGGAAAATAAACATTGACCAGTTACGGTTTATCGGGAAAAGATATTTTAAAACATCATTTTAAGGTTCAGATAAAAAACTCTTTATTTTTGAAAGACTTATATTAAAACACATTACGTATAGCGGCGATTTGCAACAAAAATACCGCGGCGGCCATTCAAAAGATCTAAATGTAACAGGTCGCTTTTACAGGTGTATTGTACTAACAATACAGCAAGGAAAAAATTATGACTTGTGCAACATGTATTAGACTGTTAAGAATGACAAACATTTGAAATATAGTACGGCTACCTAGCCTTTTGGTCTGATACATAGCAGACAGGCGATGACATCAAAATGTTTGCATGCCCTAAGATTTCATTCTTCGTTATCAAAGTTTTGATCGATTTCCAATCCATGCGTGTCCGTGGTGAAGATAAAATGTAAATGTTTTCTAATCCGACGACTATTCCACTTTTTATGATACCTATATACCGGATTAATGACTGTATTTCTCAATTTTTTTACGTGACCTTATGAAGTTCTTCAATTAAATATGTACTGAAAATGTTTATTTCAAAAGTGGATAAAGATTTTCGAAAATTGAAGGGAAAATGTGTACTTACCATGTCTTGCGATTGCCGTGAGGGGAGGTAACTGTCTTAAAATTATAACTTATTCTTGACTTCAAACGCCTATTGCAATTGATATTAAGCAGTTTACCTGTAACTTGTATTGGCTTAAAACAATTATATCCGAGTTTAAACCTTTTTATTGCATAGGACGATTGTCAGCGTCATAATGTTATGACTTGGATATATGACAAAAGGGTCAGGCAACAAAATAACGCATCTTCACTATGACCCTCATCACCATTAGTCTTTATAAACAAAAACGATATCTTTTATTATATTGAAAAGAATATAATACGTTATTAAACCGAATTTCAGGCTCTCTTAGGCATGCACTTTTCCTATATACATGTATGCAAGCTTTGATGTTTTTTATGCTACCGGTGATAACATAACCCGAAAAGTATTGAAGTGATTGAGTTGATACTTCACACAATGACATGTTAAATAAACAAATTAAAAAATAAATGTTAGAACCAAACATCGGGTCGAATTTGATTGGTTGCCAAAGAGTAAGCCAATCACGGCGACCAATGAGATCCAAGTGTGATTGACCTCAGTCATTATCGACAAAAATCAGCGATTAAAAATATACTGCAGTACCGTAAACCATTCAATAATCTATATAGAGTTGTTGTTGTACAATTAATGGGCGGAGGCGATTTATTACAGAAAGCCTCTATATTGATTAATTGTGGTAAAATGAGGCATTTTTTCGCGATAGGTTTTTCTTTGAAATTGTATTTATTTATTGTTTTACGTTCATTGAACGCATAATCTATGTTTCGTGAATATAATCTGCTAGATGTAGGGAGTGCCCCTTTAACAAGTCAATACATTTGATCAACTCACAAAAAATGGTAAGGCCGGTAAGTATGATTCGACAAAGAGGGGGTCCGGCCATGGCTGCACCCGCTGCACATCTTTATGTAAAAAGAATGTCCGGAGCATAAATCGAAAAATGTATAAGAGATTGACTTGATACATCACACATGGATAGAGGTCATTGAGAAAAAGTGCAGTAAAAGTGCAGTGACTGAGAACCATAACTCTAGCTTACCCTATTTTGATTATCTGCCTTTATGCAGTATGCTTGTCCGGAGCATAATTCAACAAGCATTTAAAGCATTGGGTTGATACTACACATATTAATAGATGACATTGAGACGGAGGTCTGTGATCAAGAATCATAACTCTAGCTAACCCCATTGTTGAATTATCTCCCTTTATGTAACATACTTGCCCGGAACATAACTCTAGAAGCATGCAAGGAAATGAGTTTACTCGATTATGCCCCCGAGGGCATCGCCAAGTATATTGGCGAGTTTCTTTTATGCGCATAGTCAATCATCAAAGCTTCTATCTTCCGAGCGCTAAATTATATCTATCAAAGCTGCTACCCCCAAATCAATATATATTTTTTAGAACTTGGTAATAAATTATATGCGACTTCGATTAGGTTCGATTTAAATAACTCATGTTGTACAATACTAGTATTCGCTATTTTACGGCAACTACACGTAATTAAAAATGATTGTTTTGTAATTAAATACATGTTATATAAAACAATACTAGATCTAGTTGGAACATCTTTAATCGACATGCAGCTGGATAAAAGACAATTCAGGCTAAATGTATACCCTACTCGGTTACCGATCCGCATGATTTGGTATTAAAGTTTTCTTACTCTTGAAAGTGGTCATATTGAATTGTGGTCAAGAATGAAGCTTTAACACAGTAGATGCTTCGGAAACATGTAAAGAATTGAGATATAATGAATCAGTTTTCTTTTTGACAGGCATAAATGCAAAAAAAAACACACTTAACAGAGATGTTTTACCAGGAAAGTCAAAAACGATTTCATCTATATTCAGTCAAAATGAAACGGTTATACTGATTCATATTTTTATTATAACCGAGGCAATGTTCATAATTGTATGTGAGTATAAACCAATGATTAGTTTCTTTTTTAAAATGATAATTGTCACTTTAAACGACAATATCACTTTGGTGTATCATACTAGTAACTTTTATCAACTCGAAATGTGTCCATCTTCGTGATTAGGTGGCTAGCATCGCAGAAATGATAATCAATAAACTTTCCACTGATTGAAAGTCATTGGTTCGAGCCTCGCTGTCGACGGTGACTTTAGATACTGTCGCGTACATATCGCTCATTAGTCATAACCAAATGTATGTTTTTTAAAGCAGCCCACTTATCCGTAGTACATCATTGTATCAATGACTTTAACTATTTTGTCGACTTTTGATCACATATACCGTCCTAGCTCCGTGCTTAGTATGAAAGTTGATAGTACGATTTTACATTGCTTGCAAAGATACTTATACTAGTACAAATGTTGCTATTTTTCACTGGCAAACTGTACTTTTATTGAGTAAGAATACTTTAGCCGATTTATTGGCTCATAATAACAACAAAAAAACAAAAATAATATCAAACAGGGATATCAAACATGTCATATTTTAAAATCACAGGTCCACAGTTAAAAGTAGATCTCATTTTACCCAGAAAGATGTCTTACTGACAGAAATTACCTTTATTTGTACCAAAAACATTCCTTTTGCTTTTTGAATGGAAAAGTACATGTTAGAAATATAGCACAATATATTTTTTTCAAAAGTGAATAGAACATAGTTCTATCATTATCATGTCAGTTAATTTAATTTACGATATCAGTAAATTAAAAAAGATCCTGGGACTTTAATTATAGTATATTCATTTTGCACGACTTATAAATGTAAGCTTTTACTGAACAGAAAATAGTCTTAAACTGGTAGCCTTATGACCGTTCCAAGGCGGTGCCCCACTGTGTTCCGTTAATTGTTCGTTTTGTCCTCGTGTGTTTGCTTTGTATGCTTGTGTGTGTTGGTAGTGTATGTTTGTGTGTGTACATGATTGTGTGTGTGTGTGTGTGTGTTCTGTGTGTGTGCGTGTGCGTGCGCGTGCGTGCGCGTGCGTGCGTGCGTGCGTGCGTGCGTGCGTGTGTGTGTGTTGGTGGTGTGCACTTCTGGGTGCTGTGGGGCTCGTTTTGGGGAGGCTGCGTTTTTGGTACGTGGCATTCCCTGTTTGATATTATTTTTGTTTTTTTGTTTTCATAGTATTTAAATTGTTGACTAGAATAAGGATCATTGGGCCGTCACCAAAATATCATCCCAGCAAACACGCGACGTCGGTACAACGTTGGATTTTGGTCACGACGTCGGCGATCTCAATCCGACGTCTATCCAACGTCAAAACCCCGACATCTATATAACGTCGGTGTCCGACGTTGGATAGACGTCGGATTGAGGTCGTAATTCTAAAAGCTTATAATCTTCGGAAACTATTTTATTAAATCGTGTGATCAAATTGATAACTGCAACTTCGTTGAAGTTTTTGTGATTTTTTATTATCAAATCCTAGAAACTACTGCCCTTTGTCAGATAGGTGGCGCTGCAATATGCGGGAAATATATTTGTAGGTGGCGCATTTCAACGGATGTAAACATTTTACTTTTAAATCTATAGCGTTGGCGGAAAGTGAAAGACAGCAAACCGGCGAAGGAGTTTCGATCTCAGTTGAACATAGAAGCTATACAGCAGTTTGAAAAGGTAAGATGAAAAGATTTCTTTATAGTTTATCTACATTAGTACAAACGATACCTGTTTGCTTGACCATGCATTTATTGACGTAACGATCGATTAAACAGAATTGTCCATACCCACCAACTACATAATCGCAATGCGCGGGTATAAGCATTTATATTGTTTAGATAATGCTTTTTCATATTTTTTATTAATTATTTCTATCTTTTTGATAAGTATGATATGTAAATGTTCGCATGAAGTACGTAGCATATATTCCAACTTAATCTACACCGGCATATAAAATGTGTACATGACATAATTAATCATTAGTGTAGTGAGGAAATTCAACCTGTATTCTCGGCTTCGCACATCTGGGTTAATGGTATAATAAATGCTATTCGGGAAACGTGATTACTCAGCTTTCATCTTTGATCTTTAAGTATTTTAACTTTTAAAAAGTACAGAATCCAAATATTTATTCAAATGTAAAGAATTGTTTTTTATGCTTAACCATATCACTCTGTACTGATGTACTATGATGATTCTAATAAGTGATCATATAAACACAAAAATAATATCAAACAGGGAATGCCACGTACCAAAAACGCAGCCTCCCCAATCTTGTTTAAATTCTATTGAACTCCATTTACATTTTATTATATTTTCAGATTATTGTCCAATGAACTTATGGCAAAGTTCTACTTGAAGAGCATTACACAGAAGCTCACCTTCGCATCAATCTCTGCATATGGACATGAATCGGTAAATATACATTTTGATACATTGATTATGATGGTGCACACACTCTCTGTCGCAAGTAACTGAACCATTTTAAAATACATTGAAAAGCAGTTGCTAGTGAGTACTCATAAATAACTAATCAAACAGTTGCTGTTTTAACAATTACTTTCCTTCGGGTATAACTTTCAGCCAATAAATTTATTCGATTCAGTGACAAATAACAACTTGAGCGGGAATGATGTTCAAGTATTAAGATTTTTATTTTTTTTATTATGTTTGCTTTTAGGGTTAACATGATTGTGTTATAAGATATGTTTCTAATCACCTTTGATTTTTAATTTAGCCAATGCAATGAAGACAAAAGTAAAGGAAAAGCTGACAAAACATGACATAACGTCTTTAATCCAAATTTGTTTGAAATATGCACCAGATCGGACGGTGGAGGACGAAAAAAATCAAACTGAAGAAAACAGATAATTTTGAAAAAAATCAAACTGACTGTCTTGTTGCAATGTGTAATTCTATAAGATCTCTTCTGTGATGATTACGGTTTTGATTCCAGCAATACTTTATTGTTACAGTGATTTAATGTTGTTTGAAAGTGTGATATAGACCTACTAGCTAAAATTTAATCCATTTCTTGCTTGAGAACATGCTTTTAGTTGCTTGTACTTTAAGGTACCGTAATTTATTGCTTATACTGTGACTGACATAAACTATTATTTAAATATACTTAAATCTACCTATATTTCTTACCATTTGTAAATTTAAATAAACATTTTCAGAAAGACATTTTACTTTATTTTGAGGTTTTTTTTTTGTTCTTTTTATCAAAAAGTTTATTTGTTTTGATATGCATGGTTTTGTTTATGTCTCTGCCTAATCATGATTATTACTATGACTAATAAAATATATTTTATACTGAACTGACACTTTCGTTGCTCATTTTAATCCGATATGTCTGCAATCGGGGGAATGTTGTTTATTTAGGATATTGGATGGCTGGCAAAACCTATTACTTGTTGAATTTGAACTAGGAATGGTTTGATTCAGGTCATAATAAAGTTGAATTTTAGTTGGAAAATGGTTGGATTCAGGTCGTAATACAGTTGGATTTAAGTTGGAAAATGGTTGGATTCAGGTCGTAATACGGTTAGGTTTAAGTTGGAAAATGGTTGGATTTACGTTGGGAAATGGTCAGACCACGACGTTGTATCGACGTCAGAATCCGACGTCTAAAAAACTTTCAAATCCAACCAAAATCCGACGTTGATCCAACGTCGGGGTCCAACGTCTAACCAACGTCTATACGACGTCATTTGTTTGCTGGGATATTGTAGTCAATATAACACAGTTTAATCCGAGACTTTTTGTTTTGATAAAAATGAAAGTTCAGTGCAAAAAAATATCGCAGTTTTAAATTAAGTTACTAAGATATAATGCGTTTGATTGAGTAGACAGTCTAAAATAAAAAAAATCCTGTACATCTATTCTTGTATCAAAAAAAATAACTATTAAAAAGTTAAACTTTATACTTTCCTGTAATTTTAACATTTTCTTTTAAAGCTTAGCTATATTGTGTGATTTTGTGACATTATGCCGGAAAACTAAATAAATACTAGATCTAATAACATTTATTTTGAATGTGATGATTTCAAGCCTTGGTCCTGATATTTGCCTAATTAATTTGGCGTTTCAGTGTGACCCCTTTCACAGATCTGATATTTTATAACTGTCACACCTCTACACAATATCAGCCTATAAATTCGGTTTGCTTTCGAAGTCGAAATAGTTAGACTAATATAGCCCCAGTTCCAATTTAAAATAAAAGAACTAAAAGTGACACATCTGATCCAAATTATCATATCATTTAGGGATTTAAAAGAGATTGACAAATAAATAAAATAAATTCAACAAATTTTTTCATAGTTTCTCCTACAGAACATTTTGGTATCAACATTTCAGTCCGGTATGTCAATGACCCTCAAACAGACCTTTTTTATCGCAGCGAAGTGTACATGGATCTAAGTTTGTACATGGTCCATAATATACGGACCCTGGTTTGTAGTACTTACCATGTTAACCTTAAGTACTCCCGAACTACACCTGGTGTCAAGACTTCACTTCACTAATTTAGTCTCGTGAAGAAGAACAAAAGTTAATATTGGTCGAGTTAGGGAAATGGCGTCAGGGCAGAGTTCGGTGCCTTCTAGTAACTCAAAGCCAGAGCAGCAGTTTCATGTTGGCATATTGACAGGTAGATAGTTTTCCTCAAAAGAAGAAGAAACTGTTTAACATGTTCTTTTGTGGCATTAAGATTTTTCAATTTACTTTCGTTCAGTTTCGTTATAGATTCGTCCTCAATAATGTTCGGACGTCAGAATAGATTCGTCCCTTATGGCTGTAATGGTGTGCACATAAAACAAAACTTACCAATTTTTGTAAATGGTTTCTTTTTTATGAAATAGTTTTATATTTCGTCTGTATTATATTGTGTGAAGTATATGATTGTACTGTCATTACCAGATTACTACTGATCATTTCTTCTTTCTCTGACATTACAGTGAGTGATTCTTGTCATGATGGAATATCAGAGGACAAAAGTGGACCAAACTTGAAGAAACTTACAAACACACTGCTGTAAGTGGGTTGTTAATAACTTAATCCCCTGTACTTGACAAGTTGTGGTATTTCTCAGAACTTACTGTGTGTTTGAAGCATTGGATGCAAGTCCATTGCAGATTTTCAAAATCCAGTGGTCCAAAGTTACATGGAGTCTAACATTGATTCGACGTTGAAGCCAGCGAGAAAGTTTTTGGATGGGCACTTTCTTTTTGGCAACAATAATAAACATCAGATCGATAAAACGGGTCAAACCAGAGAGCCAAATGAATGGAGTTATTCCTAAGCTTCAGATTTGCTGTGTGATCTTGATGATACAAAATGTGTATGATAATTTTGATGACCATCATTTATAATGATTAAAAAACACTTAAACCTCTTACCAGTAATGGCAGTATGTTTAACACTTTAATTATGACGATGTTTGAAACCACAGGCTGGACCAAAACATGTACATGAACACTTAAATTCATAATTTATGCTATATGTCTCTCTCTATATATAGCATATAACTGTTCATGTTTTGGTTGTGGCCACTTGCCGAAAGCCTGTGGTTGAAACCAGTTGTACATGTATTTGCCATTGTCAGTCAGTGCAGACCATGATCAGTCTACTCATTTGTTCTGTTTGATTATGGTCTACACTGCTTTGTGGAAGACTAAACGCTCACTCTAAAAATGTAACATTTTCAAGATTAAAGGATGGAAAAGTGACTGGAAATTTTGCACAAGTTTGCAGTGTTGAAAATGCAAAATGAGTTGTCTATCTTCCATTTAGTAGAGTTTTAGGATTCAGTTAGATTTATTTCGAGGTAGAGGCCAGGATTTTGACCTGCTACATTTGGCAGCATTGCCTAGCAATACCTAAGAAGTTAGATCACTTGATCATCAATTAAACCCCTTTAAAAAGGTTGCACAAATAACTGTATCTAAGCTACTACTCTACACCACACTTGAATAAGGCTTATATGAAATACATGACAACACTTACTATAATATACTTAAGGACAAAAGTTCTGTCTGGTTCAAAATTGTCTTATTAAATTTCAATTGTACGTTACTTTTAATTTTTGATTTGCAAATTTATATTTTGAGACTACTTGCTATGTCACAAGGTGTTGAGAATTCTATACAAAGACATTCATTCAACTGTGATGGCATAAACCATGAATTTCACATTTATCTAAATTTTATGTACATAAAGCTTATAATCACAAATATTTCAAGTGATTTTTGTTACCAAAGGATAGTCCTATTGAAAGACGTAAAAATTAGACAAATACTCGATGTATGTTGTTATTACGAAACCTTCAAGATAGCAAAATTAGCGCGTTTTATGTCGACTGAAGGTCAGTGAGCCTACAACACATGTTGCACGTGCATTAAACACCCACGACGATTCTATTCGACATCACGAACATTGCAAATGTGTTTATTGATTTGAAAATGATGATGTTCTTATGCTTTTCCTATTATGAATAAAATATCCAATTTCAGTTTTTGTGTTACTTTAATTATACCGGACAGAACTTTTGTCCTTAAGTATACATGGAAATACTCCTTTTTTTCAAAGACTTTAAGAAGAAGTGCCGGTTTATGACTGAAAGCTAAATTATTACCAAGATCATGGCAGATATTAACACATTGTCCATTCAAATTCTGGTATTGAAGCATAATTCATTTTGATTCCAAACATTTTACATTTTTTGTTCAAAGAAGTGTTTGCACACAATTTTACATAAATTGATGAGTTTATTTGAAATGTAAATTTTTTCTCTGATTGCAGCAACAATGGATTTGTAACAGAGCAGGCAGTTGTTCCTGATGAGATAGAAGAAATCCAAGTGAGTGATTCTACTTAGAAATTTATTATCTTGTAATGCTTAATCTTAATAATGACATAAATTATGGTCATAAGGCTATCTTTTAACTAAGATGCAGTGAATAATGACATAAATTATGGTCATAAGGCTATCTTTTAACTAAGATGCAGTGAATAATGACATAAATTATGGTCATCTTTTAACTAAGATGCAGTGAATAATGACATAAATTATGGTCACAAGGCTATCTTTTAACTAAGATGCAGTGTTTGGGTCCCAGCTATGCTACTTCAACCTGTGGTAATGCTTAAATGGAAATAGTCTAAATACTGAATGATAAACTGTCATGACTTGTGGTGTAGAATCAACTATTTTTACCTGCCACTTTATTGAACATTGGGGGCTATATATAGGAGTCATATTTCTTGCTGGGTTAGTCGGTGAGATGGTTGTTTATATATTGCTTCTGGAGCATAACTTCTGTTAGTCTCATAGCTTTTCAAGAAAACAAGCTCTTTGAATAGACTTAATTTTATCATGTTTGAATACACGTTACAGAAAAAGCTGATAGAGTGGTGTGATGATTTGAAGCTCAACTTGATCTTTACAACAGGAGGGACTGGTTTTGCACCAAGGGATGTCACACCAGAGGTAGGTATTCTGATACAGGAGGGTCTGGATTTGCACTAAGGAGTGTCACACCAGAGGTAAGTATTTTGATGCAAAAGGGTCTGGATTTGCACTAGGGGATTTCACACCAGAGGTAGGTATTCTGATACAGGAGGGTCTGGATTTGCACCAAGGGATGTCACACCAGAGGAATTTATTTTGATGCAGGGGGATGTTTTGCATCAAGGGATGTCACACCAAAGGTAGGTATTTTGATACAGAAGGATCTGGTTTTGCATCAAGGAATGTCTAACCAGGTGAAAAAGGGACTGAGTTTGCACCAAGGGATGTCACACCAGGGGCAGAATACAGAAGACTGTGCTTCCATTTACTGCCTCAGGCAGAATACATAGACAATATGCTTCCATAGAAACAATTCATGATAAATTGAAGTGCTTACCTTTAATGTCTAGATCAGACAAATGTGAATGAAATTATTTACAGGCAACCAAAGCTGTAATAGAGAAAGAAGCATTTGGACTATCAATGGCAATGCTGAAGTCTTCACTAGAGGTCACACCTATGGCCATGCTGTCAAGGTAAACTTTTGATAAGCTGTCATTAATAAATGTAACTGTCTTAAAATCACATTATACATGCAGTAAAAATAATACAACTCAGAATAAAAGTGCTGCCTATTAGGGATCATAAAGTTCCTTATTGCCTGCTGTAAATTCTGTGCTTATGTCATACAGTGTTATCATAAGCTCTTTGCATTCTGTTTTGAAAAGTTAAGGAAGTGCATGTAGTACAAAATGTCAACATAAGTGTATGAAGTGGAGGACAAGGTTTGCAAGGTGAAGATTCTTTGAGTAGTGGTGGTAAGCCAGCTTTTTAAATGAGAGACTACATACAACATGATGCTGATGATAGTTGTGATGATGCTAATGATGATGATGATGAACTTGATGCTGTTAAGAGATGATGATAAGGTGATAATGATGATAAGGATGATGAATATGATGGTTATGATGATGAATAAAGGGAGAGGATAGCAGGATATTCCTACACAAATAAATACTGAAGAATAAATATTAGCACGGGTCTGAATGATAGCATCAAGTTATCTGACTAGTTCCACTGCTGTCTCCATAGAATGGGGACATTGTTGCACACTGAATGGTGTCTAAATCCCATTACAATGTTTATTACAGACCAGTATGTGGTATAAGAGGAGGTACAGTCATCATAAACTTACCAGGAAGTTCTAAAGGATCTGAGGTATATTCATTTTCTACAAGTAAGATAAGATGAGGTTTATTTTAAGTCAACGAGACATGTGACAAGAAACTTAAGCTCTAATGATCTTTTATAACCGACTATAAGTAATGGCTTTATGACTATCTTGCTATAGCAAGATAAAAATGTAGGTCATTCTGTCAGGTCAGGGTTCAAGAAAACAGTGTTAACTTTTTATGCCCCCCACAAAGTGGGGTGCATATAGCGTTGCACTTGTCCGTCCGTCCGTCAGTCCGTCAGTCCGTCAGTCCGTCCGTCCGTCCGTACGTCCCGAAATCTTGTGAACGCAACTCCTCTTAAACCGGATGGCAGATTTTGCTTAAACTTCCAGGGATGAACAACCTTAATGTGTAGATGGTAGTAAAGGAAGGAATTTTCGCGGCGACCAAATTTAACAGAATTATGGCCCTTTGTTGATTTTTTCACTATATATCTTGTGAACGCAACTCCTCTTAAACCGGATGGCAGATTTTGCTTAAACTTCCAGGGATGAACAACCTTAATGTGTAGATGGTAGTAAAGAAAGGAATTTTTGCTGCGACCAAATTTAACAGAATTATGGCCCTTTGTTGATTTTTTCACTATATACTATGTAGAAATTTTGTGAACGCAACTCCTCTTAAACCGGATGGCAGATTTTGCTTAAACTTCCAGGGATGAACAACCTTAATGTGTAGATGGCAGTAAAGGAAGGAATTTTTGCTGCGGCCAAATTTAACAGAATTATGGCCCTTTGTTGATTTTTTCACTATATACCATATAGAAATTTTGTGAACGCAACTCCTCTTAAACTGGTTGGCAGATTTTGCTTAAACTTCCAGGGATGAACAACCTTAATGTGTAGATGGTAGTAAAGGAAGGAATTTTTGTTGCGACCAAATTTAACAGAATTATGGCCCTTTGTTAAGTTTTTCACTATATACCATATAGAAATATTGTGAACGCAACTCCTCTTAAACCGGATGGCAGATTTTGCTTAAACTTCCAGGGATGAACAGCTTTAATGTGTAGATGGTAGTAAAGGAAGAAATTTTTGTTGCGACCAAATTTAACAGAATTATGGCCCTTTGTTGATTTTTTCACTATATACCATATAAATTTGTTGCGACCAAATTTAACAGAATTATGGCCCTTTGTTGATTTTTTCACTATATACCATATAAATAATTGAACATATAAATTTTACATTTGTAATTTAATTTAACATGTACATAAGGTTACCTGTAGATCATTTTAGGTATATGTACAGAAATGAAACAGTGGAATGAAAAAGTTCCACATAAAAATCTTACATACAGATATGCTTGCTCTTGTTTATGAGCACATCTGCACAGTGGGGGCATCCGTGTCCTTTGGACACAATTCTAGTTTCTGATGAAACTTCAACTATTTCTTAAATATTGATAAGAAAAGGTCTCTAATGAATATGTAGTATAAAAATGCATTAAATATCTAATATAAAGAGTCACCACACTAAAATTAAGAAACATATCTGAATTTAGTAGTTCAAGTTTGTTCAGAATACAGTAACATTGTACATGTATTAAATTCAGATAAAGCCTATGTTAATTGTATTCTTTTTATTTAGTCTCTACAAAAGTTGTTTTTTAGATTTTTCTTCAAACTTACCTAAGATTATTTTTTGCTAATTTACTTTAGCACGATTGTTCTACATGTTCTCTCAACTTCTATTTATCACTTTGGAGACACCATCCATGATGGAACCAGTCCCTTTTCACAGATTTAAAAATTTGTATTTTATAATGTTTTAGCCTGTTTATGTGAATGAGGTGGCAAATTCAACTTTGGTTTTACAAAATAATTTTACTGTGTTTACAGGAATGCTTCAGATTTGTTCTACCAGCCCTACCACATGCTATAAACCTTGTAAGGGGAGATAAACAGCAAGTTGTTGACACACACAAAATGGTACAGGGACAAGGCATCGTAAGTATCCTTATTCTCTTCCTTTGACCACATAGCTGAGTTTATTTGCCATATATATCCAAGAAAGATTTTATGTCTTACTTTTAGTACTGAAATTAGCTGACTTTGACATAATTTTTTCAGGGTACTCAAAATTACAAAAACGTGCTCAAAATGAGCTGTTGTGATCACCTGATATCCCTCTTCGTCCATCCATGCGTCAACAATTTCTTCAAATGACATCTCCTCCTAAACCACAGCGTCAATTTCAACCAAATTTCACACAAATGAGCCTTGCATGGTCCTCTATCAAATTTATTCAAATAATTACATTCCAGAGCTAAGACATTTGGTATGTAGCATGGTCTAGTGGTCCTCTGCTTGTTCAAATCATGCCCCTGGGTCATATTTGGCCCGGACCGGGTGGTCACTTGTTTATATAGAATTATATAGGGAAGTCTTAAAATATCTTCTTGCCTGAAACTGCAAGTCACAGAGCTTAGATATTTGGCTGGTAGTATTGCCTAGTGGACCTCTGCCTAATTTGTTCAAATGATTCAGATCTGAATCTAGCTCCACTTATGAAGACTCGGGGCCCAGGGCCCTCTGGTTAGGGGATTTGTGTCCTTTTCAAGAAAAAGGGAAATTTAGGGGAACATTTTATACCAGCCAGGGGTCTCACAACTGATTTTGGGAAGCTTCTGAACTGGTAAAAGAGTTTAATTTGTGATAATTATACCCCCAAAACGAAGTTTAGGGGGGTATATAGGAGTCACCCGGTGGTTGGTCGGTCGGTCGGTCGGTCGGTCGGTCGGTCGGTCTGTTGCATTTTCCTTGTCCGGAGCATAACTTGAAAACTACTAGTTGGAATTCAATACAACTTCATACAATGGTCAAGCACATTGAGAGGAAGTGCAGTGCACAAGAACTATAACTCCATCTTGACTAATTACAGAGTTATTGCCCTTTGTTACTTTTCCTTGTCCGGAGCATAACTTGAAAACTGCTAGTTGGAATTCAATACAACTTCATACAATGGTCAAGCACATTGAGAGGAAGTGCAGTGCACAAGAACTATAACTCCATCTTGACTAATTACAGAGTTATTGCCCTTTGTTACTTTTCCTTGTCCGGAGCATAACTTGAAAACTACAAGTTGGAATTCAATACAACTTCATACAATGGTCAAGCACATTGAGAGGAAGTGCAGTGCACAAGAACCATAACTCCATCTTGACTAATTACAGAGTTATTGCCCTTTGTTACTTTTCCTTGTCCGGAGCATAACTTGAAATCTACTAGTTGGAATTCAATACAACTTCATACAATGATCAAGCACACTCAGAGGAAGTGCAGTGTACAAGAACTATAACTCTATCTTGAGTATTTACTGAGTTATTGCCCTTTATTAGTTTTCCTTGTCCGGAGCATAACTTGAAAACTACAAGTTGGAATTCAATACAACTTCATACAATGGTCAAGCACATTGAGAGGAAGTGCAGTGCACAAGAACTATAACTCCATCTTGACTAATTACAGAGTTATTGCCCTTTGTTACTTTTCCTTGTCCGGAGCATAACTTGAAAACTACTAGTTGGAATTCAATACAACTTCATACAATGATCAAGCACACTCAGAGGAAGTGCAGTGTACAAGAACTATAACTCTATCTTGAGTATTTACTGAGTTATTGCCCTTTGTTACTTTTCCTTGTCTGGAGCATAACTTGAAAACTACTAGTTGGAATTCGGTACAACCTCATACAATGGTCAAGTACATTTAGAGGAAGTGCAGTGCACAGGAACCATAACTCCATCTTGACTCATTACAGAGTTATTACCCTTTGTTACTTTTCCTTGTCCGGAGCATAACTTGAAAACTTCTGGTTGGAATTCAATACAGCTTCATACAATGGTCAAGCACAGTGAGAGGGAGTGCAGTGCACAGTAACCATAACTCCATCTTGACTAATTACAGGGTTATTGCCCTTTGTTACTTTTTCCCTGTCTGGAGCATTTTTCGAAAACTACAAGTTGGAATTCAATACAACTTCATACAATGGTCAAGCACAATGAGAGGAACTGCTAAGAACAATATCTCTTTTTAGTTTGTTTGCAAGGTATTATGTTACTACGAACTTCTTCAGTTTATAAAGCAATCCTTTTGGGGGTATTAATCACATTTAGTGATAGCTCTAGTTATTTTTAAGTATTTAAAAACACTAAATATTATGCTGTGGAAAACAAGTCCACAAATGCAAGTACATGTAACCATCTTTAAGGTCATGCTCTTAAAAATGCCTCTTAAATGAAGTTTTTTATTATTTTTCCTGTCAAAAGTACTTCTCAAAAGGCATGCACATCATCATTATTATCTCCTGGTCAAAATTGACCCCACCCTGGGGATTATTTGATTTTACTTGGGTTTCAATAGGAATACTTTCTAAAATCTTCTCTGAAACCACGAAGCCTAGAGCTTAGGTATTCAGCATGTACCATTGCCTAGTGGACCTCTACCAAGATTGATCATATCATGACTCCCGGATCAAAGGGTCACTTGTTTTATTTAGACTTACATAGGAAAAACTTTAAAAAATCTTCATCTCTAAAACCATAAGGCCTAGAGCTTAGATATTTGGTATATAACACTGTCTAGTGGACCTCTACCAAGTTTGTTCAAATCATGCCCTTTGGGCAAAATTGTCCGTACTCAGGGGTCCCTGGGTTCATATAGACTTATATAAGAAAAAGTTTTAAAATCTTCTTCTACAGCACCACAAGTCCTAATGCTTGGATTAAGTGCACGTATGCGGTATGTAGCGTTGTCTAGTAGACCTCTACCATTTTGTTCAAATCATGCCTCAATAGACAATATTTACCCTGCCTAGGGGGCCCACTTTTTAAGCGTAAAGCTTATTCAAAGCCTAGAGCTTAGACATTTGTTGTGTTACACTGCCTAGTGGACCTCTACCAAGTTTGTTCAAATAATACCCTGGAGTCAAATTGACCATGCCCTAGGGGTCACTTGTCTGAATATATAGAATTCTAGGAAAAACTTGAAATCTTCTTGTTGTTACATTGGGGTGAAGGGCAATGGTACTCAGGTGAGTGACATAGGGCCATCATGGCCCTCTTGTTTAGTCTTATGGGCCTTGGGCAGTCAACATAGCGTGAAGCCAGTTGGAATTGAGACATATCATGATACTTTCCAAATGAGTTACATTTTGAAATTGGACTCAAGTAACGTACACATCATCTTTATTTTTTGTTCGATATGAGTTTCAACGTTTTCACACCCAAAAACATTTTTTTGTGAAAAAATCATTTTAGCAGTTTAACTTTAATTATTTCTTAAAAACAACTAAAATAGCAATTGCGGTTGCACAATTTTTTGAATGTTCAGGACATAACAGTAAACTATGGTCAGACATTTGAAAGTAAATGATTTTTTAATGTTCCTAAATACTAATTTTATCGTACAATATACTACTATTAGCTTATTCAGTTGACCCATTGCCTGCAGGAGGTAGAAAACAATACCTTTGCATTCAGTGTAGACAGTATCCAGTCATATGTATCTCAACATGGTATTCAGTTATTGATAATGTCAGGTACCACTTCAAACAACATGAGGCACTGCCTATGTTAAATAAATGAAGGTGTGCATATTAAAATTTGCCAGAGTAGGGTAGACATGATAACATGATAAGTATGGATTTACTTAACGTCTGTGAAATGTATATTTCTCAAACTGCTTTAGGTTTGATGAGAGTTTCTATTAAAAAGTTTGCTTGTCATATGACAGATATCCATTTTTGCAAATATGCTTTTGCCAATTGGTTAATTTAAACGTGGCATATGCCGTTTTGCCACAGGGAGCATGCTAGACACTTGTTTGACTTCCAGTGATTGTCCAGGTAAAATCTGATGTGCACTGCATACCTCATCAGATGAATGCCAGGCTGTTTAGTAGTTACGTTCTAGACATAATCATTTATTTTTTATATTAAGCTCCCAATAAGAGTAGCATACTCTTATTTGAAGCTGAATATGAAAAATCATGTGTTCGTGAATAAAAAGAAAGATTTACATGCAGGTGTCCTAATAATTTTATTTTCCATCTTAGTGGAGGCAGTTTGATTTGCCCATTTTTATTAGCTCACCTGAGCTGGCTCAGGGTGAGCTATTAGGATCGATGATTGTCCGTCGTCCGTCGGACGTCGTCCGTCCACATTTAGTTCGTTAACACTCTAGTGGTCACATTTTTGCCTCAGTTGTCACGAAACTTGGTCAGGATGTTTGTCCCAGTAATTACTCGGACGAGTTCGAATATGGGTCATCTCGGATGAAAAACTAGGTCACATGACCCAAAAATAGAAAAATCTTGTTAACACTCTAGAGGCTACTGTTTCAGTCCAAATATCCTGGCAATTTGTCAGAAAGGTTGTTTTGTTGATTTCTAGCTCAAGTTTTAATATGGGTCACCTGGGGTCAAAAACTAGGTCACACAGCCCAAATATGGAAAAACCTTGTTAACACTCTAGAGGTAACATTTTCAGCCCAAATATCCTGGAAATTTGTCAGAAAGGTTGTTTCTATGATTTGTAGCTCAAGTTCGAATATGGGTCATCTGGGGTCAAAACTAGGTCACACAGCCCAAATATGGAAAAACCTTGTTAACACTCTAGATGTTACATTTTCAGCCCAGATATCCTAGAAATTTGTCAGAAAGGTTGTTAAGATGATTTGTAGCTCAAGTTCGAATATGGGTCATCTGGGGTCAAAAACTAGGTCACACAGCCTGAATATGGAAAAACCTTGTTAACACTCTAGAGGTAACATTTTCAGCCCAAATATCCTGGAAATTATGTCAGAAAGGTTGTTTCGATGATTTCTAGCCCAAGTTCGAATATGGGTCATCTGGGGTCAAAAACTAGGTCACAGAGCCCAAATATGGATAAACTTTGTTAACACTCTAGATGTTTCATTTTCAGCCCAAATATCCTGGAAATCTGTCAGAAAGGTTGTTTCGATGATTTCTAGCAACTTTGTTAAAAGCAGTTGTACTCGGGTGAGCGATAAAGGGCCATCATGGCCCTCTTGTTATTGTTTATCCCTCCACCTGTTCATTTTGATATTGCAAAGTCGATCTGAACTGACTGATCTAATTTCAGTTAACCTAGTACCAAGTGTAGTTGTGAATTTTGTTGTTTTTTCCGTTTGAATGAGGCTTAGATTTTGTATCTCATTTGACCTGTTCCATCAGATTGTAGAAATGAGAAATGCAAGCTGCTCAATATTTTTTATTTGTATGACATGTTTGATTTGCTAGTTGTAAGATGTTACAGAAATTGTATTTAAGTCTTAGTAATATCATTTTCTGTGAATTTTATAGATTATAAACAATTAGTTCTGTAGATCAGTTATAGTTGATTACATATATCATAAAGAGTTAATACTGTAGAAAATAAACAATGAATTTCATGGGTCATCCGTGGATCATAAAAATTAAAAAGTCAAGTCCCATGATCACGCTTAATTTACTCATGTATAACTAATCAACTACTGATAGTAGGATTGAACAGTGTTCTATATACTTTAAAACAGTGTAGACATATGCTTACCTTTTACATTTATATCACTTGTTCACGAAGTAGTACTGCCAGAATCATTCAGTGCCTTTTTATTTCTTGCATTATCACTGAAACAATACACATGTACTTTCAATTTAAAATGCAACGGTTTTAGAAATATTTTTTTTTTGTACAAATAGTGGTCAATTTTGCTCGTAAGAAATCATTATTTTGGTAATATAAACACGCCTAAGGGTTCATAATTATGACATCCACAGTGATCATTGGACTTCAGTGATAAATGAAGGGATGCGCCTACCCATATTCATAAAATGTGCACGTCACTGTAAATATTCGTCATAACCATTCTCCATTTCGTCCTCACCTGTTTCTCTTTTTATACCATGATAATGTTTTGTTAAAAAAATTGAAATCAGCAATACTTAAAAACCCAAACCTTCTATCTTGTCAAGTCTGCCGAATGTCAGCTGGTTTAGGGCTTTTTTCTGTGTGATTTTAACGAAACCACAATTTAAATATCCAGAATAAAGTTGCAAGATTTTGGCATGCTTTGGTCTTTAAGACATTTGTTTATATCTGTCATCAGTTAATATCTTGGGACCTCTGTTTTGATTTTGTTTTAACCATGTTTGAAAACAACATGTTTCGTCGAAATACTTCAGTGATTTTTGTGAATTTGCCACATTCGGCCATGCTTTGCTTAACTGAAAAGCTTAGAAATCAAATATCACAGTTCCTTACAGTCACCAGCTTGATAGACTCACATACTCTGCAAGGGTAGGAACATTTTGAAAGCAAATCGAAAGCTTGTGTTAAAAACATCTTGTGTAAACACCCAGCAGTTTGTGAAAAGAACAATTCTTAAAGAGTGATGGAAAAAGAGTAGTGTATATACATAATTGTGAATGGAAAAAAAAGATCAGCAATATTTTAACCTTCTGTTCTCTGTGTTCTGTGCTCCCCCAGACAGTGATTGAGTGAATAAAGTTATGTATTTGACAATATATTTACAGAGAGTTTCCACACATGGAAATGGAAGCAATTATTTGAAGCTTGATTCAGCTGTAAAACCATGCAGCCAGAAGACAGCTAGTGAGCTACTTAGGGGGAAGAAAAGGAGTATGGAAGTAGATCAGCAAGTCGTTGTGAAAGTGCAAAATGTTAGTGATTGTCATTTCGCGAGAATTAACGAGAACAAGAAAACGAAAGAAGAACTTCAAATAAGAAAAGATAAACCCACAAAGCAAGATGCACAAGGGTATCAAGTGTTAACTGTTGTACCTGTTTTGAAATCAGTGCAAGCTACCTCTAAAGAAAAGCTACTGGCAAAACACGTGTCTGAAATTAAATGGAGAAAGGAAGTGGCAAAAGTAAACTTGCAGCTTCATAAAAATGCTACAGAAAGTGGTACAAACAATGAAGATAATAGGAGTGCAGCCTCTGGCGACGGACACAATCTTAAGAATGTTAAAAGTCTCCTCAGCAATGTTGCCATACAAAGGGAAGATCTCTATCATTTACGTGATAGCAAAAATGACAATAGAATCAACAGAAGTGACGGGGTAGTGACAGCAGATAATACATGTTTGTCTGTAGGTAAAGAACAAGAACTTGATAAATCTCAGGGTGAGGTGTGTGATGATAATGACGATGACGATGGTGTGGAAGAAATTATTGATACCAACGATGATGATAATGATGATGAAGATAATGACCATGTGATAAGAACAGATTTTGATTTCTCTACAGAAATACATAGTTCTGTCAGAGCAAAGGAAAACAGTTTTGAAATAAATACTAAGACTAGAAGCATAGTCCAGAATGGTTTTGGAAATAATTTTAAAGAAAGGGATAGGGACTCGGAATTTGCACAGATTTTGTGTGAAATGAGTAAAGGCAAAGGACCAGAATCAAGTAATGAAAAAGTGAGTTCTTGTAAAGTAAATAGCGACACTTCACAACAATTAACTATGCATAGTGCTTTAGATGGATCACACACATATGCAGAAGAGATTGACATAGATAATTTCCTAATTTGCAATGACTCACACAAAAAGAAATTTGCTCAAGATTCAATCAGATGTGTACGTATTAGTTCTATTAAAGAAAATGATCAAAATAGGCGACAAAGCCGTGTTATAAGTAAAAGAGCCAAGATACATTCAAGGGATGCTGAAGTATGTTTTGCACAGGTTGGAAAGAGTGCAAAGATTTGGCTGCAAGAACACCCACAAATAAAAGGCATTTATCTGAACAAAGGTAAACGCGAGGTTAAGCGTAAACTTGTATCCTTGAAGCGGCAGCCCACAGCAGTTGATAAAGGTAGTTACATGCGGAATGGAAGAATCAATGATAAAAACAGGATTGATGATGGCTTTGTTTATACTCAGGATGGCCAAAGACGACGTGACTTATTTGAAGAAGGAAAATCTCGTGACGAATATGTGGTCAACTGGTACATGTGGTGTCCTGGTCACGGCAACTGTGAACGTAAATGTGGTGGATTTGGCAGATGTGTAGAAGGTTTGTGTTTCATATAGACCAGATGAAAGATATGCATTAAAATTTTAAGAGAAGCGTTTTTAGCTCGACTATTCGGAGAATATGGAGAGCTATTACAGTCACTTGTGCGTCGGCGTCGGCGTTGCTTCTTTGGTTAAAGTTTTGCCTGCTAAGTACTATCATGCACATATGTCAGTAACCACTTATGATATTGACTTGAAACTTTGTTCATGTCTTTAGAGGTGTCATACAATCAAGTCAGATAACTCTTGTATAAATTTAGTACAAATTATGGCCCTTGTTTGACATAGAAAATTTGGTTAAAGTTTTGCCTGCTAGGTACTATCATGCACATATTTCAGTAACCACTTATGATATTGACTTGAAACTTTGTTAATGTCTCTAGGGGTGTCACACAGTCAAGTCAGGTAACTCTTGTATGAATTTAGTACAAATTATGGCCCTTGTTTGACCTTGAAAATTTGGTTAAAGTTTTGCCTGCTAGGTACTAAATTTGGTTAAAGTTTTGCCTGCTAGGTACTATCATGCACATATCTCAGTAACCACTTATGATATTGACTTGAACTTTGTTAATGTCTTAAGGGGTGTCACACAGTCAAGTCAGATAACTCGTGTTTAAATTTAGTACAAATTATGGCCCTTGTTTGACTTTGAAAATTTGGTTAAAGTTTTGCCTGCTAGGTACTATCATGTACATATCTCCGTAACCACTCATGATATTGACTTGAACTTTGTTAATGTCTTAAGGGGTGTCACACAGTCAAGTCAGATAACTCTTGCATAAATTTGATACAAATTATGGCCCTTGTTTGACTTTGAAAATTTGGTTAAAGTTTTGCCTGCTAGGTACTATCATGCACATATCTCAGTTACCACTTATGCTATTGACTTGAAACATTATTAATGTCGTAAGGGGTGTCACACAGTCAAGACAGATAACTCTTGTTTAAATTTATTGCAAATTATGGCTCTTGTTTGACTTTGAAAATTTGGTTAAAGTTTTGCATGCAAGGTACTATCATGCACATATCTCAGTAACCACTTATGGTAGTTATATCAAACTTAGCAATAGTGTTCAGTGGTACATTTTGTATCAAACAATTAATTTACCAAAAATTAAATATGTAGTGATAGATTTTGACTTTTTTATGATTCAACTTTCCTAGTTTATACTTAATAGTTAGCAGAATTTTGTTTTGCTATTATACTGATAAAAGTTTTGTTTTATTAGCAAACACCCACAATAGTCGAGCTTGCTGTCTTATGGACAGCTCTTGTTAGAATTTCATTTTACCATGTTTGCCAAACAAATTTCTTTGATCAGATGTAGACCATCTCATAGCAAGGCATATATATTACATAATAGGATAAAAATGTATATTAAGTTTGTGATTTCTAAATAAATTGCTTTCTTTTAACTGTTCTCAAACAGGTTGCCCTGGCAGTAAACACAAGCAAGATCGTCACAACTGTTCACTCATGATTAACTGGAAGCTTTATTTAAGTGATCTTGATCAGTGGAGAATCCAAA
The DNA here is from genome assembly GCA_022818135.1 of Saxidomus purpurata. Classification (NCBI taxonomy): domain Eukaryota; kingdom Metazoa; phylum Mollusca; class Bivalvia; order Venerida; family Veneridae; genus Saxidomus; species Saxidomus purpurata. Next base: position 46,622,041 of record JAFMSR010000001.1, on the reverse strand, counting down.
TCACTGGGTCCCATGTACCCATTGGCATAGATTGGCAGTTGCCATATGGAGAAAATGAAAGATTTGATGAAGATACAAGGGATCTGATTTTGAAGTGTTCAGAAAAGGCTACAGATGATACTGAAATCAAGGAACTCATAGCACAGAAACAGAAATTTGCTACATTAAGAGCTATCCCGTCTTGCCAGAGAATAAAAAGATTTAGAAAAAATAGGTTTTATAAAGAGAGAGCCCGAGACCAAAACGTGAGGGATACATTGGAGTTAAAGGAACAAACCATTATTGATCCAAACGAAACTACAAAAGACTTGGAAGAAAATGTAAGTGATTACAGAGAACAGAATATACAGGTTGATCATAACTACAAAACAACGGAAGTTGAAGATCAGCCTGCAGCCATTACTGATCATCAGGTAGAAGATGATGATAGTCAAGAGTGCGATAGCATGTCTGTTAAACTAGGGGACTCCAGTCAATGGAAGACAGAGAATAGGACAGTTGCTATAAGCGAGGAGCCCATTTCGTCATACTATGACAATCAACACGTTGGTGATAATGTATGTATAGATGAAACTAGTGTAAATCAAGGTAATGAAGGGATACTACAACATACATTTGACAGTCAGAATATTGCTCAGGCGTTTAGTTTGCAAAAAGCAGACCAGCAGGTATTACCTGTAGAGGTTATGAGTGCGAACAATCCCCCTCACATAGGATATTTAGCAGGAAATACACCAGTAGACGTGCCAGTTAGTGGAACAGAAATGGAGTTCATTGCAGTCCCAGTGTCAAACGTGTCACCCCTTGACTCTAGTACTCAGCAAATACAGTTTACTGGTATGCCACACGTTCAAGCAGCAATAAACGGATTGCCAGTATTGGTAGGCGATGCTACTGGGCAGTCTTGCTTTAGCAATTATGGTGATAGCATTGCATTCTTTGTATGTCCTCAAGACTCCAATGTTCAAGGACAATAACGCAGTAGGCAATAGGGAAAGACAATGTACCGAGCAAACTCAAATGCAACTATAGTGTAGGAGTTAAATGCATACAGGACACAGTGTATATATTTATTTATTATTGTTTGATGTATTGGTAGGTTATATTTGCTTGTATCAAAATCCAAGATTGGTTAGATGAAAATGACATGACTTTCTTGTTGTTTTCTGTATGCTTTTTTAAGGTTTAGGAAAGAAGCAATTTAAAAATACCGCAACCTCTAACTGAGCAATTTGGATGGATTGAATCCTACGTCCATATGTCACCAGTTACTTTGAGATCACCTGAGCACTTCGTGCTCAAGATGAGCTATTGTGATCGGCTGGTGTCCATCGTCTGTCTATCTGTCGTCCGTATGTCCACACTTAATATTGTGTATGCAATAGAGGCTGCATATTTGACGGGATCTACACGAAACTTGGTCAGAATGACAACCTTGATGACCTCTAGGTCGATTTCGAGTAAGGGTCATCTAGGATTAAACACTAGGTCACTCGGTCAAATTATAGAAAAACGTGTATTCCATAGAAGTTCCTTTTTCACTGGATCTTCATGAAACATGGTCAGAATGATTGTCTTGATAAAGTCTAGGTCTACTTTGAATTTGGGTCACATGGACTTAAAAGTAGGTCACAAGGTCAACTCATAGAAAAACATTCTGTATGCAATAGAGGTTGCACTTTTGAGTCGATCTGCATGGAACTTGGTCAGAATGAGTGTCTTGATCTAGGTCGAGGTTGAATATGGATCATCTGGCATTAAAAACTAGGTCACCCAGTCAAATCATAGAAAAATCATGTGTTTTTCACTGGATCTTTATTAAAAGAATGGAAAGAATGATTGTCTTGATGAAATCGAATTCGAGTTTGAAATTGGGTCACCTGAGGTAAAAAAACTAGGTCAGCCGGTCGAATTAAAGAACAATCTTGTGTATGCAGTACAGGTTGCATTTTTCAGGTGAGCGATATATGGCCATCTTGGCCCTCATGTTCATGTAATGCAGACTTTACAGTAAGACATGTCACAAATATATCCCATAATGACTGCATGGCATTTTCATGTCGGGATCAAGTAGGTTGAAATCTTGTTTAGTTGGTCAAACAGTTGAAAAAAGTGAAGACAAAAGTGAAGCTTCAGTCTTCAAGCCACTTATTTGACCTACCACTAAACTAAACTCATGTAATTTATTAGTCAGATCCGATTTTATCACCTCAGCCAAAAGTTATTAAATTGACTGAGTAGAAATAAATTATATCACATTTTTAGAATAGCAATAGCGTTAAGTGAAACACAGTTCTTTAGAATCAAAGACACGTATATAGAAACTTGAGTAATCATAAGTTTGATTTGTATGTCCTTCAGTGGGGGTATATTGCTTTATACACGTTTTTGGTCAGGCCTTCGGTAGACCAAACGGTTTCTGATCAATTGGGATCCTGAAAACTAATCGGTAAGATGGTTAAAGGTCAAGCATGTGTCATTCTGACAACCTTTGTTTATGTGGACACTTTAGCGCGCAATACACATTTTGAAGAAAATATTCTAACTGGAAGAATTATATACGTCTAAAAATTATATTACATAAGCCGTCTAAAATGGTAAATGATGAACTTTGCTTTTGTTAATTTTGAAATAACATCCATTCCACCAGTGTTCATCTTTTAATTAACAATGATTTGGAGTACTGATACGCAGTAATTAGCCACGAAGGCCGGAGGCCCGATTGGTTAATACCTGTGCATCAGTACGACAAATAAATGCAAAGCGTTATTTTTTACGCGAACGCTCATTTAACGTCGGTTGATCTGCGGCGTCGTATCTTTTGAGTTGGCTTTATAGTTCCGGATCACACGAGAGGCGGAGCCTCGAGTGTGTTCCTGATATATGCAGCCAACGAGAAAGATACACACGCAGATCAACCGACTGTTGTAATATACCTTTTACTATATACCTTTAACCGAATATCATGTTAAATTTCATATAAACGTTAATTTGTGTCATTAATGGCGTAAAATCAACATAACGCGCTATTTCATGCCACGTTTTATATGACGTCAATGATGTCACTTATGTCTTCCGTGTATAAACAAATAACAGTTATAAAAAGTAAATGCAAAATGTAAATCATTTTTCTGGTTTATTTAGTGTGGAAAAGACATTGTTTTCATTTGTCATTTGTCTTCAAATGTGACTTTAAAAAAATATGTGAGGATAATAAAACTAAACTTATTTTACTGCAGCAATGTGGATCTATTTTTCAAGTTTTAGTGTAGGAATATAATATGAATATGCATTTGTGTACAACTTACACGGTGGACAGATAAGATACAGATAAATTCATCTGATACGGAAAATTTAATACGGGATGTTGTATTTTACTGCACAAATACTAAAGAAAATTCAGATAAACATTAGTAGGTATATAATAAAGCATAATTTTTCTACTCTTTGTGTGTAGAGACAAAATCGTGAGTCATGTTAGAATTGTAATTGTGTTAAGAGAAGACAAATCTATAGTAACACACTACAATATGAAACAATCATAGTTCGAAAATACATGATGCAGTGAATATGAAAATATGTAAGCAAAGCGTATGAATATCATATTGTTTTATGAGTTAGGTAAACTGTTGATACTTCAAGTTTTAGTTCAACCCATGAATTAATAAGGCTACTTAGTTTCAGTTAGTATAGCTCATTTCTTGGATTTATGTAACTTCACAATTCAGATCATTAACCCTTACCGTGCTTAATTTATCCCCCTGCCGAAGGGGAAAGGGGATATTAGAAATGGTTTCGTCCGTCCGTCCGTCCGTCCCAATTTTGTCCGGAGCATAACTCCAAAAGTACTTGAGCGATTTTCTTCAAACTTCATACACTGACAGAGCACATTGGGAGGAAGTGCAGTGTGTAAGAACAATAACTCTACCTTGCCTACTTTTAGAGTTATTCCCCTTTATCAGATTTACTTGAAAAACTTTGTCCGGAGCATATCACATTGGTAGGAAGTGCAGTGTGCAAGAACAATAACTCTACCTTGCCTACTTTTGGAGTTATTCCCCTTTATCAGATTTACTTTAAAAGTTTTGTCCAGAGCACAACTCCAAAGTACTTGAGGGATTTACTTGAAACTTAATACACTGACATAGCACATTGGTAGGAAGTGCAGTGTGCAAGAACAATAACTCTACCTTGCCTACTTTTAGAGTTATTCCCCTTTATCAGATTTACTTGAAAAAAAAACATTCCGGAGCATAACTCCAAAAGTACTTGAGGGATTTTCTTCAAACTTAATACACTGACATAGCACATTGGTAGGAAGTGCAGTGTGTAAGAACAATAGCTTTACCTTGCCTTCTATTAGAGTTATTCCCTTTTATCAGATTTACTTGAAAAAAAATTTCCGGAGCATAACACCAAAAGTACTTGAGGGATTTTCTTCAAACTTAATACACTGACATAGCACATTGGTAGGAAGTGCAGTGTGCAAGAACAATAACTCTACCTTGCCTACTTTTAGAGTTATTCCCCTTTATCAGATTTACTTGAAAAAAAATCCGGAGCATAACTCCAAAAGTACTTGAGGGATTTTCTTCAAACTTAATACACTGACATAGCACATTGGTAGGAAGTGCAGTGTGCAAGAACAATAACTCTACCTTGCCTACTTTTAGAGTTATTCCCTTTTATCAGATTTACTTGAAAAAAATCCGAAGCATAACTCCAAAAGTACTTGAGGGATTTTCTTCAAACTTAATACACTGACATAGCACATTGGTAGGAAGTGCAGTGTGCAAGAACAATAACTCTACCTTGCCTACTTTTAGAGTTCTTCCCCTTTATCAGATTTACTTTAAAAGTTTTGTCCAGAGCACAACTCCAAAAGTACTTGAGGGATTTTCTTCAAACTTAATACACTGACATAGCACATTGGTAGGAAGTGCAGTGTGCAAGAACAATAACTCTACCTTGCCTACTTTTAAAGTTATTCCCCTTTATCAGATTTACTTGAAAAAAAACATTCCGGAGCATAACTCCAAAAGTACTTGAGGGATTTTCTTCAAACTTAATACACTGACATAGCACATTGATAGGAAGTGCAGTGTATAAGAACAATAGCTCTACCTTGCCTACTATTAGAGTTATTCCCTTTTATCAGATTTACTTGAAAAAAAAATTCCGGAGCATAACACCAAAAGTACTTGAGGGATTTTCTTCAAACTTAATACACTGACATAGCACATTGGTAGGAAGTGCAGTGCGCAAGAACAATAACTCTACCTTGCCTACTTTCAGTCAAATAGAAAAATATCATACCTATACTGATAATGAACATTAATATAATTTTGCAAACCTTCTCTTCATTGCCTTATTCTTTTTCCACTTACTTGAAAACTGTACTCAGCATGACCATAACTATACGGCTTTTTAAGGATTTCCTCTCACCAAGTAAAATGTACGAAAGTACAACCTTCAGGTAACTTCTTCCCGGCGGGGGGATTAGCCATGTGTAACATGGCTCTTGTTTCTAAAGTTGACTTGTCTATCTTTGATTTTGGCAAGTATCATTAATTTTTATAAGTTGTTCAATCAAAATTTACAGACCGATAAGGAGCGGTGCAGATCGTGTTAAGACAGCACCGATGATCGCATTTGCCGCTAGCAAGGTAAAAGTCAATTCCTTCGAGTTCATATTGTATGCCTGTCAGTATGTTTTTTTGTCTTCAAAATGTCGAATCAAAAGCACTGGTGAATTGTGTAATTTATTTCTGTAAGTTTAGTTTAAAAATGTAGATTTTTATGATTTTATATCCAGCAAACACTATATAAAACGTGTAACGTTCTATGATAACTTAAAAACTGTTATTTTACATGTAATACATGTACCAGTATATCCTCGTGTACCATGAAATAAACTGCTTTGAAACTTACTTTTCGTTCCGTGTTTTTATTCTTTTGACAGTTTCAATACAAAATGTGTTTGAAATATATAGCACTGAGGTTGAAACTTCTTTATGTAGTTGATCCGAATGCTATCCAAATTATTATTCGTTAAAGTATCTACTGGCAACAGATTGATTGCTGTTCATGTCTGGACATGTTTCTAAAATCAATCAATCTGGTCAACTTTATGAGACGTGTGTACAGTTTTGAGTTAAATATTTTTGAAGATCACAGTCAAGCCACATTTTTTTTAAAATTTGGATGACACACTGTTTGAATATTTGTTATAGGGCAATGATTCAGGATCAGAAATGTGTGAGATTTATTCGGGTTGGCGCAAAATGGTGAACATTTCGGAATCCATCAGTCGCTCTTTAAAAACGGTTTCCATATGGGCCTTGAAGTAAACTGGTGGGCACGGTAATTCATGCGTTGAGTCATGAAATAAAATTGTGACAGATAGTTTTCCTCGTTTGTAAGAAATGTATCCTGTGCTCAGAAGCCTTAGACGTTCTATTTTTCTTTGGTGGAATGTAGTTTTGTTCCTGCTGAAAGACAGATTGCCGTTTCATTACATTGCTATATTTTAGCTGAGTAGGAGAAGTCTGGAGACACTAAGATCGTGGTACATATGTTTGTCGGTTTCGTGCGTCAGTCCGTCCTTAAAAGAATAACATTTTTTTCCTTAAAAGATCCGTGTAGTTAGAAAATAGGATTAAGGTAGTGTTTTACTTTCTCAGTAGCATCGGTTTTCTACTTTGAACAGAATGGAAAATTGTTCAGCGTTTTAGCAAAATTGGGTGACGTTACATTATTTTTTTATAATCATATGCAGGTAGGCTGTTGATAAGTGTTGTCCAGTATTAGATACGAAGTCGGTGACTACATCATATATGGAGATTTTGATAAAGTAATTCAATGAAACAGACGCTCGTTTTCAAGGTTTGTGTTAACAAACCATTTTGCTATGTATCTTTTATACGACTTTTAACCCACGCGCCCCCATCCACACCCAAGTTGTTTTACTTTCGGGTTATTGACTGTTCCAAAGCTAATGTTTTGCTCTGTGCTTTTTGGAGTATTTGCGGCATTGTGAGTGTGATGTTCCTTATTTATTTATTTTGTGGTAAACATTGCCTTTGTCAGGATTCATTAGACGGTATGTAAGGTCCTTGCCAATATACAGTAAATATAAAAGCTGCTTTATGTACATTGTGTACTGCCTTTATTCATAACTTGATGATGTATTCTTATATGTGTTCTTGCTGGATAATGTGCTTGGTGGTGTTTCGGAATCATCTTTCTTTTTGTACTTGGCATCGTTGATTTCAGCAGAGATCTTAGTATTCTGATGAATTTAAGATTCAGCAAATGAATTTAAGATTCAGCAAAATTGGCATCACAATAGATACCTCGTACATTCTATTTGCTATCGTGTATAATTCATTAATTTACGGCGGCTAAAGTAAAACCCATGTCAAATATTTGTTCGTTTTAAAAATCTGTGACTTGAATAATTGCATAGCTCATTTAAGCATGTACGAGAATTGCGACCAATAATTGTCACATGACCATATTCCTTCCGTACGACTGTCCATCATCTATCTAGATTGTTGAAAATATCTTGATTTGTTTTAATATGGAAGCGAAATTTCCCATTGAATGATTGCATTATATAATGAAAACTTTAAAAATCCTCTCGTCTTAAACAGTTCGTTTGGTTCTGAAATATTTCACAGGTCTGATTTCAGGCAACGTTTATAAGTTTGTACATTACATGTATATATTAGTTTGTCCAAAATTATTCCTACCTCTCTATTTGGCTGATTTCTCATTTATGCAAGTATTGGTGAATTAAGAAATTGCCTATTTTAACCATTGGCCAGATGTAAACACATTCTGTTGTGAATCCCAGCAAAGATTGTTCAAGAGCCATTTACTCATGGTGTTGTTCCCAAGATAAGTATTTAGAGAAAGCTTAAAATTCTTCTAAGATATAAATCATCAGATTTACTGCAGTGGATTTCGAAAGATTCAGGATCCTCTTTTCTAAACTTTGTGTCAGATACAGCGAAGATAAGTTGACCGCTAATTTGGGAGTATCTTCAGTGTTAATCTTTATCGAGAATAAACGTTTCCTGCTTCACTGTGTGTGGATTGGAAACAACTCTGAATAAGAGATTGCTTCCGTGCAACAAAGTTATAACTGTCTGTTGAAACAGGAGAAGCTGCAAGAGCATGACATATTTTATCCTGTACCTACTACTCTTATTTGTAATGGAGCTAGACGTCTATTGAAATAATTGAACAATGCAACAGCGAATTGAAATAGTTCTCTGTACACCTTCTTTTTCAGATTCTGACTTTTTAGCATGTAGTGCTTAACGATATATATATTGTCAAAATTTACTCAAAATATGCTGACGGCAAGTGCTTCTGCCTTTACGACCAGCGTTGATCGATCATGATGACTGTTTGCTATTCAGTTAATAAATTGTTAGTAAATATCCCTTGGACACTTTATAGTACTGTCCAAATTGAAAAAAACGGATAATTCAAGTTTAGAAATTTAGCTTGGCACTATCTCACAAATGACAATACTAGGAAGTGCCGATATTGTAAAATGCATTTTAATTGCCCCATCTACTGATTGTTCTGTCTTTTTAGGTTCGTTGCTAATTTCGTCCATTTAACAGTTCACCTTATTTCATTGTTCAGTTCATAAGGCATTCATCAGCTGATTGTTTTCATTATCATGATCATCAGCTATTTCTAGTCTTAACTTCTTTTATTAAGTCAGGAAAACACTTTACGAACAATTGACTTTCTTGCTTTCCTAGAATAACTAATAACAATGTTTGATTTTTCTAAAAAGGAGAATCGAGAGAAATTTAGATGTTATTGCGACATATTGGGACAGTATCCTCATGATTTTTAGCTCGACTATTCGAAGAATAAGGAGACTATTGCACTCGCCCCGGCGTCGGCGTCGGCGTCGGCGTCGGCGTCTGCGTTGGTTAAAGTTTTTAATAAAGTCAAATGTCTTGAATACTATCAAAGGTATTGACTTGAAACTCAAAATATATCTTTACCATCAACATCTTCACCTGAGGAAACAATCCCCATAACTCTGTTTTGATTTTTGACAGATTTATGCCCCTTTTTAACTTAGAATTTTTGGTTAAAGTTTTTTATAAATTCAAATATCTTGCATATTTTCAAAGGTATTGGCTTGAAACTCAAAATATATCTTTACCATCAACATCTACACCTGAGGAAACAATCCCCATAACTCTGTTTTGATTTTTGACGATTTATGCCCCTTTTTAACTTAGAATTTTTTGTTAAAGTTTTTAATAAAGTCAAATATCCTGAATACTATCAAAGGTATTGACTTGAAACTCAAACTGTATGTTTACCATCAACATCTACACCTGAGGAAACAATCCCCATAACTCTGTTTTGATTTTTGACAGATTTATGCCCCTTTTTAACTTAGAATTTTTGGTTAAAGTTTTTTATAAATTCAAATATCTTGCAAATTAACAAAGGTTTGACTTGAAACTCAAAATATATCTTTACCATCAGCATCTACACCTGAGGAAACAATCCTCATAACTCCGTTTTGATTTTTGACAGATTTATGCCCCTTTTTAACGTAGATTTTTTTGTTAAAGATTTTTATAAATTCAAATATCTTGAATATTATCAAAGGTATTGACTTGAAACTCAAAGAACGTGTCTACAATCAACATCTACACCTGAGGAAACAATCCCCATAACTCTGTTTCGATTTTTGACAGTTTATGCCCCTTTTTAACTTAGAATATTTGGTAAAAGATTTTATAAAGTCAAATGTTTTGAATACTATCAAAGGTATTGACTTGAAACTCAAAGTATATGTCTACCATCAACATCTACTTTGAGGAAACAATCCCCATAACTCTGTTTTGATTTTTGACAGATTTATGCCCCTTTTTAACTTTGATTTTTTATGGACTTAAAATGTATGTTTACTGTCAACATCTTCACCAATATTTTTGATTTTTGACATTTATGCCCCTTTTAACTTAGAATTTTGTCACAGTTTTTACCAGACTAACATGGAAATACTCGAAATGGCTTTCTTTTTGAAATATCATAGAATAATTATGCAGCATGCAGCGGTCATGCTTTTTTAATTCTATACATTTCATTTTGAAAAGTTACAAAGTTATTCATGATCAAATTTACAAGGTTATGCATTTCTTTGAAATTATCCCCTCCTCCCTCCACTTGGCTTACAGAACCAGAGTAAGGCTTTGAATGTAATGTACATTTACAAGGTCTTTGAACAAGTTTCATATCTTTGACCTTAATTCTTACAGACAATTACACAATACTCCTGTTCTTTGACAAAAAACCCATTTTACCAACAATCTTTCGAATAGTCGAGCGTGCTGTCATGTGACAGCTCTTGTTTTACTTTTTAGCCCTCACGCCACCGACTTAATTTACTTGAGAATAATGGTTTATTTGTATTTCAGGTTATAAAGTTTTCTGAATACAATAAGGCTTGAGGGCGTTAAGCCCCTCCGAGACCAATATGATTTCTTGAGATTTATGATTCCAAAAGGTAATTTTGTAAGACATTATTGTCTGATCGCCAATAGTTATTAATGTAAGGAAATTTGTCTAGGTGAATGCCGGTTATATTATATAGAGCTAAATCTGTTCTAGTTCTTTCTTTTAGCTCTACTGAGCGCGAAGTGCTCATTGCGAGCCCTTGTGATCACATCGTGTCATTTGGTCAGAATTTCAAGTAACTTATAGGAATGCTACCTATTTCACCTTCTACTAAATTCCTCCAACTCATTTTGGTTAAAAAAAGTTATCATTGTTCTGATTTTACAATAGTGACATAGAAATGATCTTTAGGTGATCATGTATCATGTGGAAACGATTTCTTAGATCTTAAAAAGGCTTTGGATTTGGTGGACTATAAAATCATGTTATTGATATATATTACATGTGTTTCTTAAAATCATCTGTATCTAATGAATAGAACTCAGATTGTAAAATATGGAAGTATTGTTTCCTCGTGATCAATTGTATCAGGTGTACCAAAAGGGTCTATACTAGGTACGCTACTTCTTATTTTCTGCAAATATGGCAAATGTTGACATGTATGGTGATGGTACAACAATGTTTGCGTCAAACAAAAATGTTTCAAATGTCGAAACTATATTACAAAGTGATCTTGATAATATAAGTTCTAGTAAATGTCTGGTGTAGGCATAATCAATTGGCAATAAATCCTTTGACTACGTATATGGTAATAAAAGCTACTCGAATGAAGTGCATGCCAACTCAATTAAATCTTAAAATAGATAATGTAGATGTTAAACAAGTCAAAACTAAAAAACAATACATGTATACATTGACAAAAACTTAAAATGGACTGAACAAATCAAGCACATTTTAAGAAAATTTCAAAATTAAATAGCTTTGTTAAAACGCGTATCGTTCTTTCTCACCGCAGAACTATTACAAATGTTTTATAATGCATATATACTGTCTACTTTGACTGTTGATATATAATTTGAAGTAAATGTAGTAAAAACGAATTTAACAAATTGAATAGATTACAGAAAAGACTGTAAAGATCATTCTGAATAAACTGATTAGAGCAGTATCAACAGTACATACATTCAAAACAAATTAAAAATTCAGACTGCGTAGGTTTGACGTAAATTAGCAGTTTTTAACCTTTATTCATTATCGGATAAATGTACTACTCTGATAAACAGTGGAGAACCGTATAGAACTGTGTGCTTAGCGCGCGCATTTAACTGCTTTGATGTTTGTTTTGTTTTGTTCGTGTTTTTTTCCGACAAAATTTTACTTAAAGGAACCAAAAAAACTATCGTTATGTATCTTCGAAGTGTATTCTCGAATAGAAAAAATATTTCCATAGGTAATCTGAATTTAAAGTGGTTGTCACTAGTTACTAAGATCTAAAGTTATCCGTATTTGGTCAATGTTTATGCTCCATTTGGCATGGACACTCGCAGCAGATGTGAAAAACTATGGCCTATCATAAAGGATGACAACATTTTGAATAATATCTGTTAAATTTTAGTGATTGTACAAGTCATGGAAAAAAATATGTGAAATCAAGTACTCGTGAGTTGACTTGAATATACAGGATTGTATGAAACAAATATGTTCTTCTAGTTGACATGCGATACACCAAAAGTGCATTTTATAAATACAACAGTATATTGGCTTAAAGCTCAATATGTCTTGTTGCATTTGATAGGCTTGCAGTTCGTACACATCGTCAGTTTTGCTACATACTGGCAGTATATGTTTTTAAAAAGTATCAGTTCTGTATTTGTCGGACTAGTTCGTACAGATTGTCAGTTTTGCTACATACTAGGATTAACTAGCTGTTTATGTGTCTAATAGTAACAATACTGTATTTGTCAGACTAGCGTGTCAAAATCTCTTGAAAGTAATTTGAGACATCAGCAACTGTTACGGACCGCATTTTGTAGAATAATTTACATGTATATTATTTTTGTCATTATTAGATGCAGAAACATTACACAAATATGATTTATAAGGCTGCGTTTAGACTGCAGTAGCATATTTTTATTTTGCTTTTAGAATTATTATTTTTTTTTAGAAATATGCTTGCAATCTTTTTTCTAAAAGAATTGCACAACTCGGGAGATCTGCGCATGCGTTTAGCGCAATATACGATTTTCATTATCGTAAAAATGAAATAGAATAAGAAATAGTTCTTATTCTAAAAACCTTAAAACAAACCTTTATGTGTACATTAGCCCCAGCTATAACAGTTGTTGGTTGCTGGTAAGAACCAGACGAAACAGAGTCCAAAAGTATAACATTCTGACACATTCCTGTCAGTACAGTTTCATTAACCGAACTGAAATCACGCTCGGTATGCATTACCATTTCCGGTTTGAACTAAACATTAGCACATGTAAAATGTTCATTATCCGAACTAAAATCACCTTTGATATGCACTAACCACTTCCGGTTTGAAATTAACATCTGCACAGGTAAATTTCTATCCGAAGTATTTTGAGAATTTACTTTTTATGAGGAAACATACACATTAAGTGCTTGTGTACCATCTGTGCCCATGGGTTGTATGGCTGATATAATTGAAGTAATAAGATAATAACTGACACTAGTTTCTTTAATCTAAACTCTAGCTGTTTAGTTATATTTTGAGCGCTGTATTAATGCAAGTTATTTACAAAATTGCAATTTGAATCACAAGTTTGCGAGAATTGCAAATCAGTTTTGATTTCCTTAACATTGACCTTCATTAAATTTTAGTGTTCACAGTAAGGTTGGAGCAGTTAAGTCTCTTTTAATTGAGCATTTCAAAGCCCACTTAGTAGGTGAACAGAATTTCACAAAATACATGAGTGAACATTTTCACGTCTCGGACTTAGAGTGAACATTTTCACGTCTTGGAGTGAATATTTCAGTATATCACTCAGTACTTTCAGTGCTTTAATTGTATGTTTTCCATTGTTTCTTTTTCTAACTGTGATTTTGTTTGAAGGCCATATTGTAAATAAGGCTAACTTTTACTCAATGTCTTAATATAGAATGGTTAATATACTACCTCCTTGAAATAGATCATTTATTATCATTATTAAAGTTTTTTTTCAGGCATCATTCATTAATTAAAAATCAAGACTGCCAAAGAATGGGGCTAGTTTCCGATGTTTTATCCAATTGGGACGTTAAAACTTATCTCAATGCACCATTGGTCTGACGTTAAAATAATTACACACAGAAATGACCCCTGGGTGATAGAAGGGCAATTTCGACCTTCAAGTTGTCATTATGAGCCATTTTACTCAGGTGATTGCTATCGGACCATTACGGTCCTCTTCTTGTCTTTTATTTATTTATTGGTGTCCATCGGTACTGTAATGTCGAAAATAGAAAGATCGACGGGAGCGTGGCGACAGGAGACGTTCTAATTTCTATAAAGCAAGTACTAATGAATATTAATATCTTTCTTGGCAGCATGAAAACGGCATATTTTTACCAATTTATTTATAGCAAGCGTTGCTGCTGACTTGGCGAAGAATACCAATTATTAAAACACTTAAACTGCGATAATCATAATAGCACCTGACGAGAGACTGGAATGAACACCAATAACAATATAGATAGAAAGTGAGAATGAAGGAGACAGTTATAAAGTCTTCTTATTCTGTGTTTTTATGCCCCCAAAAGTGGGCATACTAAACTTTCGCACCGTTCGTCCGTCCGTGTGTCCGTCCACTCATTTTTTCGTGTCCGGGATGTAACTTTGTCATGCATTAAAGGATTTTAAGATAATTGGGCACAAATGTTCAGCACATCAAGACGACCTCGCGCGTGCAAGACTCACGTTCCTACCCCAAAGGTCAAGGTCACACTTAAGAGTTTAAAGGTAATTGAATCCTTTATAAATACATACATTCGTGTCGGGACTGTAACTTTGTCGTGCATTGAAGGGACAAATCCACGTCTTTACCTCAAAGGTTAAGGTCAGCCTTAAAGTTGAAGGTAATGGAATCCTGTATATATATGCACACATTCGTGTCCGGACTGCAACTCATTTATGCACTGAAGTATTTTAAAATAACTTTTCACTGATGTTCAGCACATCAAGACTATGTGTTGCGGGCAAGAACTAAAAATAATGGAATCCTGTATACATGGTAACTCTGTCATGCATGCATGGCATGGAATGGTTTAAAACTACATTGCACACTTATTGAGCACATGGAGGTGACATGTCACGTTCAAGTCTCACGCCCTTACTTGAAAGTCAATGTCACACTTAGAGGTCAGACATTTTAGAATCCTTTAAATATGCACATGGAGATAAAGTGTCGTGTCAAGTTCACTCGCATTCGCACTTATTAGAGACAGCTCTTGTTTACTTACTGTTGAATGCAATAAAGTCGACATACTTTGTATTGTGAAGTTGGATCCTGTATTGATCTTAATCACCATCCATGTATACTTAGTTCAGGGTTATGACCACCTACTTGTAACTTATTTGCAGTTGGGTCAGACTTAACGACCACTGCAGATAAGTATCAGTCTGCTTGACCGTGTAATCTTATCATGATATGTAATTTTCGCTTTTGAATCTGTAAATTTTCACTGACCTTCCATTTTAACTATGTACTGTTTGAACTGGAAGATGAACAGCTTCATTTCAGAGAAACGTAACCTCATGACATGTTGTGGTCCGTCTATTTCAGGTCAAGATGAATACATCACAGAAGATTCAAATCCAGCATCTGTCTACAAGACTGGTTAGGTTACCGGGTGTGTAACCTTTTTATATGTACTATATGATTAAGCGTTTTTTGTTCTCAACAGAAGTATTTGTAGGTTAATCCTGTTTCATTTATTTTTCAAGGCCTTACCTTTTGAGGACAAGCAATTTTTTCATAAATTATGATCAGTTGCAACATCTATTAAATCTAATCTTGATTTACTCTTTTGAAAGCACACACGTTTTTCACTATAAAAGCTTCAAAAATATTTGTCAACGTAACAATGTATTACCAGAGGATATGTCTGAATAAATGACGTTCTCTATTGTAGACTAAGTTTAGAAATCCACTTCTTAACAAAATAAACTGGATGGCTCGTACGGAATATTTAGCAATTTAAAACTATCGTGTGTAAAGTCTGTAAATCGTATTGTTAGTATATGTTCACCAGTCCTCACGAGTTGTATATATGAATTAATTAAAGGTTTGATTGATGTACATGTTCATGTAAGGGAACCAGGGGCCACACATAAAGAAGACTGGAACTCCTGTACAGCAGCAGCGTTGGCAGGTGGCATCACAATGATCCTAGCAATGCCAAACACCAACCCACCAACAGTTGACGAAGAAGCTTTCCAAATTACAATGGTTTGTTTAGTTACTAAAGGCCTTTTTAATGCATTGGTAGCTTCTTTTTCAAAAGTTTAACACTGTTTTAACATGTCTGTTCTATCAAAAAAAAGTTATCCCTTACATCCTCAATATTTAGGAAATATTTCTGATGGTGGTGCTAAATATCTGACCTCCTTTTACCATTTATCAGTCTGATAGCTTAGATATATTTTGTATTGAAATTTGTGATATAGCTAGTGAAAATTACCTATTTTCTGTAGTTTTGATTTGCCTGCAAAATTGAAACTTTAAGGCATATTACCTGTTTGTTTTGCAATTTGACTCTATCTTTCTGACTCTAGGAGAAGGCAAGAGCAAGCGCAAGATGTGATTATGGTATTTTTGTTGGCGCAAGTGCAGACAACTCCAGTAAACTCCCGGATATTGGAGACAGGGCAGCTGCACTAAAGATGTACCTTAACGAGACATTCACAACGCTCAAACTTGATGATCTTTCCGTTTGGATGAAGGTTTTAATTCCTTTGAATGTTTTATCCTGATCAAATGTCTGTAGAATAAAATATTTTTAGGAAACAATCGTTGATTATGGATGATTTAAGATATGGCAATACGAATTGACTGACTTTGTCACACATAAACGTCCAACAGATCATTTGCTATTTTAAAATGTCATTTTGACATGTTTGTCAACGGGCATTGTGCTCAGTACATTCTCGTTAGGCATATCTTATACTTTTATATAGTAAAGTTTCTGTAACAAGGTCACACTTCCGACCGACAAAAAGTAGTCATAGTACAGAATCTGTCTTATTACCATGAAATTATTACTACGAAGTTGACCATTTGTTTATGAAATACTTGATGTTACTATCGATAGCGGTCTTAATAGCGGAACTTTAATGTATTTAGTATCATAGTGTACATTCTTATCTAAACTCACTATAATTATACACTATAATACAGTTTACTATAAATGTTACAATAAAGATTGACTTCAAGGCTGTATATCTTTTTCAGCATTTTGAACACTGGCCTGCTCATCTAACGCTATGTGCTCATGCGGAAGGAACCCATACGGCAGCTGTTATCCTACTGGCTGATTTGTTTAAAAGGCCAGTGCATATATGTCATGTTGCTAGGAAAGAAGAGGTACGATATGATAATTTTGTAAAATTTAAGTTTTTGATTGTAAATTGTTCGTCTATAATTTGGGGCATAAATTAAGTTAAATTAATAACTTGGGATTCAATATAAGATCGGAACAATGATGCCAAAAAATCACAGTTACTAATAAACTAGCAAGCATAGATAACCATAGATTACCATGTGTGCAATAAAAAGTGAAAAATTATTTAAGTTTGTATGAAATAATTATTGTTATGCTTTGGCTCAATTTTTTTAAAGGAATAACGGTCTTACATATATAACATACATGTAGCTGAATTGCCTGTCTGTAACGAAACACTATATAGTGCCTCTCTATCACTAATTGCCATGGCGTAATTTATTTACTAGATTCTAGTAATTAAAGAAGCTAAGAAACGAGGGCTTCCAGTGACATGTGAAGTTGCCCCACACCATTTGTTCTTAACATCAAACGATCTTGAAGTGATAGGTCGTGAACGAGGCCAGGTTAAGCCACCGCTTGTAAAGAAAGAAGATCAAGATGCCTTATGGGAAAATATGTCGATAATTGACTGTTTTGCTACGGACCATGGTAGTTATCCTTATCGGAATATGTTTTTATTAAAATCATAAATCAATGAACAATAGGGTACTTGGCTATATTTCTTTGCTCTGCGTGTTAAGCTGTCATGGTTATATTCAGCTGTATTTACATGTAATGATTTGTGTGTTCGTGTTTTCATACGTTTACTGTCTTACTTAATGTAGATGTTATATTAAAACATATCACGACTTGATACCTAGTTACATTGTCATGACCAGTAATTGAACGTTGTTCATAATGCGACTTTCCAGTGCTCTCACGAAAAATATCACTGCTGTCTGAAATGAAAACAACGCAGAATGTGGGAGGAAGGATGAATTATGAAGATTTCAAGATTGTTTCTAACTTAGCAAACAATTAAGTTATCTTATTTTAGCACCACACACAAACGATGAGAAGAACAGTGCCAAGCCTCCCCCAGGCTTTCCAGGACTTGAAACCATGTTACCGCTTCTACTGACTGCAGTCTCAGAGGGCAGGCTCACTCTTCAGGTCAGGTTTATTGGAAATATTGCACGTGTACAACTGGAGTAAAACAACGTACAAAATGTAGTCTAGTAGTATTATTATGACCTTTTATACAGTAAAATTGACATCACTCCTCTGGTACTATTTGTACACTGTCCTACGACGGTGTTTTCAAGTGGTTAATACTTTTCAAAATTTGTCTTGGAATCTCAACCAGTCGTTGCCTTTTTTCCAGAAACCCGTAAGTCAATTTTTCAAGTTTTGAGAAAATCGATTTTGAAGTTTGAAATTTCAATAAAGATTAGTGACTTACGGGTTTATGAAATCAGCTTTTAACAGAGTTATATTAGTTCCATAATAAAACAGGCTCTGTCATCATAAAGAGCTTGATGAGACGAGTACAACGGTACCAAAATGTCAAAACCTCGAAAAAACGACTCACGGGGTTCTGGAAATAAGGGTGTCGTACCTCATGCTATTTTTCACTATCTGTAATAACTAGCTGTGTCAAGACAACACTTCGATACTCATTATTTCAGGACCTAGTGGAAAAGTTACATATAAATCCGAAGAAGATCTTCAGTTTGCCAGAACAACCAGATACTTACGTAGAAGTTGACTTGGAAACCTCTTGGACTATACCAAAAGCTATGAAGTACAGCAAGGCCCAGTGGACACCATTTGCTGGCCACCAGGTGAAAGGCAGTGTACACAAAGTCGTATTGAGAGGAACTACAGCATTCGAAGCGGGAGAGGTAACTGTAGCTTTATATATAGCTATACCCCCGAAACGAAGTTTAGGGTGGTATATAGGAGTCACCCGGTGGTTGGTCTGTAGGTCGGGCGGTCGGGCGGTCAGTCCGTCCATTGCATTTTCCTTGTCCTGAGCATAACTTGAAAACTACTAGTTGGAATTCAATACAACTTCATGCAATGGTCAAGTACATTGAGAGGAAGTGCAGTGCTTAAGAACCATAACTCAATTTTGTCATATAACTGAGTAATAATTTTGCCTTTTGTTACTTTTCTTTGTTCGGATCAATACTTGAAAACTACTGGTTGGAATTTAATACAACTTCATGCAATGGTCAAACACAATGAGAGGAAGTGCAATGTACAAGATCCATAACTCCATCTTGACTAATTACAGAGTTATTGCCCTTTGTTACTTTTCCTTGTCTGGAGCATAACTTGAAAACAACTGGTTGGAATTTAATACAATTTCATACAATGTCAAGCACAATGAGAGGAAGTGCAGTGTACAAGAACCATAACTATGTCTTGAGTAATTACAGAGATTTTGCCCTTTGTTACTTTTCCTTTTCCGGAGCATAACTTGAAATATATTGGTTGGAATTAAATACAACTTCATACAATGTTCAAGCACTATGAGAGAAAGTGCAGTGTACACGAACCATAACTCTATCTTGACTAACTACAGAGTTATTGTCATGTTTAGCTCGACTTTTCGAAGAAAAGGGGAGCTATCCTACCCTCCCCGGCGTCGGCGTCCGCGTTGGTGTCACACCTTGGTTTAGTTTTTCGTACCACCCCACTTTATTTCAAAACTATTAGAGGTATGGCTTTGAAACTTACCATACTTCACCATCATAACCGCCATCTACAGACAAGAGTACATAACTCTGTCAAGGTTTTTGATAGCATTATGGCCCTTTTTATGCCCCCGAAGGGTGGCATATTAAAATCACACCGTCCGTCTGCCCTCCGTCTGTCTGTCCGTCTGTCCGTTCGTCCGTCCGTCCGTCCGTCTGTGCGTCCCCACTTACCAATTTATGACCGGACCATAACTCTGTCATGCATTGAAGGATTTTAAAATAACTTGGCACACATCTCTAGCACATCAAGACGACGTGTCGCGTGCAAGACCCACATCCCTACCTCAAAGGTCAAGGTCACACTTGGAGTATGAAGGTTATGGAATCCTCTATATATGCACACATTCATGTCCGGACTGTAACTTTGTCATGCATTGAAGGATTTTAAAATAACTTGGCACAAATGTCTAGCACATCAAGAAGACGTGTCGCGTGCAAGACCCACATCCCTAGCTCAAAGGTCAAGGTCATACTTAGAGTTTGAAGGTAATAGATTCCTCTATATATGCATACATGCACACATTCGTGTCAGGACTGTAACTTTGTTATGCATTGAAGGATTTTAAAATAACTTGGCACAAATGTCTAGCACATCAAGACGACGTGTCGCGTGCAAGACCCATGTCCCTAGCTCAAGGTCAATGTCATACTTAGAGTTTGAAGGTAATGGATTCCTCTATATATGCATATATGCACACATTCGTGTCCGAACTGTAACTTCGTCATGCATTGAAGGATTTTAAAATAACTTGGCACAAATGTCTAGCACATCAAGACGACGTGTCGCGTGCAAGACCCAGGTCCCTAGCTCAAAGATCAAGGTCACACTTAGAGTTTGAAGGTAATGGATTCCTCTATATATGCATATATGCACACATTCGTGTCTGAACTGTAACTTTGTCATGCATTGAATGATTTTAAAATAATTTGGCACAAATGTCTAGTACATCAAGATGACGTGTCGCATGCAAGACCCACATCCCTACCACAAAGGTCAAGGTCACACTTAGAGTTTATAGGTAATGGAATCCTGTATATATGCGTACATGTGTGTCCGGACTATAACTTTATCATGCTTGAAAGGATTTTAAAATAACTTGGCACAAATGTCTAGCACATCAAGCGGATGTGTCGCGTGCAAGACCCAAGCTCCTACCTCAAAGGTCAAGGTCATACTTAGTGTTTGAACGTAATGGAATACTGTATGCATGGTTACTCTGTCATGCATGGAAGGATTTTAAAATTACATAGCACATTTATTGAGCACATGGAGAGGACACAGACTGTGAGGCACCTCTTTCGGGGACATTCGTCACTTGTGAGGGACAGCTCTTGTTTACTTAGAAAGTGTATTGAGCTTGGTTAAGTTTTTCGTACCACCTCACTTTATTTCAAAAACATTACAGGTATTGCTTTGAAACTAACCATACTTGTTAACCATCATGACTTACATCAACAGACAAGAGTACATAACTCTGTCAAGTTTTTTGACAGAATTATGCCCCTTTTTTACTTAGAAAATACATTGAATATGGGTAAAATCCACTTATAGCCTTAACCCTTTGAGATATTGCTTTGAAACATTGAATGCTTGTTTACACTATTACCCCCATCTGTAGGCAAGAGAAGGTAACTCTGTCAGGGATTTGTTTTAAAAATTAAGGCCCTTTATCGACTTAGAATCTTGGTTAAGTTTTTCGTACCAGTCCACTTTTTGACTAAACTGTTTGAGATATTAATTTGAAAGTTGGAATATTTGTTTCCCATCATGATCCCCAAACATGGGCAAGAGAAGGTAATTCTGTCAAGGATTTTATTTGAATTATGGCCCCTCTTGACTTAGAAACTCAGTTAAAATTTCATTCTTGTCCACTTGTTGACTTATACATTTGAGATATTACTTTGAAAGCCATCATGAGACCTATCTGTAAGCAAGAGAAGATAACTCTGTGAAAATGTTTTTGATTAGTTAGAGTCTTGTGTGCCCTTAACTGTCAAAGTTTTGTTTTATTGGCAAGCACTAAAAAAGTCGAGCGCGCTGTCCTACTGACAGCTCTTGTTTAATTTTTACTTATCCGAAGCAATACTTGAAAACTACTGGTTGGAATTCAATACAACACTTCATACAATGGTCAAGCTCAATGAGAGGAACCTTATCTCTATCTTGACTAATTACAGAGTTATTGCCCTTTATTACTTTTCCTTGTCCGGAGCAAAACTTGAAAACAACTGGTTGGAATTTAATACAACTTCATACAATGGTCAAGCACAATGAGAGGAAGTGCAGTGTACAAGAACCATAACTATATTTTGACTAACTACATAGTTATTGACCTTTGATGCTTTTCCTTTTCCGGAGCATAACTTGAAAACTAACGGTTGGAATTAAATATATGGTCAAACACAATGAGAGGAAGTGTAGTGGACACGAACCATATCTCTATCTTGACTTATTACAGAGTTATTGAGATTTTTCACTTTTCATTGTCTGGAGCATTATCTAAAAACTAATGGTTGGAATACAATACAACTTCATCCATTGGTCAAGCACAATGAAAGGAAGTGCAGTGTACAAGAACAATAACTCTATCTTGACCAATTACAATGTTATTGCCAAGAAACATATTCCTATTTTAGTGTTTTGGCAAGGCATTCTATTACTACTAACTTCTTTAGTTGATAAAGTGGTCTTTCAGGGGAATTAATCACATTTAGGGATAGGTCTAGTTTATCTAAGTTTCTTTTCCTAATATTTAATATTCTAAACCAATGTTTCGCAAAATATCAACATTCGACATTTTCAGTGTAATGTACGCGATATAAACACAGGTAAACTTAGTTTAATGTTATTACCATGAAATGCATCTTCTCTCAGTAAATCTGTGTTCACGAGACATACATTGATACGATGTATTATTATTATTATTCTCATAAAAAATCCATTTTTTTCTTTTTCTTAAATGTACTACAGTCGTATACTATATACATTTGCTCAAAGGGGTACATCACATAAAGGTTTTGGGTGGTCTGGTGGTATTGATACCCCATTATATAGACAAGGGCTCCAGCTGTCAAAATCACAATTTTGGTATATGGTCATTATAAACTGCCGTAGAATTCACAAATCTTATCTGATTTTTCCAGCTGATACGCCCTGACACAGCTTAAACATTAATCTCAACAGAAAACATTTTTATTTTTTGCTGTTATGAACCGTTTTTGCACAGCGAGCTCATAGTATTTATAAAGGGAAATGAATTATGCTATTTAGAATATTATCAAAATGTATCTCACAAACCTCAGTTTTTAATCACTAGCAGGTCTATGTCTCCTGCAATGCTTTGTTTATTTTCGTAGCCGAAATGTCGTCGACTCCGCCATTGTGTCAAATACGGGTCTCGTGATTTTTTCTGTAGCGTTGTCCGATCAGTGATCGGCGGGTGTGATTGAAATGGAAGCTGAAGCAAGGTTTACTTCGGTACGAAAGTAAAGCATGTACAGGAGATATAGACCTGCTAGTGATTAAAAACTGAGGTTTGTGAGATACATTTGGATAATATTCTAAATAGCATAATTCATTTTCCTTTGTTCGTGTGCCGTACATGTGTTTTAGAGGCGAAATTCAACGATTTTCCGGTGAACGCGATCTTGTCGGAAAAGAAGATTTTGATAAATTTGACGAGTTTCTGAGCCCGCTGTGCAAAAAAATTCATAACAGCAAGAAATAAAAATGTTTTCTGTTGAGATAAATGTTTAAGCTGTGTCAGGGCGTATCAGCTGGAAAAATCAGATAAAATTTGTGAGTTCTACGGCAGTTTATAATGACCAATACCAAAATTGTGATTTTGACAGCTGGAGCCCTTGTCTACATAAAGGGGGATCAATACCCCAGACATCCCAAAACCTTCATGTGATGTACCCCTTTGCCTTTGCTATTTAGTTCTTTATACACTATTCTATTTTCAGCAACATATAATTCTTTGTGAACTATAATATATCTGAGGTGTTAACGCATTTACATTATTTTTTTTCCTGTTTTTCTTTAGTTGGGAATAAATAAAATATTGTATAGTTCTCATATACACAAAGAATTTATTGTAAGAATTACACTAATGTGGCAGTAATATATTTGCAAAACAAACTCAATACAGACATGTTCGACTCGACAAAAAGTAATGCTTAAAATGTCTGTACACTTTCTTTTCTAAATGTCATTAGGAACATTTTTATATATTACAGATACAAATTAAATGAAGAAAGTTTTTCTTAATCATCAGATATCGTAAATATTTGTAGAAGTAGTATATGACGTTAGTGCTTAACCTTTTGGAGTTGCTGTAAATGTTAAACTTTAATTGCATCAATTTACCACGTATATCTATCTTCGTTAAATGTCATTGTCCGTATTTAACCATGGCTTCATAAAAAAAGTGATGGAGACTTCACAGGTAACTTGCCCATATTTGAATACTAGGCGTATTACTAGCCTTTTTCATTAAATCCAAGTTAGATAATGTGTTGCATGATGTGAAAGTAATTGATGCAGTTTACACCACACATAATGTACGGTATCAATCAAGGACCTAATAAACAATGTTGATTCAGGTTTAGCTTGGCTTGCTCTTTTGAACGTCATTTGTTTCGGTTACAAGGGGAAATGCAAAATGATCATTATTAATTCAAGTTGTTCAAGGTTTTACGTACATTTGTAATTACCAGTAGTGAGAAAGGTTGCACGGGACTTTAGATATAATAATAGTAAATAATTGTACATGTATTTTTAAAAATGATATTGGGTTTTACATAATAATTTTTATTTATGTCTGCCACCACGAAATGGTGTGGAGACAAAATGATTTTGTGCTGTCTGTTTGCCTGTCTGTTACAAAGTTTGTCCGGACAACTCTTCTCATGCCCATCGGTGTATTTTAGCTAATCCGGCACAAAGTGCAAGAACGCTCGTCGCCCGGCGTCCGTCGTACGTCCGTCCACCATTTCCTTTCAGAACCCACTAAGCCAATGCTGATGAAATTTGGCAGGGATTTTCCTTGCATTAGCTCTACCAAAGTTGTTCAAAGAATTCCATTTCATACAGAACCAAACGGAAAGGAAAAACTTAAGAAATATTCTTAAAAAACTGCATGGCACAGAGCTTAGATATTGTATGTTGCCTTGCCTTGTGGTTCTCTACCAAGATTGTTCAAATCATGACCTTGATCAAATTGACCCCGTTTCTCCAAAACCCCATGCTTGATTTTCACAAAACTTTAAAGGAATCATCAGTATGACGTCTAGTTGTGCATATTATAATTTTACGTCACTATTCCAAAGGTCAAGGTTACACGGAGCTGAGCATTCGCTTCTTCTCCAAAGAATTTACTTTTGATTCTCCAAAAAACCCTTGCTTAATTTTCATAACACTTTGCAGGAATCATCAGTATGAAGTCTAGTTGTGCATATTATAATTTAGGATCACTTGTCCAAGCGATGTGAGACATTCGTTAGTTCGAGAAAAAACAATTTAAAGTCTAAACCTGATTAAGGTTACACGAGAATTTAGAATACGTACGACATTGACCAAGGTAACACAAGTATATTTCCAAATGAAAGATTGATGCAGAGGCGTCATTACCTTATGAACGATATTGATACAGATTACATTTTGCTTTACTGCGCTAGCTTTAGACCATGACCTGTAAGTGTATACTTGTATAATTGATTAAATACTACTAGAATATATTAACCTCTGTCATATCCTTTTATTCATGCTTTATTAGGCGATGCCATGTACACCCTTATTTGGGTAATAAAAATCTCGTTGAAACTTGTTACGTGCTGCATTATCTTTGAAGGTACAAGCACATGCTGGATTCGGAAAAGATATCCGCCAAGATCCTGACTACATGAAACAGAAAAAGGTAATTACTACATATTACAGTATGATTTGATATCAGTAAAATCACAGTTTCTATATATGCCACTGATCAGAAATTTGCATGAGTTATAACATCGTAAAAAATAGTATAAATAAATTTTGACCTATTTTCGGGAGCAACATGATACGTGGAAATAATGTATACTATTTGTTCAGTGATATTACTTTTAAAGGTGACAATCATATTGTTAAGAAAGACAATTAGCACGTATTCGTAAATATACTGACTTATGATTCGGGGACAAATATCCCAATATACTGACCATTGGTATGTCATACGACTGAGGCATAAATCTTCTTAGCGTATGACTGCGGTAAGTATTGCTGTTCATAAACAATAGAATAACACTGTTAATAAAACTTTTATAAACATCAATGAACTATTATAAATAGTTTATTGTAGCATAAACATCAAACAAATATATGACAGTTTTAATCATATTTACAAATTATATGCTACTTTTCTTTTCAGCGTCGGTAATATTCGTAATTCTTGCAGCCTTTCGTTCGTACCTGAAAAGTCATAAAATGCGGCGTGGCTTATATATTTGTTTACAAGAATTCATCCATGTGAAGTGTCTATCCACTGATATATTGAGTCACATGACTTACAGTACACCAATCACAACACAGCGTACATGTTAAGTATTGTTATATAATGTAAATCATGGCACTAGTCTCGAGATTTCAATAAGTTAAAACGCAAATCACTAATATTTTCAGAAAGATGTCGGTAAAATAACGACTAAAGCAAAAGTTACGGATGTGACACATGGTCACCATGGTCACCATCACCACCATCACCATCACGATTCACATCAGTGTCATCACGGACATCACTCTAGTAAGTAGCTTTGCTTTTATACCTTGATTCGTGAACAGCAATATGGGAAGTTTTGAAAATGTTCACGATGCTTATGGTAGATAGAAAGAGAAACATTCAGTCAAACAGCCAGCCAGCCAGCCAGCCAGCCAAGCAGCCAATCATGGTTAAGTTGGCTGGTCAGACAGTCGTTGTTACTTAGATAAATATAATGCCTCCCTGTATTTTATCGTTGAATAAAATATAGTCAGGAATTTGGATGCGTGTGTTAATCACGAGTCCGTAGCCGAGTGATTCCATTTTTCGCATCCAAATGACTGACCTATTTTATTCAATGATAAATATAGGAACAATTTTTATTTCGATTCTAACACGTTATTTTCTTTTGAAAACAATCCCAAACTTTATTTAACGCGTAGTAGTACATCTTGTAACCTTAAAACGCGAGATACGATTGGACGCGCTTGTTTACATACGTCACGTCGTTACGTCATTTAAGGCACGTCGTCCTTAGAAAAACGTGCTGTATTTTATCGTTAAATAAAATACAGGCTTTTCCCTATATGTTTATATAGGAAAAACAGCCGCTTTTGTTAGAATTAGTGATAATTAATTAATTGATTCATTTGAAAACAGCATCATTTTCAACAGTGTTTAAATTAATTCTGTGAGTAAACCATTCCTTGTCCTGCTCATCTATTTTTGTTAAGACATTTACAGATTAAACGAATGAACTTCCAGCTACGAAATAGAGTAATCGCAGAAACATTTTAATCCAATTATATCAATAAGCTAAATGTTTACCTAGTTGGTTGATACATGTTATTTCAAGTCCCAGTGAGTCAAACCTCAGGCACTTTAGGGTCAGACGTTGGAAATGAACGAATATTACACATTTATTAAGCAGGTTTTTGGGAAAAAACCTACTTATTAGAATGGCGATGTCGGGCGGGCGGGTTGGCGGGCCTCAAACATTGGTTTTCTTCAATAACTTGAGTAAGGAGTGACGAATTGCAATGAAACGTGATATGTAGGTAGCTTGCATGGAGACGCAGCTTAGGATTGCATTTGGGGTCACTAGGGTCAAGGTCAAAGCCACTGTTATTAAAAAATAGAAAAACGGTTTCCGCTCAATAACTCAAGATAAGAGTGACCAATTACAATGAAACTTAGTCTGTATGTAGCTTGTGTGGAGACACAGCTTGGGATTGCATTTGGGGTCACTAGGATTAAGGTCAAGGTCACTGTTACTAAAAATACAAAAATGGTTTCCGCTCAATAAGTCAAGTAAGGAGTGGCTTATTGCAATGAAACTCGGGATTGCATTTGGGGTCACTAGGGTCAAGGGCACTGTTACTAAAAATAGAATAATGGTTTCTGCTCAATAACTTGAGTTAGGGGTGACCAATTGTAATGAAACCTGTTGTGTAGGGAGCTTGCGTGGAGAGCAAGTTTTGGGTCACTGGTTCAAGGTCACTTGGGTCAAGGTCAAGGTCACTGTTACTAAAAATAGATTTTTTAAAGTTTTAAGATTGTTTTAAGCAAAAAGAAATTTTAGGGTCAAGGTCACTAGGGTCAAGGTCAAGGTCACTGTTACTATGAAAAGATTTTAATTTTTTTAATTTTTAGATTGTTTTAAGCAAAACAATTTTTTGGGGGGGTGAACGTCACTAGGGTCAATTTAAGGTCACTGTTACTAAAAGTAGATTTGTATTTATTTTAGTTTTTAGATTGTTTTAAGCAAAAAAAAAAATTGGGGGGATCAAGGTCACAAGGGTCAATGTCAAGGTCACTGCAACTATAAAATTTAAGAAAAAAAATTTTCTTCAATTTTTGAATTGTTTTAGCAAAAAAAATATTTCTTTGCAGAGGGGGAGTCAAGGTGACTGTTTTTTTAACAATTTCTACAGGCGCCGTTTAAACCTGCTTTGGCGGCATTGCCGCGTCTTCTTGTTTTAAATATTAAAAATGGGTTTCTAGCCGTTACTTTGCTGTCGATGAATTCTCAGGTTCCTAACATGAGTACATTTCGAAATATGTATTTCAAGTATTTATGGATTTTAGGGTCACCTGAGCACAAAGTGTTTGAAATATGTATTTCAAGTATTTATGGATTTTAGGGTCACCTGAGCACAAAGTGCTCAAGGTGAGTTATTGTGATCGCCTGGTGTATGTATGTATGTATGTCGCCTGTCGTCTGTCTGTCTGTTCACACTTAGCCTTGGATTTGCAATAACGCTGCATTTTTTACCGGATCTTTATGAAACTTCGTCAGTATGATGGCGTTAATCTAGGTCGAGTTCGAATATGGGTCATCAAAAACTAGGTCACGGGGTCAAATCATAGGAAAATGTTGTGTACGCAATATGTGTTACATTTTTCATTGAATCTTCATAAAACTTTGTCAGAATGATTATCTTGATGAAATCTAAATCGAGTTCGAATAGGGGTCATCTGGGGTCAGACACTATGTCACGGGGTCAAATCATAAGAAAACCTTGTGTACGCAATATATGTTGCATTTTTCATTGAATCTTCATGAAACTAGGTAAGTGTGATTGTAGGTTAAGCTTCAATATGAGTCGTCTGAGGTCAAAACAAGGTCACCCGGTTAAAAACCTTGTATATGCTATACAGGTGTCATAAACAACCTAATCATCATTAAAAGTTGTCAAAATGTTTGTGTTGATCACCTGGGATTAAAACTAGGTCACCAGGTTAATTCCGAGGAAAATCTTGTTGGTATTCTAGAAGTCACATGTTATAGCCAATCATCATGTAAATTGGCCAGGTTTGTTTTGTCAAGGTCAAACAGAATGTTTAGCTTATTATATAAAGTTGAGGGTTGAAGTTTTGTTACATGTTTAACCGGCTATTTTTTCGAGACGAGTGTTTAAGTAAGTACATCAGTCGCGTGTTGTAAGTGGAAAAGATGAGCTTAACGAGAATTTAGCCTAGGGCCGAGGGCCCGTCTCAACCCCTGGACTCTTTTTTTGCTAAGGGAATTTAAGGTCCAAAGATGTTATAGGTTTGAGAAGGCTTTACGTAAAAATTACCAGAAAACCGGGAGGTAAGGTAGGTTGTAAAGGAAGGAGTTGAGTTTCAATGAGGTGGCTGTTTGGTTTTTTGTGTAAAAAAAAGGTTTCAGTGTTGTTCTGTTACAAAGACGTCTCTTGTGCTCAACAATGTGTGCGGTGTGTGAAATCAAAAAAGCTTGGCGGAAAGAATCCACAAAAAAGAAGGGTCGGCAAGCCAAATATGGTCAAACGTAGGTCTAAGGTTAGCAAAAAAGGGCCATGTTGGCCCTCTTGTTTTTTGAACGACAGCCTCAATTTTCTTTAAGAAAAACCCTTAAATCGTGCACTTTAAAGGATCAAATTTCTTCATGGTGTATGTTCATCTATGAACGCTTGACATTGTCTTTTAGCTAAATGATAAAATGTCTTGTTGTATTAACTGATAAAAAGACGAGTGAGTGACATTGTAGTTTGACACTAAAGCAACACAAGTGTCAATCATAGTAAACAGTACCCCCGAGAGAACGCAAATGTATTGATTGAAAAGCAAAGGAGCTAAATACGACTTTTCTTTATTAGTTAACACTCTTTATTGCTGAAATAAGACAATATGATTACCTAAAACGTATCATTTTACCATTGCCTATTTGAGAGACATTTGAACATTTTTTCCCTCCCACTTGACATATCCGCTGATATTTATTTACATATAAACAATTAAGTGCATCTGCGCGAGAACTGTCGTGAAAACCCATCAATATTTAATGTTCTCACTGATATTTACGATCTTCTAGTGACGTCTGTTTGAAATAGTTTGCATAATTTACTTAACAATGACTTTTTATGTCCTCCCCCACTTTCAGGCAGAGTGATAGAAGACAGTTTTGATGGCGTCCTTGTCTAATAAACTTGATTTAGCCTTGTATCAGTTAGCCGTTACACGTAAAGTAAGACACTTGTGTTATACGTAGATAAGAAAGGAATTGTAAAACGCGTCGTTGAAAGATCAAGTTTTGCGGATGAAGTACCAACTGCGTAATTGTTCTTTAGCCAAGAATCACAGCTGTGTACAAGTTTATTGGTTTATTGTGTCGCCCTTTCGGAGAAAAGGCGATGCATAGGGATCGCTTTTCGTCCGCCCGTCCGTCTCAAAAACTTAACGTTGGCTATAACTTTGCCATTTTTTAAGATTTCTTGATCAAACTTTCAAATTGCATTGCTTATGACAAAAGGGTCATGATGCTTTCAACTTGTGTAGTGTCAAAGTCATATTTTACAGAGTTCTGCCCCTTTTTGTACTTAGTCTTTGTCACTTTGTGCATTGCTTATAACAAAAGGGTCATGATGCTGCCTGATTGTGTAGGTCAAAGTTATATTTGACAGAGTTATACCCCTTTTTATGCCCCCGAAGGATGGCATATAAAAATCGCACCGTCCGTCTGTCCTTTCATGCCCAGTAGACATTAGGGGGTTAGGGTTTGAGTACAACTTAGCATTTTGAGGTTGTTTCAGTTCATTCCGTCATTACGGGGTTAAAATAGTATTGTGAGGGTAAATAATTCTATTGTAGGGTTAAAAAAGATTAAAGAAAGATCGAAGTAATAACTTCACAAATTCCGTCTGGTGAGTACATCTGTCCGTATGACTGTGTGTCCGTATGACTGTGCGTTCGCACTTTTTCGTGTCCGGGCTATAACTTTGTCATGCATTGAAAGCTTTTGAAATAACTTACCATTAGAATTTAAAGTTTTTACTCTCCCACTCGACATGTCCCTCACTTTGTTGTCGAGCCGCTGGCGAAAGCTCGATATAGCTGTCCGAATGGCGGTTCGGTGTATGTGCGTGCGTGCGAGCGTCCATGTGTCCGTCCGAGTTTAGCTTGTCCGGGCTGTAACTTATATATGGATCAAGAGATTCTTAAATAACCTGCTACAAATGTTCACCAGCATGAGACGGAGTGTCATGCCCAAGAACCAGGTCCATAGGTCTAAGGTCAATGTCACACTTAGAGGTTAAAGGTCAAATTCAAGAATGACTTTGTCCGGAGCATATCTTTTTCATGCATGGAGGGATTTTGATGTGACTTGGCACAAATGTTCAGCACACCAAGACGGTGTGTCGCATGCATGACCCATGTCCCTACTTAAAAGGTCAAGGCCACACTTAAATTTGAAGGTAATGGAATCCTGGTATATGCACACATTCGTTTCCGGACTGTAACTTTGTGATTCATTTAAGGATTTTAAAATAACTTAGCACAAATGTCTAGCACATCAAAACGACGTGTCGCCCATCAAGACCCACGCCCCTACCTCAAAGGTCAAAGTCACACTTAGACTTTGAAGGTTATGGAATCCTGTAAATATGCTTCGCCAGGGTGAGCTTTTCTGATTGATGATTGTCCGTAGTCCGTCAACATTTTGATTCAAATGACATCTCCTCTGAAACCACTAGGCCAATGTTGATGAAACTATGCAGGAATGTTCCTTGCATGAAGCTCTACCAAAATTGTTCAAAGAATTCCATTCCATGCAGAACTCTGGTTGCTATGGCAACAAATAGGAAAAAAACTTTAAAAATCTTCTTCTCTGAAAGCACAAGGCCTAGAGCTTAGATATTAGGCATGTAACATTGTCTAGTGGGCCTCTACCAACATTGTTCAATGATGACCCCCGGGTCAAAATTGACCCCACGCGGGGGGTCACTTAGTTTACATAGGCTTATATAGAAAAGAACTTTAAAAATCTTCTTCTCTGAAACCACAAGGCGTAGAGCTTAGCTATTTAACATGTAACGTTGGTTAGTGGACCTCTACCAAGATTGTTCAAATTATGCCCCTGGGATCAAAATTGACCCCGCACGGGGGTCACTTAGTTTTGCATAGGCTAATACAGGAAAACTGTAAAAATCTTCTGCCCTGAAATCACAAGGCCTAGAGCTTAGATATTTGGCATGTAGCATTGTCTAATGGACCTCTACTAAGATTGTTCAAAGTATGCCCCTGAGATTAAAAATTGACCTTGCCCGGGGGTCACTTAGTTTTACAGAGGGCTATATTGGAAAAACTTTAAAAATCTTTTTCTCTGAAACCGCAAGGCCTAGAGCTTAGATATATGGCGTGTAGCATTGCCTAGTTGACCTCTTCAAAGTTTCTTCAAATTATGCCCCTGGGGTCAAAATTGACCTTTCCCTGGGGGGAGGGGGTCAATTGTTTTACAAAGACGTATATAGGAAATCCTATTTGGTAAATAACATTGTCTAGTGATCTTCCACCAGGCAAGTGGACTTGTACCAAGGTGAACGATATAGGGCCATCTTGGCCCACTTGTTCGTTATTCTGACAAAGTGTAAGAGGGTGACACAAGTGTTCTACTGAACACCCAGTCAGTATTGTATGACCAGTATAAATTAGACGTAACTTTACGGCTGTAAGCAGTTCAATTTGAGCTAAAATAAACACGCATTTATCCTATACAAATTAAACATGCCGAGTTTCGCCCCGTTATCATAATCGCCATACCAGTAAATATTTCTACGACTTTGTAGGGCTTTAAAAGTGTAACTTAGCAGTCAGTCAATAAGTTTTCAGTTGACGTCCGTTTCAACTGATAATGCCACTGTCTTAATTGAAAAGTCTTTCAAGTCCCTGTCATAGTTATTAAGCGGGATAAGTGTCTATAGTTGTATTTCTACTCTGTATATAGTAGTAGTTCACCGGGTGCAATCTAGAAAACAAGATAAGCTTCATAAGATACACGTAATCCCTTCGGACAATTAATTTCTTCGTTATTCTAAAGAACTGTAGTACCTTCAATTTAGCAGCAAATTAACAGTGCCAAGAGTAATTGCAACATTACATACGCCTACAACTACTTTATAAAAGCCCTTATGGGCAATAAAATATCTGATATCTATACGGAACGCGTTTTCAGAGAATTCGGTTGTCTTACGAAAAATCCGAATATACAATAAAGTACATTGACAAACCTGTTTACCTAGTTTGGCTGACAAATTTCACATCTTTGATTCAATTTCCCCTGTTTCATGTATTTTATATTTACCCCTTTTTAAAACTTTTGCATGGAAGTTGTCCTCAAAAATGCACGTCCTGTTTAAATGCTTAAATGGCGCTTCTTTTTAGCTCGACTTTTCTATGAAAAGGGGAGCTATCCTACTCACCCCGGCGTCGGCGTGAGCGTCACACCAATGTTAAAGTTTGCGTACCACCCCAAATATTTTCAAAGTCCATTGAGATATTGCTTTGAAACTTTGCACACTTGTTCACCATCATGACCCCAACCTGTACACAATAGGAGGTAACTCTATCAAGCATTGTGACATAATTATGCCCCCTTTTGGACTTAGAATTTATGTTTAAGTTGGCGTGCTATCCCAAATAATTTCAAAGTCC
Organism: Saxidomus purpurata; assembly: GCA_022818135.1. Lineage (NCBI taxonomy): Eukaryota > Metazoa > Mollusca > Bivalvia > Venerida > Veneridae > Saxidomus > Saxidomus purpurata. Next base: position 46,588,155 of record JAFMSR010000001.1, on the reverse strand, counting down.
ATTCAGAAATTGCTTTGAAACTTTGCACCCGTGTTCACAATCCTGTCTGTAAGCAAGAGAAGATAACTCTGTGAAAATGTTTCTTGATTTGTACTTAGAAATTCCTAGTTAAAGTAGTTAATGTCTTATGTGCCCTTAACTGTCAAAGTTTTGTTTTATTGGCAAGCACTAAAAAAGTCGAGCGCGCTGTCCTACTGACAGCTCTTGTTATGAATTGTTGTAACTGACATCTCTTAAAAACACCTTCCATCAGCTCTTTTGAATGATTATGTATACATTTTAGCTCACCTAACCACGAAGTTCTCAATTTGAGCTATTATCATCGACTGGTGTCCGTCGTCCGTCTGTCGTCCTCTTAATCCTTGTACATGTACTAGAGGCTGCATTTTCACGGTATCTTCATGAAGCTTGGTCAGAATGATTGGGCTGTCTGTTTGCGCTTTACCTACCAACCCGATATCTTGTCGCCAACGTAAAACATTTTATTGCATAAATTTGATTGAATTTTTTCATTGTTATTGTCAGAGCGAAATCCTGCGATCGGTATTATCTTTATGTAGTTAAATCTTTGCAGTGTTTGGGTTAGGTAATCAAGTAAATGCTTGTCAAGCGTGTGTTATTTGTAGAGACTATTACTTTTACTGTTTCGGGCTCGATGCCGGAGGAATATAACACTGCATCAAATGATTATTTTAATAGGCAAATAAATACAAATAGTAGGTGGTAAAAAACTATGATTCATTTGTGATGACAACGTCAGGTACGGAGACACATAACTACGACGGTTGTGAATTGCAAGGTAGTGGTGGAACTTACATTTTTTTATTCTGATCCTTAAGCCGGTATTTCGATACTGACAGATTTTGACAAAACTTTAGAAATGTAACATTTAAATTATGTAAATGCAGACTCTAAAGAATCCCCTTGTATTAATCAGGCTAATTCATTTACTGGATGAAGTTGCTGCTAGTCCGGTAAGTGGACCCGAATCCTATACTGGTCGTTTTGAAGTCAAAATCTTCGTACAAGTACGAGTTTATCTTGATTATAAAAGAGCAGTAATACAGCAAAAACGTCTCTTATAAATTAGACAACATTTAGTAATAACTTTTAAGTTCAAATTATTCAAAATAAACCTCCTCTGAAACCACTAGGCCAATGATGATGAAACGTTGCAGTGGTGTTCCTTGCATGAAGCCCTTTCATAATTTCAAATAACTCCATTCCATGCAGAACTCTAGTTGCCATGGCAACGGAAAGGAAAAACTTTTGAAATCTTCTTCTCAAGAACAGGAAGGCCTAGAGCACATATATTTGGCATATGGCATGACCTAGTGGACTTCTATCAAGATTGTTCTAATTATGCCACTGTCAAACTTGATCCGGCACGGGGGTCACTTGTAAGCCCACCTGGCACAAAGTGCCAGAGTGAGCTATTAGGATCGCTTTCCGTCCAGTGTCAGTTGTACGTCTGTTAACATTTTGCGTCAAACGGAATCTCCTCTGAAACCACTAGGCCAATGATGATGAAACTTGGCAGGTATTTTTCTCAAAAAACAGGAAGGCCTAGAGCTAAGATATTTAGAATGTTGCATTACCTAATGGACCTCTATCATGATTGTTCAAATAATGACCCCAGTCAAAACTGGCCACGCTTGCGGGATCTCATTTTAGCTCACCTGGCATAAAGTGCCAGAGTGAGCTTTTATGATCGCATTCCTTCCGGCGTCTGTCGTACGTCGAACGTCCGTTTACATTTCCTTCAAACGACATCTGGTCTGAGACCACTAGGCCAATGATGATATAACTTGGCAAGGATATTCCTTGCTTAAAGCCCTTTCGTAGTTGTTCAAATAATTCCATTCCATGCAGAACTCTGGTTGCCATGGCGACAGAAGGTAACAGTTTAAAAGTCTTTTTCTCAAGAACAGGAAGGCATAGGGCTTAGCTATTTGGCATGTGACATTGGCTAGAATACCTCTATCAAGATTCTTCAAATTATGACCCCCGATTCAAAATTGACTACGCACGGGCGGGGGGGGGGGTCACTTTTTAACATAGGCTTATATAGGAAAAATCTTTATTTCTGAAACCACAAGGCATAGAGCTTAGATATTTGGCATGTATCTTTGCCTATCTTCTAAGAAAGTAGAAACCATGTCCCTTAGGTCAAAATTGACCCTTTCTGCTTTAGGACTTCGTTTTATAGCAAATAGCAAACTCTTTTTTACATAAGCTTATATAAGAAAAACATTAAAAACTATTTTTCTTTGTTTCTACAAGGCATAGAGTTTAGATATTTAGCATGTGGCATCGGCTAGTAGACCTCTACCACGATTGTTTAAAGTATGACCCCTAGACAAACTTGACCGCACCTGGGGGTCACTTGTTTTACAGAGGCTTACATGAGGAAATATTTAAAAACCTTCTTCTCTGAAATTACAAAGCCTAGAGCTGAGATTAAATATTAAATGACATTGCCTAATTAACCTCTACTAATTTTGTTCAAATCATGATCCCCCGGTCAAAATTGACATTGGTGTTGCTCAATTTTACATAGTCTTGAATAGGAAAACTTTAAAAATCTTCATCTCTGAGACGACAAGGCCTTGAACGTAAATATTTTGCATGTATAATTGCCTAGTTTACCTCTACTAAGATTGTTGAAATCATGACCCAAAGATCAAATTGACACTGCCTGAGGGGTCACTTGATTAAACATAGCCTTATATTTGGAAAACTTCAAAATTCTTGTCTAGAAGCTTAGATATTTGGAATACAGCGTTTACCCGAAGACCCTTTCTGCTATTGATTATTGTGTTATAGCCAATGGATATCATACGGCACATATGTTCCGCTTTAATGATTTTCAGTGAATTATGGTCCTTTCAATATAATCATGTACATATAGAATATATATATATAGCATGTTTTTACATTCCTGTCCGGGATATATCTCAGGAACCAATGACTTGCAGTAAAACTTCATAGACTGCTTCACTATTAAGAGGAGATGCGCATGTAATCAGCATGTTCCAGTTCAATGTCTTCACGTAGTTATTTCCCTTTGATTACCTTTTGATTACTTTTTAAAATCATCATGGGGAGCTTCTTTAACAAGATGAGTATCAGCATGTTTCGGTCATTGATTTTCATTGAGTTAAGGCCCTTTTCATTTGGCATCCTTTAAATACATTATACATTTTTAAAAAAAAAAAACCAAACAAAAAAAGGGGGAGAAAAAAAAAAAAAAAAAAAAAACCCCCCCCCCCCAAAAAAAAAAACCCCCCCCCCCAAAAAAAAAAAAAAAAAAAAACAAAAAAATTTTCCTTTTCTTTTAAAAAAAAAAAAAAAAAAAAAAAAAAAAAAAAAAAAAAAAACAAACCCCCCCCCCCCCCCCCCCAAAAAAAAAAAAAAAAAAAAAAAAACAAAAAAAAAAAAAAAAAAAAATTTTTTTTTTAAACCCCCTTAAAACACACCAACCCCCCCCCCCAAAAAAAAAAAAACCCCCAACACTTAAATGCCTCGGCGACGCCACGGAATGGCCATGTCAACATGTGTCTTGTTATAAATGAAACCGATAGGGCTGTCACAGCGAAACCAATCTTTTTGTAACAATATCATGAAATACATTCACTGAAGTTTTCTTCTTTACATATACTCGTTGAAATGAACTTGACATAAATTTCCAGCGTTCTCCAAAAACTTTGTCGACTTCGAAATACCGTGACAGTGGTCTTAGCTAAGAAATTCAGAGATTTTCTAGAGAAAGCTGCATCAGGAAGTAGATTTCAAATCATTTTTCAGATTTTCAAATAATTTGCTTGTGTGATATTACGACCAACGTCATGTTGTTATTTTCTTTCATTTATATAGTTCAACAATTTTATTAATTCACCGCTGTACTTGATCAAGCTGTAAGTGCACACATGTTTCACTGAAGAGTGTTTATCTATACGAGGATTTCAACAATATACTTATTACAAAATAAAAACCCGATCTTTTGATCGATTGCCATATTTAATGTACATGTATTGGAAAAGCTCATTATCGAGAGTATGTGAAATTGAGATTTATTGAACTGTTATAACAAACCGTGAAGATGCAAGTTTTATGATCGTTTTTGCACGTGACGCGGAGACAGATGTAGCCACTTAGAATAAGCTTTTCATTAGCTCACCTGGCTACGCCAAGGTGAGCTTTTCTGATCGGTGATTGTCCGTCGTCCGTCGTACGTCGTCCGTCGTCCGTCAACATTTTGATTCAAATGACATCTCCTCTGAAACCTCTAGGCCAATGTTGATAAAACTATGCAGGAATGTTCCTTGCATGAAGCTCTACCAAAATTGTTCAAAGAATTCCATTCCATGCAGAACTCTGGTTGCTATGGCAACAAATAGGAAAAACTTTAAAAATCTTCTTCTCTGAAAGCACAAGGCCTAGAGCTTAGATATTTGGCACGTAGCATTGTCTAATGGACCTCTACCAAGATTGTTCAAATTATGACCCCCGGGTCAAAATTGACCCCGCGCGGGTGGGCACTTAGTTTTTGCATAGGCATATATAGGAAAAACTTTAAAAATTTTCTTCTCTACAACCACAAGGCCTAGAGCTTAGATATTTGGCATGTAGCATTGGCTAGTGGACCTCTACCAAGATTGGTCAAATTATGACCCCCGGGTCAAAATTGACCCCGCGGGGGTGGTCACTTAGTTTTGCATAGGAATATATAGCAAAAACTTTAAAAATCTTCTTCTCTGAAACCACAAGGCCTAGAGCTTAGATATTTGGCATGTAGAATTGGCTAGTGGACCTCTACCAAGATTGTTCAAATTATGACCCTCGGATCAAAATTGACCCCGCCCCGGGGGTCACTTAGTTTTACATAGGCTTATATAGTAAAAACTTAAAAAAATCTTCTTCTTTGAAACCACAAGGCCTAGAGCATAGATATTTGGCATGTAGCATTGGCTAGAGGGCCTCTACCAAGATTGTTCAAATTATTACCCCCGGGTCAAAATTGACCCCGCACGGGGGGTCACTTAGTTTTGCATAGGCTTATATAGGGAAAACTTTAAAAATCTTTTTCTCTGAAACCACAAGGCCTAGAGCTTAGATATTTGGCACGTAGCATTGCCTAGTAGACCTCTTCAAAGTTTGTTCAAATTATGCCCCTGGGGTCAAAATTGACCTTGCCCGGGGGGGGGGGGGAATCATTTGTTTTACAAAGGCGTATATAGGAATATAACATTATCTAGTGATCTTCCACCAGGCAAGTGGACTTGTACCAAGGTGAGCGATATAGGGCCATCTTGGCCCTCTTGTTTGTTTTATTCTTTACAATTGAGACGTTTTTAATAAGAATTTATTGGGAACGTATAATTTTCCACCAATGAAGTGAAAGTTAAAGATACTGATTACTTAATCTTGTTTAACATTAACAGGTGTGTAAGTGAAACGCATGGTGATAAGGCGGCATTACTCGTCATTCACCACTATCGATAAACTCGTTAAACTAGCTAGATACGTACAACCGTATACAAAAGTTTGATCAATGGATTCAAAACTTCTTAAATATTTTGTTTTTGATTGGTCAGATTTGAGACGTAGCTCAATTCTAGCTAAGTGACTCCCAGGGATTTTAAATTGCTTTCAAGCAAAGAATCATAACCTTATGGCCTCTTTCTGCGGTAAGCAATTATAAATGAATGTTGTAGGTTTTGTGTAAACATGCGAAAGCACAATTTATACAACCCCTATTTTAATTTTCGTTTTGCATGTTCCATGTTTCTTGTGTTCTTGAAAACTAAGTATTATTACCGCATTTATATCTCTTCAAATCCAGTAACATAAATTACTGTTTTATAATATCCCCCGAACACAAAGTGTAAGGGGGATATACTGGATTCAGCTTGTCTGTCCGTCTGTCAGTCCGTTTGTATGTCCGTCTGTAGACGGAATCTTGTGGACACTAAATCTCCAATACACTTGGTCAGAAGTACAATGTCTAGTTGTGAATGGTCCATGTTTCGGGTCTGTAGGTCAAAGGTCAAGGTCACAGGGGCCTGGATAGTAAAATCTTGTGGACGCTTAATCTCAAAAACCCCTTGTCAGAATTCATTGATACTTCACTTAAGTGATAAGTACAATGTCTAGTTGTGCATGGTCCATGTTTCGGGTCACTAGGTCAAAGGTCAAGGTCGCAGGGGCCTGGATAGTAAAATCTTATTGACGCTAAATCTCCAAAACCCCTGGTCAGAATTCAATGGTACTAATCACAGAAGTGATAAGTACAATGCCTAGTTGTGCATGGTCGATGTTTCGGGTCACTAGGTTAAATGTCAAGATCACAGGGCTCGAGATAATAAAACCTGTGTTTCTTTTAATCTCCAAAACCCCTGGTTAGAATTTAATTATACTTCACAGAAACCTTAAGTTGTGCAGGTCCAATAATTAAAGCATCAAATATTACATCAATTTTATATACTGTGCGAGTGAGGTGTTCGGGGGTATTCATCACCTTCGGTGATAGTTCTAGTATTTTATTCCCTGCACAAGGCGAAGGGATACTGTTTTGGCGTTGTCCGTCTGTCTGTCCGTCTTTCAATCCGGAACTATAACTCAGGAGCCAATAGATAGACTTTCATGAAACTTGAAATAAGTATAAAATAGAGTAACGCTGCGGCGCGCACTCAACTTTTGTCAGGATTAGAATAATATATCCAGAGTTATTGCCCTTTAATTGCTATTTTCTTCTATATGGAAACATTAAAATGCTAATTCTCTGAAACCGGTTATCAAAATTTAATTGTAAGTGGCTTAAATAATTTAATCAGTCTTTCTAATATCTACCCCTACATTCCCTGATTATTTTATAAATGGAGAATAGATTTTGCTTTTCTGAACTTTATTCAGCCAATTGATTTAATTTACATAACTAAGTTCTGTATGACTGTAAGATACAGAAAAAGAAGTACATTTTAGAGAAGAGGCCCTTATGGGGTGGTGAAATTTTAAAATGCTTCTTTTGTCCGGAAAAGCTTGTCAGAATTTGATTTAGTTTGGCACTTTGTATACTCTTACAACGGAAAATTAAGAAACTGGAGTTTTACAGACATGAATCCTTTAACAAAATTGCTGTCAGTAAACGAAGATTCCACCATCACATAAGCGCTGTTATCTCTAAGTGGTATTATGTAATACCATTTCTTTACGCATTATTGTAACATGTTATGTCATTGTTTTAAATGAAATTGATGGGAAAGTGAAATTCAAGTTTGACAAAAAACACAGGTAAAGGTATTACAGGGAATCGCGTCAAAACTCAATTCGACAAGATTACTCAAACGATTCAACTTACCACTAGAATTTAAAGTTTTTACTCTCCCACTCGACATGTCCCTCATTTTGTTGTCGAGCCGCTTGTAAAAGCTCGATATAGCTGTCCAAATGGCGGTTCGGTGTATATGCGTGCGTCCATCCGTGGGTCAGTGTGTGCGTGCGTGCGTCCGTCCGTCCGAGTTTAGCTTTTCCGGGCCATAACTTATCAATGGATCAAGGGATTCTTAAATAACTTGGCACAAATTTTCACCACCATCAGATGGAGTGTCATGCGCAAGAACCAGGAACCTTGGTCGTAGATCAAGGTCACACTTAGAGGCCAAAGGTCAGATACAAGAATAATTCAAGAATGACTTTGTCCGGAGCATTTCTTCATGCATTGAGGGATTTTGATGTTACTTGGCACAAATGTTCACCACTATGAGACAGAGTGTCGTGCGCAAGAACCAGGTCCCTAGATCTAAGGTCAAGGTCACACTTAGAGGTTAAAGGTCAAATTCAAGAATATTTTTGTCCGGAGCATTTTGATGTAACTTTGTACAAATGTTCACCACCATAAGCTACCCTTGTTTTTAGAATAATTTCCCTTTATTGTTATAAATAGCTTATATTGTACTTTATATTACTGACCGTAGAGAAAAATCGAAACCACTTCTCTGTGGCACAACATGCATGTTACATACAATATTTAGGTGTTTTGACATATCTCTGCTTGGTTAGGAGTTAGCCTTTTTGACAGCTGGTGGCTCGACATGTTGCACGTGGGCTTCTAGTATTTGCATGTAAATAAAAATACAGAGTATTTGCGAGAACTGCTTTGAAAACCCATAAATATTATATGATCTTACTACTATAACGATCGCCTGGTGACGTCTGCCTGAAATAGTTTGCTAAATTGACTTAACAATGACTTTTATTGTCCTCCCCCGCTTTTAGACAGCTTGTAGAAAGACAGTTTTTATTGGGTCCTTGTCCAATTAACTTGGATTAGTTTTGACCCAAGGTTACTGTTACACGTACTGTAACCAAGATTTGTTGTACGCAGATAAATCAAAGTAAAAACGTGGTACAAAGATCAAGTTTGCGGATTTAATACCACCCGGATAGTTCACAGACTGCGTAATTAGCCGTTAACAAAGAACCGCAGCTGTGTACGTTTTAGACAAAAATGACAACCATAAAAGAGCATTTAGTTATAGGCGCTTATTGCAGCTCAGATTTAAACTTAAAGTACAAACTCCTTTGTCGTATTAGAGATTTAAGGTCCTGACACTATTAACAGTATTTTGATTTGAAAGGAAACTGATCATGGTTAAACGATGTAGAACTTATTTGTGTTATGAATTCTGGTACTAGTTTCGTCGTTATAATTGTTGCCAGAGATTGGCTGTTTTATCCAAAAAAGTTCAGTGAATGAGTTACAAAACGCGTTTGTCGGGCCTTTGTTCGTTTAAGGCATCATGTACATATGTTGATTTGTTACTTGTAGCGATTTTAAGACCAATATAGCTAGTGTGCTTACAAACGTGTTACTGTCTTCCCCGCCCCCAGCCCCCATTCCTCCCCCTCGCTGTTGTTAATATGATTCAACTTTATCTTCTTAAGACTCATCCAGTCGAGTATTTAATGATCTTTCTAATATTTACGATCTCCTGGAGACACTACTTGAAATAGTTCTCAACGATGATATGAATTGTCCTCCCTCGCTTTCCGGCTGCGTGATTAAAGACAGCGGTTTGACTGCTTCCATGTCTAATTAACATGAATTATTCGTGATCCTGGGTTACTTTTACACTGGGGTTATACGTATATAAGGAATGAATTGTAAAACGCGGTGTGACACGATTAAGTTTGCGTTTTAATACCAATAGCAAAGTTTAGAGACGGCATAAATGGCCCTTAGTCCAGCTATGTACATTTTGTATAGTGTGACAACCATAAATGAGGCGTAACGTTTCGTGCTTACTGTATTTCATGTTTGAACTAAAAGAAGAAACATCTTCATATTCTAGATTTTAGATCCTGACCTGCATTATCAGTTCATTGATCTGTATTGCAAATGGTTAAGGCTAAACGAGTTAATTTTGGTTAATGTAGAAAAAAGTAGTAGTACTATGTACAAGTTTCGTCGTCATTATATTTTTTCTCGGAGATTGGCACTCATTTAAAAAGGTCAGTAAAGAAATTTGATTTGTTTATGTTTATTTATTTTCCTTGTAGAGATTTTTGAATTTAAATTGAAAACTGTTGCGCTGCAAACCGATACAGTGTTAGCCAGTATGACAGCGTACATGGTTATTATTCATGTATTTTAAGTTGTACTTGATATATTATTTTAGTTGTCCGCCATATATCTGTCGTCTGTCTTCAATTAGCCTGTGAACATTCTAGGGGCCACATTTTAACTCCAATTATCATGGAAAAAGTCAGAATGGTTGTTTTAATGGTCTCCCGGCCAATTTTGAAACGAAGTGACTTAATGTCAAAACCTAGGTGAAAACTAGAAAACTCTTGTGAACACTCTGGACGCCACATTTGATCCCCAATCATCCTATAAATTGGTCAGTTTATTTGTCTTCATAATTTCTGATGTCTTAAGTTCAAGACTAGGTCACGTGAGGTCAAAAACTAGGTCACGTGGACTATTAATAAAAAAAACAAGTGAACTCTCTAGAAGTCACATTTGGTCAGAATGTTTATCTTTGGTGATTTATAGTACAAATTTGAATCTGGGTAAATGTAGGGTCAAAAACTAGTTCACACGGTCAAATCATATAAATGCCTTGTTAATGTGGAATTATGCACATTTTTAGCTCACCTGGCAAAGTGTCAGAGTGAGTTGTTAGAATCGCATTCCGTCTGGGGTCCGTCGTACGTCGTCCATCCACCATTTCCTTCGAATGACATCTCTGAAACCACTGGGCCAATGTTGATGAAACTTTGCAGGGATGTTCCTTGCATGAAGCTCTATCAAAGTAGTTCAAAGTACTCCATTCAATGCAGAACTCTGGTTGCTATGGCAACAAATAGGAAAAACTTTAAAAATATTCTTCTCTGAAACCACAAAGCTTAGAGCTTAGATATATGGCATGTAACATTGTCTAGTGGACCTCTACCAAGATTGTTCAAATTATGATCCCCGGTCAAAATTGACCCCGTGCGGGTGGACACTTAGTTTTACATAGGCTTATATAGGAAAAACTTTAAAAATCTTCTTCTCTAAAACCACAAGGCCTAGAGCTACAAAGATTATTCAAATTATGACCCCTGGGTCAAAATTGACCTCGCACGGATGGTCACTTAGTTTTGCATAGGCTTTTGTAGGAAACATTTTAAAGATCTTCTTCTCTGAAACCAAAAGGCCTAGAGCTTAGCTATTTGGCATGTAGCATTGGTTAGTGGACCTGTACCAAGATTGTTCAAAGTATGATTCCGGGATCAAAATCGACCCCACATTGACTTAGATATTTAGCATGTGGCATTACCCCACATTGACTTAGATATTTAGCATGTGGCATTACCAAGTGGACCTCAACCAACGTTGTTCAAATTATGACCCCTGGGTTTAAATTACCCCACCCGGGGGTCACTTGTTTTTATATAGGCTTATGTGGAAACAATTTAAAAAGTCTTCTCTGAAACCATAAGGCGTAGAACTTTGATATTTAGCATGTGACATTATTTGTGACCCTCTAACAAGATTGTTCAAATCTTGACCCCTCGGTCAAAATTAACCCTGCCTGGGGGTCACTTGATTTTAAATAGGCTTATATAGAGAAATATCATGAGCCCAAGGTCAAAATTGACCCTTTCTGCTGTTGATGATCTCCTATTATAGTCAATGGTTGCCAGGTGAGCGATAGAGGGCCATACTGGCCCTCTTGTTTTGTATTTGCCTTCTGATTGATCAGATTTAAAATTCACTTTAGCGATACAGCCAATCAGTTTCAAGGGAATTGATGTTGTATCAAAGGAAAAATCACATTTTATTATATCCCGCCCTGTTTTTGGTATAGAATCTCACAAATTGACATAATAAGTCAAAGTTGTTGCGTAAACATACGACAGTACAGTTTACATAACCTATATTTTCATTTGTGTTCTACCTGTGTGTTCCATGTTTGTTCTTTTGTTCTAAATGGCTAAGTATTATCACGGCTTTTCGCACCCTTTCACACCCAGTTAAATTAATTGCTGTTTATTTTATTGTTATGTTTTTCCGATCATTACGATATTCTTTGAAATTTATGGTGCACAAAAGTGTAATAGTAGTCATTTAATACAAGTTTCTTCAAAAGAATTACTTTATAGGATTGTTTTATGTTTTGCAGACCGAAGTGGTTTAAAATAAATTTGTTGAAACAAAAATCCTTTGAAGTATGTTTTACAAATTCATAGTCTTGAATGTACACACATAATTGTCGTCTGTAAGATTTTGACTATTTTTTTTAATTCAATTTCTTCAAAATTTAAAGTAAAGCATGTAAAAATTAATACTATTTTGGCTAAGCACGAACTGTTAAAGTTCACCAAAGCATCACGTGCCGTTCTTCCTTCATTGTAGAATTATGATTTGCATGAAAATCGGAAGAAATTGATAAGTAATAATGACAATTCCTTCAGAAGGCATTGGCTCTAGTTCAAAATCTGTAGCATAATTTAATGTTTTTGACTTCCTCATACACTCCGTATGTCAAACACTCCGTATGACTGTGGATCGTCATAGCACATGAACTTTTACTGTTAGCATGATATTAAATTGACATTAAATTTCGTGATTTGGAAAATATTTTTTGCCTTTATCTTTGGGCAAGTAATCAAAGGGTGACGTAAATCAGCTGGTCAGCGTATTTTAGCATATCTATTTAGCCTAATTCTTAAACGCTAGGAATCGATGAAAATCTGTCGTCTCTTTAAATTAACACAATCTTTGTGGCAACAATACCATATATGATTCGCAAATGGACTTGATCGGAGAAGTTTTACCAGAGTTATTTCCCCGCATTTTACAAAATTGCTTCATTTGACATGTTTACACTATTGAAGCGTTGATAGCAGGACTAGACTAATATTGAGCCACGTCGTGGGAAATTCTTCTGTATCTTAGCCTTTTTCCGCTTTGAAAGCCACATTCTTGTTGACACCATACATGTCAAATTTCCGATATCGTTTGCATGAATCTGTGTCAGAAGTTAACAAAATTGTAAACTTGATCTTTACAGAGATCGTGTCATGTCTCATGAACAGTAATAACGTCACATGTTGGCATACAATTGCTATAAAACTAGAGTGAATAGCATGTAATGTGAACTTGATCAGTTTAAAATCGGGCCATGTGGAGTAAAAGCCTACACCATTCCATGGAAACTGTTAACGCCGTACGTGTCTCAGGCTGCGTCCGATTTTCATGAAACATGGTCAAAAGGTAGGATTTAATGTGTACTAGTCAGGATATTTACGGAAATTCAACCATAAAACCTAGGACTCTACATCAAGTTTCAGGAAACCTTTGGTGAAAGGATTTATCGTTGATATAATTTTCAGCAAACATAACCTCAACATTAAGAGCAATGACACTGAAGAGAGCGGTATAGGGACACTCTTGACCCTCCTGAGAGCCTATTCAAAAGTGAATAGAAATTCCTGTTTAAAGAGCCTTTATTCTTAACACTTTAAAGCATTTTACCGACTGAATAGCGAAGAGACAGTTGAGAACATGATCAGAGTGCTGATCGTGGTCTGCATTAGTTGCAGAGGCAGGTAAAAAGCAAATGTTCTACATATTTTCGTGGTACGTTAGCTGCATTGTTTCTGTTTACAGGTCAGGTGGATGTCAGTCAGGTAGCATACAGACCTCGGGAATCTCCGTTCCCTATGATCTCCGTTAGTGAGGCAGTTACTACGGTAATGGAGAAGGCATTATTACTATCGGACGAGACAGTCAGTTTTACGGGTACGTGAAATTTCAAATTTACCAGAAAATATCACTTTTTTGATCATATTAATGAATCGGATTTTAAATAAATCACCCAAGAGGTCCTTCAATTGACCGTCCCAAGTAGGTGACGTAGGATTCAACCGATTACTTATACATGTATGTACATGTATGTTTGCTCTGTTCCTTACGTTTATACATGTACTTGCAAAAGTATTGCATTCATAATAATATTTGATACTTAAGCTGCAATATGTACCTTACTCAGCTGCCTGTTTTTAGAGTTCGATCTTCTATGTGCAAGTCTTGACTACTAGGGAGTGTTGTGCTTGATCGTGCCAAGGGATTTTGTACCCCTTCATGCGAAGTATGTGTGGCTACATTGTTGTCCGTCCGTTCGTCGATATGTAGACAAAATTTGTCAGAGCACTTACGAAGAAACTTCAATGAAACCTCACAGAAGTGTTAAGTGCCAAACGTAGTTGTGCATATCCTCGGCATGTTCCGCTCAGATGGTTTTCCCTGATGTTACTGCCCTTAGATGTTTTTTGTCGCTCGTTCGGAGAAAAGGCGATACAAAGGGATCGCTTTGTCCGTCCGTCCATTTATCCGTCAAACAATCTTAACATTGGCTATAGCTTTGCCATTTCTTAAGATTTCTTCATCAAACTTTGCAATTGTATTGCTTATGACAAAAGGGTATGTCAATGTCATATTTGACAGAGTTATGCCATATTTTGTACTTTTATTTTGTCATGAAAACTTAACGTTGGCTATAACTTTATTATTTCTTAAGATTTCTTCATCAAACGTTCAAAATGTATTTTTTATGATAAAAGGGTCGTGATGCGCCAAATTTTGTAGGTCAATGTCATGTTTGACAGAGTTATGCTCCTTTTTGTAATGACAAAGCGTAAGAGGGCGGCACAAGTGTTCTACTGGACACCTATCTAGTTATACACTAATTAAGTGTGCATACAGAAGATTGTCCGCGCTATTTTTTGGCAATTAATAATGACTAATATTTATTGAAATAACATGGAAGTGTTAAGTTACAACCTTAGTTGTGCATATCCCTGTCATGTTTCGCTTGAATGATTTTTCATTGAGTTACTGTCCTTTGATGTTTTCATTCATATAGTACTTATAGAGATGTTTGTCCGCGCTTTTTCTCAGCAACCTCTGGTTGGAATTTAGTGATTACTAATTGAAATGAATATTAAAGCTAAGTTGCGCATTTTAGGGTGGACTTACTGTGTCAAGGCAGTATCTGGTGGCATTCACCTCCTCTAGTGATATCTCTAGTTTTCTTATTTTATCTTATAGATCAGAACAATGTTAAGCCAGTCAATAGTATTAACGATAAGATAAGCAGTTTCTTTCTCATTGTTTTCAGACATGATCTAATATGAACGTCTACAATATCCTAAAGTAAAATAATTGAGTAGTATCTTCACTCGGAAAAAATCAATAAGTAACTTAATAGTTCTGACATTTATTGAGATAATAAATTGATACATGATACGAGTAAATGTATTAATGATGTATATTTTGTTTTGTTACTAAATGTAAAATTTCTAGGGAAATTATTAGCAACCAGGACAAAACTCCGCCGAATCATTTAATTATGGTTTATTTACTTGCAAATATTTCTGATAACATGATCAACGTTTAGTTCACTTCCATGTCTTTCATAAAAGCTCCTTTTAATATATGAACCGCAGGTCTACATCTTGTTTGTCACTTTCACGTTTGGTTTTATTTAGCTTACAAATGCACACCGTGCTTACTGGTGAGGTATTGAATATCAGTCATGAGTATTTAAGCGTATCTACTTTACTTAGTGAACATTCTAGATGTCACAGGCTTTTGTCAGATTTCCATAAATCTTTATCAAAATGTTTGTCTTGTAGGAGCCGTGATCAAGCACTTATCTATTTCTTGTAGTTTAATTCGCGTGCCTCTTTTACGCTTTGTTTGGATATCTAAAGCACTTATCTTTTTCTTCTATGCTTTCTTTGGATATTTCAAGCACTTGTTTGATTATTGTAGGTCAGGTCCATGTCTCTTTGATACTTTATGGTAATATTGCAAGCACTTGTCTAACGATAACATGACTGATTTATGTCTCTTTCTTTGCTTTTGGAGATTTTTTAGCTCACCTGGCTACGCCAGGGTGAGCTTTTCTGATCGATGATTGTCCGTCGTCCGTCGTCCGTCAACATTTTGATTCAAATGACATCTCCTCTGAAACCTCTAGGCCAATGTTGATAAAACTATGCAGGAATGTTCCTTGCATGAAGCTCTACCAAAATTGTTCAAAGAATTCCATTCCATGCAGAACTCTGGTTGCTATGGCAAAAAATAGGAAAAACTTTAAAAATCTTCTCCTCTGAAACCACAAGGCCTAGAGCTTAGATATTTGGCATGTAGCATTGTCTAGTGGACCTCTACCAAGATTGTTCAAATTATGACCCCCGGGTCAAAATTGACCTCGCGCGGGTGGGCCCTTAGTTTTTGCATAGGAATATATAGGGAAAACTTTTAAAAATCTTCTTCTCTGAAACCACAAGGCCTAGAGCTAAGATATTTGGCTGTAGCATTGTCTAGTAGACCTCTACCAAGATTGTTCAAATTATGACCCCGGGTCAAAATTGACCCGCACCGGGGGTCACTTAGTTTTGCATAGGAATATATAGGAAAAACTTAAAAATCTTCTTCTCTGAAACCACAAGGCCTAGAGCTTAGATATTTGGCATGTAGCATTGGCTAGTGGACCTCTACCAATATTGTTCAAATTATGAGCCCCGGGTCAAAATTGACGCCCGGGGGTCACTTAGTTTTGCATAGGAATATATAGTAAAAACTTTAAAAATCTTCTTCTCTGAAACCACAAGGCCTAGAGCTTAGATATTTGGCATGTAGCTTCTAGTAGACCTCTTTAAAGTTTGTTCAAATTATGCCCCTGGGGTCAAAATTGACCTTGCCCGGGGGATCATTTGTTTTACAAAAGGCGTATATAGGAAAACTTATTTGGTATATAACATTATCTAGTGATCTTCCACCAGGCAAGTGGACTTGTACCAAGGTGAGCGATATAGGGCCATCTTGGCCCTCTTGTTTCTATACGTGTTAACTTCTTGTTGGTCAGTTTGACAGCTATATGGCACTTTTGATGACATCAAACGCTCTACTTATTCGTAAAATAATGTTTCCTGCCTCTTTGATACTTTGTGATGTTTAAAACATTTCACGTCTCTACCTCGTGTAGGTAAACACTACAATCAAAGTGGCCGTTATAGAAACTGCTTCTTTGAGAATATTGGAAACTGATCTCATATTGAGTAATACAGATGTTCGGTATAGATTCAAGGTTGCCGTAACTATGCTATTGGTTAGTCATATTGTTTTTCAGAATGCTTGTTTATTTTTCCTAGACAGTGAGGAGTAATAATTTGCGTGAAGAAAAGTGAAGGCGAAATTTAACAATAACAAGAACAAAACAAGTGAAATTAACGTCTGCTAAGTGTTTATAAGGACTCAGTTAGCGATTGTTATCTTTCTATAATTATTATATTTATACTTTGAAACAAATGTCAAAGAGACAGATTTCCTAGATGTACAAACATACTTAAAACCACAAGAAAAACCTATGATGAAAATAAGTACATATTCAAAAATATCTCAAAAACATACAGACGCTGCCAGAGCTTGGATGACTAATTGATCTATAAAGTAAATAGGGGAAGGCAGTAGCCACCCATCTTCTACGAAATGTTATTTATTGTACAAGACAAATGGGGTACAACACAGTCAAATGACATAAGGTTGCCTACATTTTCGAGATACTTTTTCCTTTCATTTAAACAACCAATCGTTTAAGACGGTGTTTACTGGCAATTATACCTAGTGGTATTAACACCTTTTTAAAAAAAAAACAATGCAACGTAAATGAAAGATGTAAAAGATGAGAAATTGAAACAATCAATTCAAAACTTACAAGAGAACGACCACTTTTTGAGTCAGCCTTTCACAGAAAAAGGCAATACATATCGATCGCTTTGTCCGTCTGCCGTCCGTCACACAAACTTAACGTTGGCTATAGCTTTGCCATTTCTTAAGATTTCTTCATCAAAATTTCAAGTTGTATTGCTTATGACAGAATGGTATGAATGCCGCCAAATTTTGTATGTCAATATCATATCTGACAGAGGTATGCCCCTTTTTGTACTTAGTTTTTGTTATGATTAGCTATGACTTTGCCATTTCTTAAGATTTCTTCATCAAACTTTCAAATTGCATTGCTTATGACGAATAGGTGGTAATGCAGGTTAAGGTAATATATGACAGAGTTATGTCCCTTTTTATATATATATTTTGTCATGAAATTATTGGTTATTTTGACAAAGTGTTTGAAAGCGACACAAGTGTTCTACTGAACACCCATCTAGTTATTGTATTATTTCCAGAACTATTTGTTGTATGACTGTGTTTTGGTACATCCATTTCATTTTTATGTACACCATGATTTGTAAGTAGAAGAGATCACCGCAGATTACGCGTTACAATGTTTTTGCAATAGTTTGCTCATTGAACTTCCTCGTATGTGTTAATGTATGTGTTTATAACATTGAAGCAAAATAACAGCTGCATTAAAAGATTCATTAAAGGGAGAGACAGAATTTCAAATGAAGCGTGCATCTTATGCTTTCTGAATATGATACTAAAACAAACAAACATCCTCAGGAGAAATAAGTTCATATCATTTGACTTCTAAAATAAAATTGTTTATTTACATTATAGTTCAAAACCGGCTGTTTTGTATTTATTTTCGGAATACGTAATTATCGAGATAGACACATGACGAAAGGAAAGCAATTATGTAAATTGGAAATAAACGCTTGCTTCTTAGACATATTTGTGGAAAATCGGTCTACCGTTTTTTTATTAAAGTTAAAAGGCAATACATTAATTTGTAACGACAATAAAGTTTAGCCTTGAAACTGAGACGTTCTAGAAAGATATGAAATTTATTTCGTGCAATTAAGAAAATTCTATTTAAGCCCTATTAGTAAGCGTTTTATGTTTTATTACTGTTTTGTTTGGAAACTATCATAATTCTGATGTTGTATTTCAGATAATGTTGTTTCTGAAATTTTCGCGTCAGCTTTATTTTGCGGCTTTATGGTGTCAATAACGTCTGGAGATATTAAGATTTCGCGGAAAGAACTTGTTAGATTATCAAAGTGTGTTACTATGTATTTAGAACTGAAATTTATTGTATTACTATGTTTGTGGTATCGTATCAAAATAGCAAACATTAAATCATCGCCAATATCATCTTACTTAAAATGCGAAGTTGTATCACACAGGTAGACGTGTAGACATGCATTAAATACAAAATATCAATCCACTTAATAGCCTCAAGTCGGCTTCTTTTATCTTTTGTAGAATAAATATCATTTTATGTAGAATATAACCACAAAAGTGCTAAAAAATAAACGTATAAATTATGTAATAAAAATCGGTACAATTCTAGTGTGTAAAGTTGTACCTTCTACCGCACTGTAGTGGTATTTAGACTTATCGACTTTCTGAAAACAAACACAGATGTAGAGAAATAAGGTACATTTATTTGATTTTTGGTAAGTGATCTTGTCCGAAATAAGACTCGTAGTACACTGCTGTCTTAAAACATTATATTAGTTTCAAACGACCTTTAGTACCTTGCATACATAACTTTGAATGTGCCTGTACTTTAGAACAACACAATTCGCTGCAACTAATCGATAAACTAGTGCAAAACAGTTTAAAGGCTTTTTGTAGTCTAGGGTTAAAACTGAAAATCTTAGTTTACAAAATATGACAATAGGTTTGACTGTCAACATGATTTAAATACATGTCCGGGTACCAGCCTTTGGTAATATTTCTATTGTCGTCGATGATAACCAAATATTTGATTGTATCAATCTTCATTAAATTGTGCTCACCGCGTCACTCGTAACAACACAACATTTGGCTTTTTCCAAAAGACAAAATGCTTTGACATTGTCCTTAATGTAGGACTACATATTTGTTACATGATAAAAAAACTTCGTTCTTGTTTTTTAACTCGTCTGATTTTTTTGAAAAAAAAATGACGAACTATTGTCGTCACTTGATTATGGTTGTCGTTGGTTAAATTTTGCGTTTAGGTCTCTTGCATGGAAACTTGTTCATCTAATATCTTTCTTTACAATGTATGCTAAAGATGGTGAGGAAAAAAAACATGCATTTTGATAGATTTTTAGAACTGGCCATAGCTGCATTTTTTGTTGAATTGAATTCAAACTTTTTCACAAACAATTAATGAATACTTTACTTCAACATATAAACTGGGTTTTTGAGTCATACATTTCGGTGGGGGGGGGGGGGCATATTTCAGTATTTTTGGGCTTTATCATCCTAGCTAGTCTTGATTTTTATGCAACCAAAGATTGACATATTTAAATTGCAATTCATTCCGTCATTAAGTATTGAATGGTATTGTAGATGTAGAGTTAAAAAGATACAAGACCCTCATCCCTGCCTCCAAGGTCATGGTCCTACTTAGATATTTAAGGTCATGCAATCCTGTATATATGCAGACATTTGTGTCCGGACTGTTCTGTTGTCATGCATCGAAGGATTTTAAAATAACTTGGCACAGATATTCAGCACAACAATACTACATGTCGCGTGCAAGACCATAATCCCTACCTCAAAGATCAAGGTCACACAAAGAGTTTATAGTAAATGGAATCTTGTATATAATTATGCATGCATTCGTGTCCGGACTGTACCGTTGTCGTGCATCGAAGGATTTTAGAATAACTTGTCACAGATATTCAGCACATCAAGACGACGTGTCGCGTGCAAGACGATAATCCCTACATCAAAGATCAAGGTCACACATAAAGTTTATAGTTAATGGAATATTGTATATAATTATGCATGCATTCGTGTCCGGACTAAAACTTGGTCATGCATACAATGATTTTATAATAATTTGGCGCAGATGTTTAGCACATCGAGACGACGTGTCTTATGCAAAACCCAAATCCCCACCTCAAAGGTCAAGGATACACTCAGAGTTTAAAGGCACTGAAA
Organism: Saxidomus purpurata; assembly: GCA_022818135.1. NCBI lineage: Eukaryota > Metazoa > Mollusca > Bivalvia > Venerida > Veneridae > Saxidomus > Saxidomus purpurata. Next base: position 46,567,751 of record JAFMSR010000001.1, on the reverse strand, counting down.
TTCTGTATATATGCACACGTTCGTGTCCGGACTGTAACTTTGTCATGTTGTGATTTATTTTAATAATTTGGCACAAATGTTCAGCACGTCATGGCAACGTTTCGCATAAAACACGCATGACCCTACCTCAAAGGTCGAGGTTACACCTAGACTTTAAAAGTGATGGAATCCTGTTTATATGTACGGTAACTCTGTCCTGCATGGAAGGATTAAAATGATATTTCACAATTGTTGAGCACATGGAGAGGACACAGACTGAATGATGACAGTTTTTTTTTTTTGGTGGGGGGGGGCATTAGTCACTTATGAGCAACAGCTGTTTGTAATTTTTGCGTTTAGGTCACTCACATGCAAACTATCAAAGCTATCACTTTGAAACTTGGAATGCCTGTTCACTATCAAATGTACAATAAAATGAATTTTACAAGTTACGTAATCCTGTCAAGTATTTTGACTGGATTATTGCCCTTCCTATAATTGATATGTAAGCCTTTTATTGGGATCGTGTTTGGGGCTCATGGGGTCAAGGTCAATGATTATTTTTCTAATAATAGAAAAATGGGAAAATACAATATCTTAAGTTGCAGTTGAATTATTGTGACCAAATTCAGTTTCTAGTAATTATTTACGAAACCCTTTTGTTGGATTGTGTTTCGGGGTCAAGGTCAATGACACTGTTACTTAAAACTAGTAATAAATAAACCGTAAAGGTTAAAATCAGACGAGCGTCCAGCACCCGCAGGCGGTGCTCTTGTTTACATAAACAGAGAAATGTTTTACTGAGATGACTGAGATGACCTGTCATTTAATCTCAAACAATAAAAGAATGTTCTGAGCTGCTTTCCATTGATAATAATGTTAAATTCAACGTATTCTATCAAACCGATTAAAGTTTGTCCTAAGAAATAAGGCATGCCCATCAAGATCTTCTAGGAAAACGGCCTAGTGATTTATCGAATCTCACTGCGCAATGTGGAAAATGGCTTTCATTCTATCTAAGTATAAACAACTTTTGTAAACGAACGAGACGTGTTACGTTACTTTTGTCAAAGTTCGCATGTTCTTTTGTTTGGAATTATAAAGGGTTAATTATAATATATAAATTTTTAACACAGGCTTGATGTTTCTAATACAAGTAAATATGCAGTTTCGGAATTCACTTTTAACTTAATAGCTTGAGATTTGCCAATATCTTATAATTCTCTTTTCAGATTGCTTAGGTCGCTTTCTATCAGAAGATGTGTACGCTGAGGAGTCTCTTCCCCCTTTCCCAGCTTCCATCAAAGATGGTTATGCTGTCATAGGTATACTTTCTCTGCTATTCTCTTAGTTGACTTGTATCATACTACAAGTCTGTTTTTCATATTGTATTATCTCAATGAACATTTTTGAATAAAACATAATTAGCTTTTTGTAAATTTTCTTGCAAAATTAAGACTTAATTGGTAGCTAACTTTCCAAAATCGATTATACTAAAGTAATGGCAAAGTTCAAGTATCATTAACACTTAATTATCTGGTATCGATCTCACTTAAATGCTAGCACATTTTCCAGCAGGTATAGTATTATTCAGCCAATGTCACAGTTTCTTGCATCAAATACCAACAAATTAGCAAATTGTTAGCATTTATAGAACCTACGACGGATAGCAACTTTTGTACCATTATAAGTGTTTACCCAATGGCAAATTAATTTGCATCAATAGTATGTAATCATTGGCAAAGTTTCTTGCATCGTTTGTACATAGCCGAAGGAAAGTTTTCTAGCAGTGCTAGTAGTGTGTACTTGATAAATGTAAAAAGGTAAAACTGAAAAAAAAACTTGTCTTAAATCAAAACACTGACGGCAAGCTTCCTAGCATCAATATAACGTTTTGGCTGCAAACTTTCTGGCACCATAAATACATTTAAAATAAATTTAGCAACAACAACGTTATACAAACTTTTTAAGCGAAAACTTTTGGCAACTCCTCCAGGTATCGGAACTAATTATTTAATAGCAAACTTTATAGGAATAGTAAAACTAAACTGATGACAAATTGATAAAAGATGATGAACATTTTCTTTTTTGCAGCGGCCGATGGTTCCGGCACTAGATTTGTTTCTGGCGGAAGAACAGCAGGAGATGAGGTAACCGGAATGAGATGTCATTATCAGCTCACCTGACACAAAGTGCCAGATTTAGCTATTAGAATTGCATTATGTCCGGCGTCTATCGTACATGTACGTCCGTTAATTTGTTCCTTCAAACGACATCTCCTTTGAAACCACTAGGCCAATGATGATATAACTTGGCAGGGATGTTTCTTATATGAAGCCCTTTCATAGTTGTTCAAATAATTCCATTCCGTGCAGAACTCTTTGTACGATTGCAACAGAATGGAAAAAAATCTTCTGCCAAAGAACAGGAAGGCCCAGAGCTTAGATATTTAGCATGTAGCATTACCTAGTAGACCTCTACCAAGAATGTTCAAATTATAACCCCTGGGTCAAAATTAAATCTGCGGCGCGAGGGTCACTTAATTTTACATAAGCTTAATGTAGGAAGATTTTCTGAAACCACAAGGCAAAGAGTTTAGATATTTAGCATGTGGCATGATTAAGTGGACCTCTACCAAGATGTTCAAATTATGACCCCGGGTTATAGGTCTGACCCAACCCATGGGTTTCTAGTTTTTTATATTGGCTTATGTAGGTCACTAGGAGTTATTTTAAAATCTTTTTCTCTGAAACCACAAGGCATAGAGCTTAGATAATGGGCATTACCTGGTGAATCTATACCAAATTTGTGTAAATCTTGACCCGCAGGCTTTACATAGGCTTAAATAGAGGAAAATCATGAGCCCAAGGTCAAAAGTGACCCTATCTGCTATTGATGATCTTCTATTATAGCCAATGTAACCAGGTGAGCGATATAGGGCCGATACGTTTCAGCGAGAGTTCTGGGCCAGGACTTGTGTAAACCTCTCATTGATAGAGGGTCAGTGGTTCAAGCCCTGCTCCCGGCTCTTTATGTGAAACATTGGAAGTTTCATACTGAGGACAGGGTTCTATTACTGGTTATTTATAGAATCGATGGCTAGGAAAACTGACCGCTTGTAAAATACGTGAAATATGGTTGAAACCTTTCAAATTTTATATTTATTTTGAAAATGACGTTAAGAATTGTTATAAGTGGCATTTTATTCCACATTTATCTAATTATAACGAGCAATGTGAATCAAAATAAGTCTGCATTGATATACATAATTTATACAGTGAAGACGAAATATGGCCCAAGATCAAAGTTTCAGCATGATACCTGTCTATCTGTATTTTCATATGGAAATATGAAGGCGACTTTTTGCATTTCAGCGGCCATCTTGTTTAGGAAATTATGTGGTTTATTGAGGACAAAATAACAAAATAAAATAAAATAAACATATGACTCGAATGTCAGTAGTATCTGAAGACTTATTGTAAGATTTACCTTAAATGTAACACTTTTCTTAAGATGGGTAAGAAAAGAGAGTTTGCATTGCAACATTGTGAAAAATTTATTAAATATTCAATAAATAGTTCATAATGTAGATATAATTTTACAGGATCATTGACTTTTAACAGAATAAAAATAGTTAGAAATTTTGTCTTTAGGTTAGAAAATTTAAGAAGTCACTTATATATACGACCATTGAACATTGATTGAATTGATATAGACTTTATCACTGAAATATTTTTTCCTGTTGGAATAGCCAGGTGGGAGAGTCGTACCTGGTTACTGTGTTCGTATAAACACCGGAGCACCGGTACCAGACGGAGCAGATGCCGTTGTTCAAGTGGAGGATACACTTCTTGTGCACTCGGCTGATGAGGGAACCAGAGAAGTTGAAATTAAAATAATGAAAGCGCCAACTGTTGCACAAGATATAAGGTATCTTCAATTTTTAATGTAGAATGATTGTATAACCCAACATAAACTTCAATATTGCTTTTTTTAATTCAAATGTGTCAAAGCATTGCACCGGCTGACAAAGCTAGACACGTTTTCTTTATACTTGAAGGATATGTCTTTAAGTGATAGTTCATAATAATTAAGTATTTGTTTTCCTTAATGTTTCAAGTCAATGTATCAAAAGTTTGCAAGACTGCATGATATTAAGTTAAATGTTTACCGAACTAACCAAACGAAATTTGCTTGATTTAGTTGATGGATTCCGGTGTGGCTTGCATAACTTTCGTTTTATGCGCAAGACTGCTCTGTTAGTGTTTTGTTACTATTTTGAACGAGAGTTAGGATTTTTCGGCATGAGCAAAGATTGCGTCATTCATTCATGTCAACAGGTTGTTTTAAGCTTACAAATAACTATATAATACTTTCGATTAAACGTTAAGCACACATAAAATCTTTTCTGTGAATCTATATCTTATTGCATACATGTAAACGATCATTGATGTTACATGAAAAATACTTTTCCTATATTTTCAGACAAATCGGTTCCGATATAGCTAAAGGAGAAAAGGTGCTATGCAAAGGTCAAAAGCTAGGACCATCTGAGCTTGGTATCCTAGCAACGGTTGGAGTAACTCGAGTCAAATGTTTCAAAAGACCTGTCATTGGAATTATGTCAACAGGAAATGAAGTGAGCATAGATTGAACTATTGTCATTGACGTAACACAAATTCGATAACCACTAACGAAACAGCAGTCACTCAATTCCAAGAGGGTTAGATCATTGTCAAAATGTCACAAAAATAAGAGCTGTGTATTGATGCAGGTGCCTTGTTTTCAGTACATTCTCGCTTCTGAATGAACTTTGAAAGCTTAAAATCATTTCGAGACATTGATTTGCAATGGCTCATTCATATTATGACGTTCTTTTCCTTTCCTTGAATTTTACTGTGCACAAATTGTTTTAAAGTTGCTTGAACCCGGCGAAGTCTTGGTACCTGGCAAGATTCGAGACAGTAATAGAACTACACTACTTGCGCAACTACAAGAACACGGATTTAGATGTGTAGATCTAGGCATTGCTGAAGACACGTGAGTATATGTTTTGCGTATTCATAATGTATGTGTTTCATTTTTCCTTCGAATGACATCAGTGATCATATTCAGCATATTAGGTAGTAAAAGAGTGATTTGGATCACATATATACTAATATTTCATACTGGAAAAATGGATTTTCTTGAATATAATACAAAATTGTTACTGTATTATAGTGCTGCGTTTATTTCTTATTGAGACCATAAAATATATTTATAGAAAGTGTTCTTTATGTGATATTTTCAGTGCTAATGCACTTCTCCATCTGCTGAGAAAGGCTCTTGATCAGGCGGATATCATTGTGACCAGTGGAGGCGTTTCCATGGGAGAAAAGGTGTCTTATTCTTTTGCAAGCTTATTTGCCTTTTTAATAGCTAAATTTAGATTAGCAGAATGATGCATTGTTTGCTTTGATATCGTATTTTTCGATTAGTTCAGATAAAACTTAGATATTTAGATATTTTCGAAATAAAACGAAATGTAGTGGAAGAACTTGTGTGAGAGTTCTCCTCGATAAACAAGGAGCTTATGTTTTTATACACAAAAAATCCGACATTTTCAAGATAAAACCGCTCTTAAACATTGGTTCTAACTATTTACACTTCTATTTCATAGCTTTGCTGGCACTGAAGCGTCGCTAACCTTGTATTTCAAATACAACCGCTAACGAAATTGATTAGAGTCGGGAGGTTTACCGATAACATCAAAAGCAATGCACAAATGTTTGAAGACTGCCGACTCGCTTGTCAAAGTAGCTATGAAGCACCGCCCAATATTGGTTTCCTAAACTCCGCCTTTTATCAGTTTTTTGAAAATTACCGATCAATACTATACTAGTTACCTGTAATACTTTATGAGTGATGACTTTAGCCAGTATATGGTGCAGAAATCCTTCTATGTCTCTTTGTTTAAATGAAAGCTGCCGAAACATATGTCAAATTAACGGACATGTTACACACACACACACACTTGAGGGAACGGGTAACAACATGTAGAGGCAGATAATTACTAAAACTTTAACTGTAACTATCTTGTGTCGGGTATTGCTCACATTTTGGTGTAGAAACGTGTACGAACGATAAAGAAAACATTTTTAAAAATATCACATAACAATAAAACGACGGGCAAAACGCCGGTGAAAAATTGTGTGTGGTGAAAAACTGAATCGGCTTTCACACATGTTGTGTTTTTGCCTACCTTCATATATCTGTAATTTATTGTATTTCTATGACATACATGATAAACTCACTGCGGTCAAAAAACAAGAAGAGGGCGTGGTGGTGTAACCTCTGGTGTCTGCCGCTCTTCCGGAGGCCGTTTCGGATTCGAGCCCAACTGGGTTTCACGACCGTATCTCCTCATTTGATACCAGTACTATTTCTCCAGGAAACGGACTCGCGAGTGACTCGATAAGCTACAAGTTTTCTTCACAATCAAGCTAAAATAATTAGTATAAACTAAATAACGTGTTCGACGAGAGACATTTAATATAATTATATAGTTAAAATCAATGTAGTTAATTGTACACATACAATACTGATAAACATGGCATGTGTATCTTACTTATACTTCAAGTAAAAAAACAATACAAATTCTCATGCGTAGCTCTTTTCAAATTCCGTGGAGTTACATCAATAAACTTTCTGTACGGAATCACCTATTTGCATGAAGGGTATTTGTTCACGCCATGTTAAACATACATTTAAATCTATTCTTTATACATTATGAAATGTACTAGGCCCCTAACACCTTTATGTAAACATCAATATTTGTTCATATTCAGCGATTGATACCTGGCTATTGAGGTATTGCACACCCCTATTTCTAGCGGTGATTTAATAATAGAATCTTCTGCTTTATGCACAGTCTACAAAAACTACGGAAGCCCAATAGTGCCACTTTGTTCGTTTTTTAATTGATTTTTTAACATAACTAAGTTGAAAATTCAAGATAGTAAGTTGATATTCAAGATACTAAGTTGAATATTCAAGATACTAAGTTGAAAATTCAACTTACTAAGTTGAATATTCAAGATACTAAGTTGAATATTCAACTTACTAAGTTGAAAATTCAAGATACTAAGTTGAATATTCAGCTTACTAAGTTGAATATTCAAGATACTAAGTTGAATATTCAAGATACTAAGTTGAAAATTCAACTTACTAAGTTGAAAATTCAAGATGCTAAGTTGAATATTCAAGATACTAAGTTGAATATTCAAGATATTAAGTTGAAAATTCAACTTACTAAGTTGAATATTCAAGATCCTAACCCCCCCCCCGTTGAATATTCAAGATCTAAGTTGAAAATTCACTTACTAAGTTGAAAATTTAACTTACTAAGTTGAAAATTCAAGATACTAAGTACTAAAATCAGTAACCCCCCCCCCCCCCCTTGAATTTTCAACTTAGTAGTTTAATTTTCAACAGTATCTCAATATTCAACTAGTAAGTTGAATTTTCAACTTAGTATCTCGAATATTCAACAATATCTTTGAATTTTCAACTTACTAAGCTGAATATTCAACTTAGTATCTTGAATATTCAACTACTAAGTTGAATTTTCACTTAGTATCTTGAATATTCACTTAGTATCTTGAATTTTCACTTAGTAAGTTGAATTTTCAACTTAGTAAATTGAATTTTCAACTTAGTGTGTTGAATTTTCAACTTAGTATCTTGAATATTCACTTAGTATCTTGAATATTCACTTAGTAAGTTGAATTTTCAACTTAGTATGTTGATTTTCAACTTAGTATCTTGAATATTCAACTTAGTAAGTTGAATATTCAACTAGTATCTTGAATATTCAACCCCCCCCCCCCCCCCCCCCCCCCCCCCCCTTAGTATCTTGAATATTCAACTTAGTATCTTGAATATTCACTTAGTAAGTTGATTTTCAACTTAGTATCTTGAATATTCACTTAGTAAGTTGAATTTTTAACTTAGTATCTTGAATATTCAACTTACTATCTTGAATTTTCAACTTAGTTATGTTGAAAAAATCAATTAAAAAACAAACAAAGTGGCACTATTGGGCTTCCGTAAAAAACGGCTCTGATTATGAAAAATATAATCATTCGAAAACCTATCATATGATAATCTGAACAGTAGAATAACCGTCGCGTGCATGTTAAGAAGTCTTGATCATCGTCTTTCCCGTGCAGTAAAGATATAAATAAGGTTAGTTATTTTTATGTATTGTGCCGTGACTGCCTTTTATACTTTTATATTCTATGAATAGGTCTAGCTCACAAGTCAAAACCCAACTATAATACCGTCGCCGACGAAAAATATAACTTTAATGGCCATGGATTCATTTAACAATTCCCTATAACAAAACATGTTGAAACTCTGACCTAAGTTACTATAGCGGTTTTCACACTTACGACATATTTTATCACGTTATCAGTAAATATTGTTGACAGCATACCTGGATAAAATTGCGTCGCTCTCATTGGAGCGGCGTAATAAAGCTTGCGCTTTCTTTGAAGATGTGATCAGCTGTCCCGAAATGACTCTGACCGTTCTTTTGACTTGTGCTGAATTCACGCCCCTCTAATCAATTTCGTTAGCGGTGTATATGTCTCTCGGATTAGTAATTGTGTCGTAGACGCTATTTGTGTAATGTAAGTAAAGCGAACGTGCTTCGTAATCGAACAATATTTAAATTTGTATTTATATATATAAACTAAAAGTAATATTGCCACATCTCTGAGTTCTGCACAAAAATGTTGAGTGATTTCTATGCCCCAAAATGTGGGCATGTGTCCGCACTTCCATTTTTTGTGTTCGGGTTGTAGCTTTGTCATGCATCGACGTATTTTAAATGTTCAGCACATCAAGATGACGTGTCCCACGTCCCTATCTCAAAGATCAAGGTCAGACTTTGATGTCACACGTTTTAGAATCGTGTATATAAGATGCACAGTGTTAATGTCTGGATTGTAACTCTGTTTTACATTGATGGATTTCAAAATGTACAGCAACAAATGTTAGCACATGGAGATGAAGTGCTTTGCGCAAGTCCCAGGTCCACGCCTTCAAAGTCAAGGTCATAGACAGTGAATCATCGCTTTGGAAGGTATTCGTCAATTTTAAGGGACAGCTCTTATTGATATCTGCATTGATAATAGATGAAAACCATGCTATTTTTACAGGATCTCCTTCGCCACGTGCTTGAAAAAGACCTGAGAGCCACGATACACTTTGGCCGAGTCTTCATGAAACCTGGGTAAGATTGAAATATCGTTTTATATAACTGTATCCTTGCTCGTATTTTTTTTAACTGCAGACTAAACATTATATTAGCGTTCTGCCTTGCGTTGGATATATTGTGACAAATTTTACACACGAACAGGTAAATAAACTGTAAATTTGGTAATTATCACGTTCATTAAATTATCGCCTTTTTGTGAATTCCCCATCTCGGTAAAAAGATTCATTTCACATAGATTTGTAATAATATACATATACTTTCACAAATTTTAAAATTGAAGCTTCGCACAGATAAGTCTGTCTTCTATCAAATCGAAAAAAATTTGTCGAAAATAATTCATAATACATTACCCAATCTATAGAAGAAGATGTCTTCTGTCACGTAACTGCTAATGCTCAGCGTATTGTTAGATTTCTAAATTTATCAATGTTTCTGTTTCTCATCAGTCGTACATACCGTAATATTATGTTCCAAATTATTCTATCTGTAGAAAACCAACAACATTCTCTACAATGGAGTATAAAGGACATAGGAAACTGTTCTTTGGGCTTCCCGGAAATCCAGTGTCAGCCACTGTGACATGCAATCTGTATGTTATTCCAGCAGTGAACAAAATGGCGGGAAACCCAAACCCACAGCGCACTGTGATAAAGGCCAAGGTAGTTAAACTTTATTTAGAACGAATGAGCTATACACGTTCAATTGTTAAAAAGAAGTTACATAATTCTTGTATACATGTATAGATCTTGTTCGGATATATTTAGCAGCTTTATTTTTAACTACATCTACTTTTAATGGTTACTCCAAGTTGGCGGTTATGTCATTAACATTGATATATCGGGGGGAAATGGCTAACATTTTATATTGTTTTGGCGAGACGTTTCTTCTTTTTAGCCTCCTAACGTTTTTGTATTGTAATTTTGAGCAAGGAAATAAAACACAACATAGCACAGTGCTGTATTCCTTAATAATGACCAACGGACGTTATAGCGAATGACGAAGTCCCTTTTTCGGCGCAGTATTAAGCTCGCTTTTGGCCGGAACCGCCAAAATGACAAGTAGAATGTTTAAATTTTCTTTGTATTTTTTTATATTCAGAAAAATATTCTTGCGTTTTCATTATATGTTGTCACCTCCAAACTAATGTTAATTAAAAGTGTAGAGTAATTATACTTTCTTGATCAGTGAATATCGGTCAATATTTCGAATACCATATTTGATAAGAAAACAGGGTTTAGTCTGTTTTCCTGATGTACATGTCAAGTTACGGCCTTAATCATAATTGGGGAGAATGGTTAGCTCAATCGGCAGAGCGTTTGCTCGTACGACCATGTAAACGAAGGGCCATTTTCTCACCGTGTGACATTTTGCGCCTTCTGACTGCATCAAAATTAAACTCGACAGGATTTCTTACTATGAAAATCGCTTTCATACCTATCATCTTTTTTAAAGATAGATCTTGTTTAAGTGTATGATGATAAGGTAGCTGATAAATGGTGCTGAAAAAGTCAAAACAAAGTTTATAACAAATAAAAAGTTCACATTTCAGAAATAAATTGAATATAATTATATAACTGATATTTAGTCCATAAATGCCTGGGTTCTTAGTTTGAAAATTCCCAAAAGGACTGTATCAGTCAAACCTTATGAAAAAACGATAGTTCTCATTCAAATGAACGGTGTTGATGCGGGTGGCAGAGGGATAATGTTTCGTTCTTCAGAACACAGATAGTAGTCTCAAGTGTTTTATTAGACTCGATTGAAGCACTTATCCTGACAGCTTCTACTTTTTAAAAATATTTAATTGTTATGGTTCAGATCGGGTAGGTCTGTTAATTTGCTTTGGAGCAAAATGGCGCGTAAATTTTTAACAAAAGTTAAATGCGAACGCTAATGTTCTAAAACTGCAATATGAATTGCTGTATTTGTGTGAAAGTAAGTGTTAAACTTGAATTTATGAGCAGTTGGTAGTTAATTTAAATCTGTATCGGTATGATGATCGTGTCTATCTGTTAAACATGCTTCTTAAACATCAACGTTTTAGACTTTTGTCAAGAATGCAGTCTTTTCACGCTTTTTAAGACATATATGGCTCATGGTGAAATGGTCTTCTCCTGAAACCTAGCGAAATAAACGTTTTAACGATGGTGGTCCAGGGTAACAGAACATGTAAAATGAGGTCTTCTTTTCTCCGTATTTCATAAACACCCAAAGAAATGTCATGAAAATAGTTTCAGTGTTGCGTCCCGTTAACATTTTAGTACAGGTAACGTTCTAAGGAGCTTTTAAGTCAGTTTTATGTTTCCAAATGTTAATGCACTGTTCGTTCATGATCTAGTACAAATTGTAATATGTTTTAACTTGTTGAAACTATTTAGTTCTTTCAGAATTTTACTAAATGATTGTTGTTCTAATTGATTATTGTTTGATTAATTATAATTAAGCTTGAGAAAAGTAATGTTTTAGACCTTCAACTACAAAGAACCAGCGTTAAGTACGACCTTGACCCCTGTAGTTGCAGTTATACAAACAATAGATAATTTAGGTTGTCAAGGGTATATAGGAATAGAAACTTTTTCTTCAGAATTCTAGCAGTGATTTTTTTTCAAAAGTTCACCAGAATGTTTTGTTACCGTCAAAAGTTTCATAGGACACAAAGTCTTGCTGAAATTAAACCAGGGGGATAGCGGGAATTTATTAACAAATTGATACCAAAGACACATTATCTCAGCAGATGAATAGTTGTGAATCATATATTTAACGTTTTATGTCTCCATAATTTGTCTCTTAGGTTAAAAGTTATAGTAATTCCCGAATTTTGCCAGATTGATTGCCTCTGGGACAATGAACATACTGATTAAGTAGGAGAAATGGTACTTAAAAGGTTTTTAAAGATATAAGTGCCTTAAAATTCAGGTAAGTTTGACAAGTATTGATAACAAAAATGAAAGTTGGCTAGTAGGTTAAAACAAGTCATGTTCATGGAGTTTACAATAAGTCGAAGGCGAAATTTTATGCTTTGAATTAATACAAAAATTAATTCGAATATTCCTGTATGTCATATGTATGATTGGTGTTACTCATTTCAGAATGATGAACTATTTTATACTTTATCATACCTCATTATTTTACGTTTATATCAACATGCTAAACATATCTGAACAAACTTGTTGGCATCCTGGTTATACTGCATGTATAAGTGTTCCAGAAAACCCAGTGTGCAACACAGCCCCTATTACGTCATTACCCGTGCCTCCCCCAATGTAATCTCTTCCTTCAACCCACACGTCATCTCCCTTTGTCAGTCTTGCAACTGTTGAGGCACCTCCCACATCCCAGCCTGCGTTAAAGCCAGCAATGATGTACTCAATTGTCTGGCTGTTTTTCTTCAAATGAAGAGCACCCCCATGGTTCATGTTGCCAAGTGTTATAGAAAAGAGGAACGTGCCGTTGCAGGGAGCGGTAAATATTCCGTGTCTGGGATCGAAGGCATTGCCGATATTCAACTCTACGCTGTTGTAGACAATAACGTGACCTGCGTGGACGGCTCCTAAGTCGTGGGTCAGCTGTGCACGAAAGGCCACGTATTTGCACGTCTGATTGTCTGATGTCCCTGGAATATAATACAACTTGTTGTAACATGTGTAGTAAAGCAGTAAAAGCTCTACTCCCTGTCGTATTTGTATGGTATTCATTATTCCCAAATCGGTCAAAGAACGTTGGGGAGTATAGATTGCAACACAAGGATGTGTCATACACCACATCTAGGTGCCTACCTATACGATCACACTTACAAAACTTGTAATGTATAGTAATTTACCAGTACTTCGTGTCCGGGCTGTAAGTTCTACATCCAATGACTGATTTTCAGATGACTTCACACAGTTGTTGTCCATGCCACAAGGGTGTGTCATGCACAACGCAAAGGGTTCACATTTGAGATCAAGTCAGATGTAGGGCTCAAATTTGTAATTAAGGGTTATGTTCTTGTACTTTGTGACTGGCCTGTAATTTTAAGATGCATAAACTAATTTGAAAATAACAGTTGTTGCAAATACCTTGCCAGTTCAAGGTCAAGGTCACACTTCACGGTCAAGGAATTTTGTTGAAACTTAATGTTCACCTCATGAAGTCGACATGCAGAATGTATGTTTCAACCAAACCTGCCTAAGGTCAAGGTCACATTTAGGGTCAGATGTCATGTTTCTATATTTTTCAAACCATTTGAAGGATTTTCTTGAAGCTTTTTGTAAATGTTAATCTTATGGATAGAATGTGCTGAAACTTTGGGTAAATGCTAATATTATGGAAATGATATGTAGACGCCGTTTTTCAACCATACTTGGCTCTAGGTTAGAGGTCACCAGACTACCCTTAAAGGATTTTCATCAAATTTGGTTCAAATGTTCATCTCGTCTTGATGACAAAGGCCAAGGTCACTATCCGAGTCAAAGGTCATGTGACTATATCTCCCAAGCCCATTGAAAGAGCTCCATGAAACTTGGGTAAATTTTATACCCCCGTAAACGAAGTTTGAGGGGTAAACTGGAGTCGCTTTGTCCGTCCTTTTGTCCTAATGCACGCTATTTTCCATCCGTGGTCATTTATTCCAGCTTAGGTTTAGCGTGGCGTACGGTGGTCATTTACATTACTTTGCTTTAGAGCTAAATGTTTACCGGAAGTCTGTATGTTTACTAAATAAGTGCGATGGTTACCTTCAAGAGTCAGAGGTCATACGATACAAATACCTAAACCCCTTCAAGAATTTTCTTGACATTGGGGTTAAGTGTTCATCTTGCCATGATGACAATGTTCACGTCCTTTTTTGTGTGTCAAAGGTCATGAGTCTAATTATATCCTTAATTTGTTGACGGAATCTCATGAAACTTTGGTCATATTTTTGTGCATATACTCACTAAAATTGTATTGCATAACAATTATCCATTTACTTGTTTTAATAAAATTACTACTTCCTTACTATATGTATCCTTTAGTGCCAGTGTGATAGCAATATTTTTTATGTTTTCGTTATGTATTCCTCTGGAAGGAATATTTTTTTGTGATTCTTATTAGTAAAAGACGCTCATCTTTTTTTGTTCTTGTTGTAAGTGTGGTGCTGCATGTGAATAATATCACGGCTGTTAGCATGCAGTGAAGAATGTTGAAGGCATATCAACCTTATGACATTGTGTAAACTTTGTCCAAATTCGCATGATGGAAACTCTGAACAAAGTCTTTTAAATGTTAGAAAAAAAAAAAAAAAAAAAAAAAAAAAAAAAAAAAATTTTAAATTAAAATTTCAACCTTTTTCCCCCAAAAAAAAAAAAAAAAAAAAAAAAAAAAAAAAAAAAAAAACCCCCCCCCAAAAAAAAAAAAAAAACCCCCCCAAAAAAAAAAAAAAAAAAAAAAAAAAAAAAAAAAAAAAAAAAAAAAAAAAAAAAAAAAAAAAAAAAAAAAAAAAAAAAAAAAAAAAAAAAAAAAAAAAAAAAAAAACCCCCCACAAAAAAAAAAAAAAAAAAAAAAAAAAAAAAAAAAAAAAAAAAAAAAACCACCCCCCCCCCCCCCCCCCCCCCCCCCCCCCCCCCCCCCAAAAAAAAAAAAAAAAAAACCCCCCCCCCCCCCCCCCCCCCCCCCCCCCCCCCCCCCACCCACCACAAAAAAAAAAAAAAAAAAAACCCCCCAAAAAAAAAAAAAAAAAAAAAAAAAAAAAAAAAAAACCCCCACCCCCCCCCCCACCCCAAAAAAAAAAAAAAAAAAAAAAAAACCCCCCCCCCCCCCCCCCCCCCCCCCCCCCCCCCCCCCCCCCCCCCAAAAAAAAAAAAAAAAAAAAAAAAAAAAAAAAAAAAAAAAAAAAAAAAAAAAAAAAAAAAAAAAAAAAAAAAAAAAAAAAAAAAAAAAAAAAAAAAAAAACCCAAACCCCCCCCCCCCCCCCCCCCCCCCCCCCCCCCCCCCAAAAAAAAAAAAAAAAAAAAAAAAAACCACAAAAAACCAAACACCACCCCCCCCAAAAAAAAAAAAAAAAAAAAAAAAAAAAAAAAAAAAAAACAAAAAAAAAAAAAAAAAAAAAAAAAAAAAAAAAAAAAAAAAAAAAAAAAAAAAAAAAAAAAAAAAAAAAAAAAAAAAAAAAAAAAAAAAACCACCCCCCCCCCCCCCCCCCCCCCCCCCCCCCCCCCCCCCCCCCCCCCGAAAAGACTAAGGAAGACTGAATACGATACCTAATTCTAGCTGCTCTCTGAGTTTTGCTACTTCTTGCTGCATTGTTGCTTTAAACTGGTCAAAGTCATTTTGTAACCTCATGCGCTCAGCTTTTTCATCGGCTAACAGAAGATGTAGATACTGTGTTTCACTAGAGGTGTCAGGATTTGCGGTGCCCAGTGGATCTAAATTGAAAACAAATCCATTTACGAAGCACAAGCCAACCAGAACTAAAAGCAAAAGCAAACGGTTTATCATTTTGGAACACTTTTCACTAAATGACATAAACTATTTAAATTAATGCTTTCATCTAAGATCACCTTATCTTCTCCCTGACATTTTTATCGTACTGAGGTCTGGATAAGGCAATCATGTACATGTACTTACATGTACTTAATGATTTAGATTTTTGATTTATGCTTCATTTTACACAGAAATAATAGTACAAGTGTACTTTGAGTGAGCAAACAGCGTGCAAAGTGAATGTATTGGGTTTATTGATAATGTATTATTTGATGTTTATAAATCCTTTTTGTTACTTTTTTCTTATCACTTTTCGTCAAATACGCTAATGGTTGGAAGTGTCTTTGCGGGCTGCCATGACATGTTTATGTTTTTATATATATTACCCTTTTTGTCAGTTGTGTGAGTGCATTTAAATTAAACTTTTAATACTGTGGTATGTGGTATTTTCCCTATTGGTCACCAGGCACGAAATGCCAGATTTAGCTATTAGGACCAGTCACAGTCCGTAGTACGTTGTCCGCCCGTCCGTCCGTCCAACATTTCCTTAAAACGACATCTCCTGTGCGTCCACTGGACTGGTGTTGATCAAACTTGGCAGGGATGTGCCTTGCATGAAGCTCTATCAGATTGTTCAAAGAACTCCATTCCATACAGAACTCTGAAATGAAATTACAGCCTTCTAATCCTCACATTTATGTACGCTTTAGTGTTCAGGTTTTGTGATGCACTTTGTCGTTTTTGTTTCTCTGCGATGTGATTTACTGTTGGTTTTGTATGGATTACTAGAAAAGTTACCGACATAATTTGGTAGAAAATCAGGCATAAGCGTTTCGACCTTGTAAACTAGACATTGTGTTCTACTTTTTTTCTGACACTGAAGTATTGCAAAACTTCTTTATTTATATACAGATGAATTGTTTGTGAAACATAAGTGTAAACTTGTCGGTTATTACCACCTTTGAGAGATCATTCACATTTTACTTACCTGTTCATACACTTAGAAAAAAAAACTCAGATTTCCTGATTTTTCTTCCCAAGAATAAGATTGATGCTGTTGTTATATATGACTTAAGAAAGATTTATGTATACATTAATTGTGTCTGTGTGTGTTGGGGTTTTGATCTAATTTTCCGTCCCAGTTATAAGTTATTGTTAGAATAAATCGTATAGCATATTAAGTAGGTTACATTTATTTACAACTTTAAGACATTTTTGCAAAGCTTATCTTTGTTTGTGTCAATTAATGATTAACTAGTGATTTTCGATTAAGTTTTCCTTATTATGAGTATTACCTATTGATAAAAGCGTTTGTTTAAGGGTTAGGCTGAAATGTAAAGTTATGATCACACTGAGACAGTCGCAAACGCTGTAGAAATTCTAAATAGGAATACAGTGAATTCAGTTACCGCATAATGATTACAGCAGAGTAATGGCAAGAAATCCTGCTGTGACCAGTTCAGTCTGGTCTTGACCACCGCCCTTTGAACAACGAATAACGAGTAACTGTCGGAATTTAAAAGATAGATAAATCTATTTTAGACATTTTGCAGGGCATTACTTGGCTTTAGGTTAGAGGTCACAAGACTCCCCTTAAAGCATCAAATATTACATAAATTTTATATACTGAGTCATTGGGGTGTTCAGGGGGTATTCATAACCTTCAGTGATAGTTCTAGTTAGGTTCAAAATTACAATGCAATGAAAGTATGATTAAAATATAAACACAGTCGGGATTTTATGATGCATGTATATATAGTCAGTATTGCACAATCAGTTTTATACCACAGTTAGATCTTTATACGCAGGTATAAACATACGTTGCATATTTTGAGTCTGGTGAGCGACAAAGGGCCAATGACCGTCTATTTTGAATTAGTTTTAATTGATTGAACCATCTAATTTAGGAATGGAACTGTTGAAAATCAACAAAACTATTTGTGCAAGGAAACATCTATGTACATTGTAAACAACTCTCATACGCATGCGTTCTCTTGTCATGTAAATTTAGTAGCGTTTTTTTTCGTAAGTATTTTCCTAGTTCCAATAGTGTAAATCTTTTTTCTGCAGAGTGTTTATTCTGAAAATGCAAAACTTTTACAGACATTTAATTTCATATAAAGTGGTTTTGAAATATAATTTGTCAGCACAGAAATTGGCTTTACTGTATGATACTGTCACGATCGTGGTTATTTTGTTTTTAGAATGTATTTAATTTTATTGCAAAAAAAAACGCCAACAGTTTCCTCAACGGGATACTTATTGCGCGTAACTGACTTCCTCAGACAGCAAGTGTTTTATTACGACAATAAAGTATATGATTTTCTTGTTTTCTTAATAGTTTTTGTGTCCTTCATGAGGGGGAAGTCAGATGTTGAACGACCATCACATTTGTTTGTTTTTTCTAGATAATTCCTTAACGTCTTTGTTTTGTCATTGTCTTCTGTTGAGGAGGTGGGATACAGTTTAGGTGTCGTCCTTCTGCTTGTCCGTCCGTATAATTGCAATATTTAAGTCTTATTTGAAACTTGAAAGAAATGTTTTATTATAAGAAATTGCAGTGTTGCAAGTGTCAGTCAGATTGCTTATAGAAAATTTAAATTATTACGCTTTTACATATATATTATAGATTCAAGCTTAAAATTTTAGTTCTTTGAAATAGTTTGTAGTATTTGATAAAAAAAAGTTTCTGCAAGTTTTGATTGTATTGTGCCAGGAATACTATAATTATTATCTTTGTATTATTTCTTACATTCTGTACATAAATTCTAAAAGGTGTGTTTTGTGAAATTTGAAGTTATTTCCGGTATTCAAATTTACCTGAGCTGCTTCAACCAGTTTGTATGTACCAATGTGGGATACCAGTTAACTGTATATACCAATATTGGATACCAATTAACTGTATATACCAATGTGGGATACCAATTAACTGATTTTGCTTTCATGACATTTGTTTTTCTCTATCATATTTCCAGGTTGACTCCGACATACGGTTGGACCCGAGACCAGAATATCACCGTGTTGTTCTAACATGGCTTCCAGATTCGCCTATTCCGGTAGCGAGAAGCACCGGGAACCAGATCAGCAGTCGTCTGTTGAGTGTAAACACAGCAAACGCTTTACTCTTGTTACCCTCGCGTTCACAAGAAAAACAAGAGGTCAAAAAAGACGAAACAGTCGATGCAGTGATTATTGCCAGGCTTTAATTATCAAAGACAACTAAACATTGATGTCCAATTCATATCAGTATACATGTACTTGTGTTACTTACGTTACAAGAACAGTCCATGCCTTGACAGTTTGTTTTGATAGTGTCCTTTTTGAAATAAAAAGTTTTTATGCCCCCCACAAAGTGGGGTGCATATAGCGTTGCACTTGTCCGTCCGTCCGTCCGTCAGTCCGTCAGTCCGTCCGTCCGTCCGTCCGTACGTCCCGAAATCTTGTGAACGCAACTCCTCTTAAACCGGATGGCAGATTTTGCTTAAACTTCCAGGGATGAACAACCTTAATGTGTAGATGGTAGTAAAGGAAGGAATTTTCGCGGCGACCAAATTTAACAGAATTATGGCCCTTTGTTGATTTTTCACTATATACCATATAGAAATCTTGTGAACGCAACTCCTCTTAAACCGGATGGCAGATTTTGCTTAAACTTCCAGGGATGAACAACCTTAATGTGTAGATGGTAGTAAAGAAAGGAATTTTTGCTGCGACCAAATTTAACAGAATTATGGCCCTTTTGTTTGTTTTTTTCACTATATACTATGTAGAAATTTTGTGAACGCAACTCCTCTTAAACCGGATGGCAGATTTTGCTTAAACTTCCAGGGATGAACAACCTTAATGTGTAGATGGCAGTAAAGGAAGGAATTTTGCCTGCGGCCAAATTTACAGAATTATGGCCCTTTGTTGTTTTCACTATATACCATATAGAAATTTTGTGAACGCAACTCCTCTTAAACTGGTTGGCAGATTTTGCTTAAACTTCCAGGGATGAACAACCTTAATGTGTGATGGTGTAAAGGAAGGAATTTTTGTTGCGACCAAATTTAACAGAATTATGGCCCTTTGTTAAGTTTTTCACTATATACCATATAGAAATATTGTGAACGCCTCCTCTTAAACCGGATGGCAGATTTTGCTTAAACTTCCAGGGATGAACAGCTTTAATGTGTAGATGGTAGTAAAGGAAGAATTTTTGTTGCAACCAAATTTAACAGAATTATGGCCCTTTGTTGATTTTTCACTATATACCATATAAATTTGTTGCGACCAAATTTAACAGAATTATGGCCCTTTGTTGATTTTTCACTATATACCATATAAATAATTGAACATATAAATTTTACATTTGTAATTTAATTTAACATGTACATAAGGTTACCTGTAGATCATTTTAGGTATATGTCGAAATGAAACATGGAATGAAAAGTTCCACATAAAATCTTACATACAGATATGCTTGCTCTTGTTTATGAGCACATCTGCACAGTGGGGGCATCCGTGTCCTTTGGACACAATTCTAGTTTATATATATATGCAGGTATAATTTAGTGTGAAGATCATCTGAGATTTTGTCTTCAGAAATATATATTCAGATACATTTTGTTTGTCGTTTTACTTAGTGAGAGCACATATTGAATCATATTGAAGCATGCGTCAAATAAAGTAATTCACTGACTACTGTTTAGCTCTACGATTTGAAGAGTAGGGGAGCTGTCCTTCGCGCCTAGTCGTCTGTGTCGGTGTCACACCTTTGCTAAGTATTCTGTATCTTCTGCCTTTTTACAAAACCATTACAGATGTCGCTTTGAGACTTACAATACTTATTTGACATCATTACCTCCACCTTCAAACAAAGAGTATATATCTCGTTGATTTTATCATCATTACTGTCCTTTTTTCGATTAGAAAATGCATTGATTCTGGGTAAGAGTCACTTAATATTTACTTAACATACTTGTTTACCATCAAGACGCAAATCAGTAGGCAGGAGGAGGTAACGCTGTAAAGGATTTATTTTTAATTACAATGCCTTTACGACTCAGAATCTTCGTTAATGTTTTTGTACCAGTCCGCCTCTTTACTTAACCTTATTAGATACTTCTTTGAAATTTTGAATACTTATTTACCATTTTGACACCCATATGTAAGCAACTGTAGACAAACCTGTAAAAGATATTTTTGATTTAACTTGGAACGTCCTAGCTTAACTCAATAGCCTCTTAATGATTCGTAAGTTTCTCTCATTTGGTACATGTATTTCTTGTACAAATAAGGTATGACACATTGACACATACATGGTAAAATCTACGTATTATTCCGGCAGAGCGATATTGTTTTAGCGCTGTCCGTCCGCCCGTCTGGAGTCGTAACTCAAGAACCAATGGATAAAATTTTATGAAACTTAAAATAAGTGTACAGTATAAAAATTGCGCGTCGCACATACGTCTTTCGTCAAGATCGGATTAGTATTTCCAGAGTTATTACCCTTTAATTGTTCTTTTCTTCTATATTCAATATAAAAAACATCAAACTTCTATTTCTCTGAAACCGGTTATCAAAATTAAATTGTAATTGACTCAAATAATTTAATGACCTCTCTAATATCCACCCCCATACTCTCTGATATTTTTTAGAAATGAGGCACCTTAATGGGTGTGGTGCTTTTCTGAAATACTCTATTTAGAAACTTAGATTTTTTTGTTTTCTGAAACCAATAGTACTGATTTGATTAAACTGATGAGAATTACCCTAAGAAATGAGGCCCCAATGTGGTGGTTAAATTTTGAAAATACTTCTTTTTTCTGAAAAGGCTTGTCAGAATATTATTTTGTTGGGCACAAATCATCAACTTTGTATTCTCTAACAACATGAAATTTAAAACTGGGTTTTTAAAGAAATGGGGCCCTTAAGCGGTTGTAGCCCTTTTCTTAAATAATTATTCAATATAGAAACTTAACAATTCTTGTTGACTGAAAGTAGTAGTACTGTTTCAATTTAATTACAACAATTAAGTTCTTTATGACTGAAACTTGAAGATATAAAATATCACCTTGGTGATGAGGTCCCATTCGGGAAGTGGAATTTTACAAATACTTTTTTCTGAAACAGACAGACCAATACACTTTTCATTTTTTTTTCTTTTTCAGTTATTTGCTTAATTTGGTTGAGGATATAAATTCACTGAATTTGCTTGTTGGAACGAAATTCATAAGAAATCTCTTTATAATATTTTAGTGATAAACCCAGGGGTCATGTTTGACTTAGAGATAGCTTGCTTATACCATGAAAGCGGTGCATATAGTCGAGCGCGGTGTCTAACGACAGCTGTTGTTTATCAATATTTCAACAGTTGCATATTGCTGCCGCTTCTAAACTGATTTTCAATTTTAGACCGAGGATACAATTGCTCTCTGTTTGAAGGCGATATACCCATCACAGCAGTCCACCATGAGCACTTCTGATTCGGTGTACATTTTAGTGATAGTGAATACTACGTTTCACTAGATCTATTTTCAATTTCAGAATGCTTGAATGTCATATTGGCCCTGTTTTCTCGTATTACCCCTGTTTTTCTCATATTTGCTCAGTTATGCTTTGTATTAGCTCCATGTGCGCAATTGATCTAACACAGTGTGTAATATTGTAAAGTTGAATAATAATATCGGAGATAACCTAGTATCAGTTATGGGCATTATTCTAAAACACGGTGAACATTTTTTGTTCTCAGAAATGATGACTACTTTTATTTCCATATCTAGTTGGATTACAGGATATGTGATTCTTTACCGCACAAATTAAGTGCCCCAGTATCCTGTCATCGGGTGAAATAAACTGACAAATGTATATCTTAATTTATATACTGCAACAGGTTGACATAACCTGAATGGTTTAATGACACCAGATTTTGCCGATATCCTAGTATTACAATAGTGATAACGACCTTGTGTAGTCCCGAGTTACTGCTTGACCAAGGTCATAGTTGTAATTGTTCACAAGTTCTTTCCTTAGTATCCTTAAAATATTGGATAAGGGGTTGCCGTCACTTTAGGAGGGAGTGACCTACTTTCGATAAAAGCTTACATACTTTGCGAAATAGTACTTTCTGGTACAGAAGCAGCAGTGGTCTAATGACCGTTTGCTATTCAGGAAACGACGATCTTTGAATCTAAATACATACCATCACAACGCAAATGGCTTTTAATTATTTGTTTAGACGTTTCGTAAGATTAAATATCCATGTAGTGGGATTTTAATTTATAAATTCAATTATCTTGTACACAAAAAGGTATTATAATTATATACTTATTACGGTATAAGTAGAGAACGAACATGTTCTTAATTTGTTTAATAAGATTTGAAATGAAGGTTAAATGACTCCAAGCAACTGGCCTCCATTATTGTTGTATCAACTTGGTAAGACTAATAATAACTAAAACGAATAATCAGCTAACCTGAGCACAACGTGCTTAAGGTAAGCGTTTGTGATTGGCATGTGTCCGTCGTTGACAACTTGCTTCCATTGACATCGCTGACCAATGTTGATGAACCTTATCAGAGATAAAGCCCCTTTTTATGAAAGGCATTTTACACCGGTTTATACTGCTATAAATTAATGCTATAAATATGCACAGCAGATTTTATGTCTTTGGGATAATCTAGCAGAATGCCTCAAAAGGTCTCTAAACAAGGAAAACTATTTTAAAGCACATTTTATTTGGCACACATTGACATGTCGCGGGCTTGGCTTTTTACCAAAATTGCTGAAATGTAATAAATATAATTATTATCAATGAATCCCCTGTTGGTAAAGCACTATATATATAACTGTTGTTCTTAAGCCAAGAGGCCGGGGGCATCCGTTTGAAATGTTATTTAATATACCGAGGGCCAGTAGGTTTACACCACATAAAATAAATGTTTTATTACCTTATTGTCGTCTTTTATAATAAGAGATTACGCGCACACATTCTTAAGACAATATTTTAATACTTTTCATTTTGTTTCATCAAATTTTCAAATGTATTAGGTATCCAAGTTCACTTATGCATATCCCTTGTTTTTATACTCATCTTTGATTTTCTACTGAAAACAAATTTTGTTTGACACAAAAAATAACTAAATGGTTTTTGTTGACGTAACCGGATGGCGTCTTAAAGGAGTTCAAATTAGAAACAAAAAAATTTTTTTTTTATACTTAAATGGTTTTGTTTGACGTAAAACTCCGTAACTTATTTAAACGCTCCCCAACACTCCCTCCAAATTTCCCCCCCTTTCCGGAAAAAAGGGGGGGTTTTTTTTTTCCCTACCTGTCATTTAGTGGGTCTTAAGCATGTGGATTAGTGTCTTTGCCCAAGACCCCCCCCCCGCCCCCCGGGGTTCAAACAGAATCCTTTCCAGAGGCGAACGCGCCACCCCCCGGGGGGGGGGGGGGGGCAAAAACACTTTCTTTTGAACTAGAGGTTGTGAATTAACGCTATTTAAAGATATTTTATCAGACCTCATGGACCTGCGCAATGTATATATTTATATTCTCTATGAGCCATGGAGCTCAAACTATTGATTGTAGATGTTATATGTTGTCTAATGTAGACGAGTAAAGGTTATCGTAGACTTATTGTTTCAATATGTACAAAAAAAACAAATGCAGACTTGAGACATAACGCTGTCCAAGACACGTAAATTTAGTTTGAGAAGAAGCCGGTACTGCCCTTAACTACTCATGACAACATGACAAGACATTATCTTATCTCATTATTATTGGAATGGTCTTATTACGGAGATTTTTTTGCCGTGAAGTAGACCATTTAGCTTTATACTTAGTGCAGAACTTTACAACTTTACGATGCGTTGTACTTTATATCGGAACATAATGTACTTAAACCAATATCAAGAAAACTACACGTAACAATAAATTAGTCTTGCACCTCTTTACTGTCAATTCTAACGTCGATGTGCTGGTAATATGCTAAAACAAGGTGGCCCTGTATCGCTAACCTGGCTATAATTAGCTACAATACAAGGTCATTAGCCGAAAGGGGGTCAGATCTGACCTTGAGGTCCTGATTTGAACAGTCTTCGTAGAGGTCCACTTTATAATGCTCCATTCTAAATATCTTGGCCTTGGGCCTTGTGGTTCTAGACGAAGATTTTTTAAGTGTTTTCTTTATAAGCCTATGTTAAATCAAAAGACCCCCGGACGTGATCAAGTATCAACTAGGAAATGATACATAACAAATGTTTAAGCTCAAGGCCTTGTAATTTCAGGGAAGAAGATTGTTTTAAGATTTCCTATAGCAACCTATATATCAAGTGACCCCGGGCGGGGTCAGTTTTGATCGGGTTCATAATTTGAACAATTAAGTTTATACTAATTATTTTTTTCTCGATTGAGAAGAAAGCTTGTAGCTTATCGATTCACTTTCGAGTCGCTTCCTGGTGTCATATGAGGGGGTACGGTCGTGACCCCAGTGGGCTCGAGCCCGCAACCTCCGGGATGAGCGGCAGACACCTTAACCTCTACACCACCGGCTACAATTTTGATAGAGGTCCAGAAAGCAATGCTACTTGCATACTTTCTAAGCCATATGCCTTGTGGTTTTAATAAGTTATATAAGATGTATTTAAATATAACTTTAAAAGTAGGAACAGCAAACATTATTGACTGAAATAACAGTCAGTCGCAATTTATGTTGTTTCAGAACTTTGCGGAAACATCAATATTTTTAGATTTAATATTTCATTTTTTTTAATTACGGAAACGGGTTACAAACAAGACAAAACACATTAGAAAAGGTCAGTCCCGTTTCCAATAAAACACGTCCTATAAGTCAGCGAGTTTTCTTATTAGATAAGTGTGCCATATATTAGTCGTGTGGCTTCAGGTAATAGGAATGCCTCTCAAAGGCCAATGACTACTAAAACTTGGACTTGCTTGCTCTTACACGGGGTTCACATATGCTTTCTTGTCGTATTAAGCTCTTTTCTTTAGAATAAGTTGCTTAATAATTATTGCAATCTCATTGAAAAATGTGTCTCTTCTAATCTGTAATCCCCGCTGTCTATTTTCGCAAATATCAAGCACTTGAGATACACGTATTATCAAACGCGTTTTAACTGTTCAGATAATTTCGCTATTTTTGTAAGTAACATTTTTTTCTGACAGTTTTATCAAAGACGTGTAAACAGTATCATGACTCCTAACACCTGTATGTAATCCTTATTAGACCCCTTCCAGTAATAGTCAGCGAAATTTGTGACGTTTTGTTAAGTTATTATCAACAAGAATTTAGCTTTGTTTGTACATATACAGTTTACAATATCTTTCCTACCTGATGTAAAAATGAATGCCTCATTCATCTCGCGCTGTATATTTGCAGTACATTTTGACACCTGATCTTAAGACACCACATTGTACTACATTTGTACTTTTGTGTTTGCGTGTGTGCACATGATCCTTTAGTCTACTCCATATGACAATAAATCATCATGAAACTAAAACAAATATATATAAATTAGAAGATGTGTATGTACATGTAGACGCTGGGTATTGTCTAGGCAATTCAAGACTCATCAGCACTTCAATTAGATACTGAGTCTCATAGATAGATAAAAAATATCCAGATAGAATAATGATACAATTCAGACAATGTTGAAGTACACAATTTTCTTCTTTGATCGCTTCTTTGAAAAACAGCGCGTCGTCAGATACCGTTTCTTATTTTTTGCAATATCATTGAAAAAAAAACTACTGCGCTGTATTTAAAGCGTGTACTTTAAGGTCAATGAACAACGTTAGGAATATTTAACAAATAACCGTCAATTTCGCAGATACGATATCTTTCTTGGTAATGAAGACCTTTAAATTTATTTCATCCAAAATGGTAATGGGACTTTATAATTATGGTAGTTATTTTCTTCAAAAAAAATAATTCTAAATTAAATAGCCTGTTTCAATTGATATATACCCTCTCCCGACTGCTCGGATATATCCATTTAAACAAGCTGTAAGATGCCGTATATCCCGTTAAGAATTAACTTAGATGGTCTTTACGGAGAAACTGGGCGATACCCAATGAAAATTTCTAGACAATTAATAATGATACGATACTGGATTAATCTTGTTAAAAGTGACAACCCATTGCTAAAAAACATATATCGGTTACTTTTTAATGACGCAGAGGAAAATATTACGTACAATGAACTTAACTGGGCATATGAAATCAAATATTGGTATGTCAGATGTTTGGTATGAACAGAGTGCAACCCCAATAAGTTTTATGTTTATTAAACAGCGTATATTAGATGTATATAAGCAATCTTGGTATGCAAAAATAAATAATTCAGGAAGACTGTACGCATACAGCTTATTTAAACATGATTTTGCTCTCGAAAAGTATTTGTCTTGTATTAATGAACAGAAACACAGAATCGCTCTTGCTAAACTTAGATTATCTTCACACGACATAGCTATAGAAATAGGAAGACATAGGTACATAGACAGAGAAGATCGTAAATGTACGGAATGCAACATGAAAGTTATAGAAGACGAATATCATTTTTTACTGGTTTGTCCCAAATACAGAAATCTAAGAAACCAATATTTTAAACCATATTTCTGCAAATGGCCAACTATTAACAAATTCATATCACTTATGAGTTCAAAGTCCGAGAAAGTAATAGTCAATATAGCAAAATTCACATATCATGCCTTTAGATTAAGAACTCATATATAAGACTTTATACGACATAAGTTACAGTTTGAATTATCTAATGTTTGATTTAGGAATTAAGTTAAATTTCATAAATTTGTTTAAATATAACAATAACACTGGTAATATCAGAAGCAAGACAATATACATGACAGTTTGAAAAAAAAGTATGTTCTTCTATGTAAATGTATCTTAAACAAAATTTAATGTTTCTCACTATTCTTTCTTTTGTTTGTATATTCATGTATATGGCTATGAATATGTTTATATTTAATGCCGAATAAACATTATGTATGTGTATGTATGTATGTATGTATGTATGTATGTGTGTGTATGTATGTGTGTATGTTTGTTGTTTTTTTTTGTGTGTATGTATGTATGTGTGTATGTATGTATGTATGTATGTATGTATGTATGTATGTATGTATGTATGTATGTATGTATGTATGTATGTATGTATGTATGTATGTATGTATGTATGTATGTATGTATGTATGTATGTTAAGAATCTATATACATTGTTACTGATAATATTGTGTAAATGTTTATATTCTTTTTCTTGTTTATCACATTGTAATGGTCTATGAAAGGGGAAACATATATTCCCCACTTTTTCTGTCCTTCCGCCTGTCCGTCCGCACGCATGATGGGTACCTTGGGTGGTAGGAGGTGTGGCCTAAGACAATAGAAATCTATTGTCTTCATTCCGTCTTTTGTCCCTTAAGTGGTCATTCTTTTGTTACTTAAGTGGTCACTCTATTGTTCGAGAACAATGGAAATACCACCTAATAACACCTTCGTATGGGTGTCAGTCCGTCTACATATTTCTTGTCCGGAGCATAACGGGATTGGGTTGATATTTCACGCATTGATGATGATTATTGAGAGGAACTGCGGTTGCAGCGAAGAAAGGCAATTGCGGTTTAACACAGGCGAAGGCACGTAGACTTAGCTGGTTCTGTAGATGCACTTACTCTAATTTTACGCAACATTGTAAGATGCTAAAAATTCCCTTAAAGCGCAATGCCCCGGAAGGAAACATAGAGTTAGTGATACGGTTCTTGTACGATGCACTTACTCTCAATTTTACGCAATCATTGTGTGAATTTTCAAGATATTCCCTAATGGTCGAAAAAATTCCATATGAGAGGTAATAAAAAATAAGGCAATATAAGGTTATGGTTGCAGTAATGCACCACATGTCAAGAACGAATTTCGTTTAGAATACATAGGATAAGAACTTAATCAAGGAAAAATAAACAGGCAAGTAGGATTTATGGTTTGCTGCTTCCCTCATGCACTTGTAATTCCCTTTGATGTTCTCCAGACAGGCACACGGACAACTGACTTGTGAACATATCCCTTTGATCTTTCTGTGATCTGTTTTACCCCCACAATACACTTTTTAACCTCACTTTACAAATTTTAACCCCATACATGTAATGTCAGAATGAACGTTATGAACTTATTAAAGTTCCACTTTACGCAAACCCTAATATCCGAATGCCTACTGGATATATTGGACAGTTTCACCTTGGAGCGGCGGGATCAAACTGTTGTCAAAGACGGTAACTTCCTTCACTTAGATGTGTTACATGTTAGGCTATAAATACATTTTGTATACTGTAGATAATTGGGAAATATACTTGGGAAATATTATAATTCTCATTAAATAAATAATGTAAAAGCTATTGCTCTCTAATTATGTAGAGTTTTCTGTGAAGTGAGTACTCCCACAATCGCAGTGCAGGCAGTATCTGCAGCTATTCTCACTACCGTGACTGTACAATGATACTTCCATTCAAAAACATACTGTTGTGACTGTGTAAACAAATTTTAAAATCTCGAGTCATGGGAACGTAATTTAGCCACTTCCCCGATACCTGTTTGACCGATACCGGTGTTTTATACTGGCCGCACAATAAAAACTGCTCACTACTCTAAATGTTTAGATATGACCTTTGCATGAAAAGAGAAAAAGAATCAACCTTTTGTCATTTTTAAAGCTACACATTGGACAGCGATAAGATAAGATTTATTTTCACATGGAGTACATACATGGTTAAAACAACATGTACTGCAAAAAATAATATCACAACATCAGCTTAATAACCATGACATGCATGCCTACACCAGGGATAACACACAAAAAAGTGTAAATTCTTATTTCCATTGTGGTCCCTTTGTGTTGATGGCATGACATAGAGAGGCAATGGATAATTGTACAGTATCAGAGAATATCACATAATTAAGAATGCATAATTATTTCGCAATTCAAAAATCACAAATTGCTTTTACAGTGTCTCATTTCTTAACTCGAATCTTATCACTATATCAATATAATAATTTATTTAAATGCAACTAATTACTATCACATTTCATTTCTGTGAGACAGTAATTATATTACATAATAAAACTGAGCAAATTATTGGTTAATAATGAATTACATGAAAATATCACAGTGGAGACAGTACTAACACTGACAATAAAAATTCATCCATCCGTCATACAATACATGATGTAAGTTAACTTTATACATTTTCTAATATTTTTGAAAAGAACTATACACTACTTCACGGGTGGTTAACTCTCCCCACCGCCACAAAATGAGGTGAAAAGAAATTGTGGGGAGCACACTGTTCTACAAAATAAATAAGAAATGTGAGTATGAATTTTGTAAATTTTGTTTTAAATTATTTTGTTGAAGAACTTTCAAAAATCGGACAATGTAGTTACCAGTAGAAATGTTGAGACTACCGTTTGCACGAATTGTGGAAACAAAATTCCATAAATTGTAGTCTCTAAAACGTATAAAGAAGTTGGCGAAAATCTCGATTTTCAGTAACCAAAGTTAAACTATCCTTATCTTTTTGTCCAAAATCCGTTTTTTTTCCGAATAGATTTTGCATGCAACATACGAGTACATGTACAAAATAAGTATTTATTGTCACTAGACGATCCGGTGAGTAAATAAATTGAAATTACAGCCAATTTCTCAAATGAGGTGGTGGGGTGGAGTACGAGGCGGTGGGGATTTGAAGGTGGTGGGGTGGTGCTATACATGAAACTAAACGTTTTATCTGGTTTCGTGATAGTGACAACACTTTATACACGTGAGGAGTGTGAGCACAGTTAATATTTATGTATCAACCTAAGGTGTGCTTTTTGAAGAGGTAAATCGTGGTTTATGCAACATGTATAATTTTGTTCCTAGTGGAAATTGCTTAATTCAAAGCTTGGTAATGTGTGATTGTTTTTTAAAACATTAAATTAAATGTTCATATTAGGAATACAATTAATAGGGAGACACTGGATGAGATTCTGGTCAGCCAAGAATAATAATTATAAATGTAACGTAATAGTTTTGGTTTATGAAATAATTGAAATATCATGCAAAGTTCATATTCCTGCTGAAAAGATGCATTCATTTTTCTGTATCTGTAAGGTGCAATTTCAAACTGCATGTGGATTTGTCTATATTTCACCAGTATTATACACTCTTATAAAATCTTGTTTGGTACACCAAGGTTTACAGGCTAGGACTGGCTCTATCGAATATGGTGTAAAGTCGATCTATTTACATAGTAAAATAAAGCAAAATGTACTGTGTAAACAGGCCTTTATATGAAAGACCGTGAGCAAATGTTGTTTTCATGTACAATTACATGTATGTGTTGCGGTATTTAGTGTTAACCCTACTGTACATTTCCATAAACCACAGACAGGTTGTTCTATGTATCACTCTATCTTGATAGAGCGAAACTCTATAGACCTGTTTGCGCATGAGCATATAGCCCACTTATTAATACTGACAGACCGAATTAAAACAAATATTATAAAGGGCAAATGCCGTTCAACAAAAAATAAATAAATTCCGTTGGAACCATAATAATTAATCAATCTTCTTCTGAAGCAAGATTGCAAATATTATATTAATATATATTTGTCGCATCTTTTTCAATGAAAACATTTTTGACACAGAGAGTTACAAAAACAGTCAAAAGGTTACAATATAGAGATAACTATTTCATCAAATGAGATAAAAATCTTGCTTTAAGTTTAGAAATTAATTGCTACAATGCTTTTACACAACAAAACACTTTACATCACACAGTGTATAGTGCCAGATATGAACCACATATTTTAAGCAGGCTGTCAACACCAATAAGAGAGACATGTTATAATAATAAACAGTTGTAAATGAAGTCTAAATGTAGGGCAAACACTAAGTCAGTTAGAGTCTAAAATAGAGAAATTTATACAACATAGAAACCAAGTCGGTCGCTAGCGCTCCCTATTTTGGGTTTCTATATTGTATAAATTTCTCTATTTAGCCTCTAACTAATACTTAGTGTTTACCCTACATTTCTGTCCAATAAAAATATCTAAAAATTTAAAATGTTCCCTGTCTATTTGCCATAAACCTCAGACAGGTTGTTCTATGTATCACTCTATCTTGATAGTTAGTTGTGACAATGTTTGCTTATGCTTGTCGAACTAATGCGCAGTTATAAACCAATCAGGCATTCGGCCTTTGTGGCTAATTACTGCGTATCAGTACTCCAAATCATTGTTTATTAAACGACTAATACCACTGGAACGGATGTTATTTCATAAATACGAACTCAGCACAGGGATTATATAATGACTTTATGAATTATCTATTGTTTTAATTCATTATAAGTGTCTAATTTACCATCTACATTTTCAAGTGTGCAAATTCATTCATTGACTGTTAAATATCCAAAAGATATTGTTTCACTCCATATATTATACATTTGTATATACATTTGTGTTTCTATTTTCCTTTGCTGAGTTGTATAAACATTTCAAAGTCCTTAACAAAAAGGGAATTTGTTGTACGCAGTTGACCATACTTATATTGTTTTCATTAAACTTCACGACAAGTTACAATTAATTATGCCTGAATTTATGTACCAGTAAGTGTAATGCTTCTTTCCTGCACAGCCTATTGATAAAAGTGTACAACACATCCGATCATATTTCAAAAGCTCTTGTTGATATGGGCTGGACAAACAATTTTACTTTGTGGTTTTGAGCCCCAAGTGCGACTGTGGCCTTTAAGGCACGGGCTTTGAGCGCGATACGGCGTTTCAATGTGCTGAACATTTGTGTAAAGTGATTTCAAAATCTAGCCATACACAAACGATACAGTCCAAACATTAAACTATTCTAAATTTAT
The DNA here is from genome assembly GCA_022818135.1 of Saxidomus purpurata. NCBI lineage: Eukaryota > Metazoa > Mollusca > Bivalvia > Venerida > Veneridae > Saxidomus > Saxidomus purpurata. The sequence goes on along the minus strand of JAFMSR010000001.1, from coordinate 46,535,155 downwards.
ATTGAAAAAAGTAATTCAAATCAGTTAGGAATAAGGAAAATAGCAGACGACTATTTTTTTACCTTGGCGAACTCCAATATCACAACAAAAGAAGATTGATTAGATAGTTTAGATAGTTTATAATGCATTTATATTACTATTCATTTTTTTGAATACTTGTAGACATTTTACATTTAATACCCTTGTATTTGAAATACCTTTGTATTTTAATTTTTTTTACCATGCTGTGTTAAAGCAGGTTTTAAGTCTGTGAAAGAACAGACTGAATAACTTGTTTTTGCTATTATTAGTTCCAAGTTTATTGGCAAATTATTAAGATATTGAATAACGTGGTGAAGAATGAATGACTTAGCTGCAGTATTATAAGATTCAACAATGTTTGAAATTCGTTTGTTCACAATGCGTGTAAATTAAACAACTTGGCAAAATTATAGGTCGAAAATGTGTGGATTTTGTGATGTCACAATTGTTTTATAAATGGGATTAATTGATTATTGTCCATTATTCTGGGATAACACCTTTATGGAAGATATAATAAAAATATTACATGAATATTTTCATCAATTGTAAACATGCTTAATTTGGTCATATACGATTGTATTGTAATATTAGGCTTTTTAAAGTTTTAAATAGTTTACTGATGCTTCTATTTCGTGCTCGGTTACAGGGATACATATTGCTTCGTGTTATCGTCATTTCGGAATTATTTTATTCAGTTATGTTAGAATACAATTATTTTCATTTCAATTGTTATTAGCATTCTTGAATATTATTAAATGCTTGCTGCTTAGTTTACTTGGTATTGAGCATAATTTTTGTTATTTTTCAACAATAAACATAATGATGTAGAAGAGTAGAAAACGTTTCATTCTTTGATCTATTCAATGATTAACCGAATTTGAAGAAATATTTACTTTACATACATACAGGTATAGTTGTGTAAAACTTTAAGTAGAGTAAATTCACCTTACTATGGTCGTTAGGATGTTTGTTGGTAGAAACCGCCAACATATTTTCTGGACATTTCCGTTTTCAATTTGTTAATGGTGATTATGGATTTTACTCGAAGAGAAAATTTCTGTTTTGATAACGGTCATTAGATATTGAAATGTTGTACACTTTCTTTTAAGCCAATGAAAGCCAAATAAACTACGAGTAACGTAAAAACTGTAGTACTTTCATGGTGCTGCTATTTTCTACTCTCGTGAAGAATCATGATTCTTCTCAAATGCAATGGCTTAATTTTATGTTCAAATTTTAAGACACTTCCATGTTTCTATCTCTTTACGATTTTGCATAATCTTTACAGATTTTCCAGAGGTTGTTGTAGTAAATCGTCTTCTTCCAAGGTTTTCGCCGATTATGACAGGTATCGGGAACTGATGACCAATAAGAGCTTCAAACTTTTGAAATACGCACAATCTTCTGTTATCACGTGTGAAGTTTCCTCCTGAACTCTTTACAACAGTTATTCTTGGGATGTCCTCAACAGTGACAGACCCTGATTTGAGAGCCTCTAGCGTATCACTGAGTTTCTTTCCATCCCCAAATTTGTAGCTTATCGTTTCTTGGGAAAAGCGTATTTTACTTGGAGAAATATATATATCTTCATTGTTTTGCTCTGAAAACAAATATTTAATTTCTATCATTTAAAATTAAAACTTAACACACATTTTATTCAATAACACATTCAAAGAAGAATCAAAAGTTAACTTTTTATATCTCCAAACAGATGTGTTAATTTCTGATCATTCAATTCTTAAATGTAAGACACTACATAATATATGATGCAAGAAAGTCGGAAATTCTGAATTATTTGTGATACAAAACCTTCAAGTCTGGCTCGTTTTTATTTCTGTTTTGCAGCACAGACTTTATACTATGTTAAAATATGATTTAACTTTCGGAAGTAAGATCCATGTCTCTGAGATTGCTAGAGTAATAAAGAACTGTATATGCTAAAATCTTTCAATCTTTCTAAGAGTAACAGCTTTTCCAGTTTGTTTGGAAGAATGTAATCTTACACTATTTCAAAAAGGTCGATTTAAATCTTTGAACAACAAAGCAAAATTAACAACTTATACAAAGGTTTGTATACGTTCAGACCTGAATAATTAAGTCTAAGAAGATACATTCACTTACCTTTTTTTCGTGTATCACATCTTGATGGTGCTGAAGCACCAGGACTGTTGTCAGCATCTGTTGAAAGAACTGGCTCTGGGTCGACAGTTGCTGACACACTAGCCCCCTCGTCTTCGGAAGCATTTCTTTCATCATTAAGCTTTGTGGATTTTGTCAAATCAACCGAAGTCTTTTGGGTCTGTGATTTCCTCTTTGGCATTTTCTAAAATGTTGATTGTATATACGACGAAATATACAAACCCCGTGTTTACGATATGCTGTATTGAATTTAAATGTGCATTTTTATATTGTACAAATAAGCTAGTATTAACTTGTCGCCACTATTTTCGGAAAATCGAAGGCCGTTACACGCTATTGTTATTTAATTTACAAACTGTCAAACAAAAATGGTCTCAGTTTCAACCAAATATTTGTAAAAAAAAACCGGAATATTAAAAGAGAAAAAATATTTAATCTTAAGCAAAAGAAAGCTGTGAATCAAATTATTATCCCTAGTGAGTTTAGATTTTAACGGTTTTAAACGTAGTAATACACTAAATGAATTTGCTCCTCCGATGTTTAACAGGTATAACTAGAACTTTGATCATTGGAGGTGTGTTTGGACGGTATGATAAAGATAGATCAAGTCTATGGTACCACCGGTACGTTCAGGAGGGGTAGCAGGGGCTGGGGTTGGCAGTCAAAGCAAGTTCATCTTGGCCACTAGTATTTATCAGAGGGAGGACACCAAAGATTCTGTTGATCGGGGGAAATTCATCCTAGCCCCTACTAATCAGGATGAGCACATCTCAGCTCCTATTAATGAGGGGGATTACACCCCAGCTCCTATTAATAAGGAGGAGTGCATCCCAGCTCCTATTAATCAGGAGGATGACACCAAAGCTCCTATTAATGAGGGTATACACACAGACACTAAGTATTAATACGTATGTACTTTTCAGTTTAACGTAGGCAATTATCATTAGCCAATGAATAGACGGCAACTAAACTTTGAGTTGTACGTATACACGATGCAGTAGTCAATTATAAGTAGGCACAAATCAATTGTACATAAGCACTTGTCATTTAGATAAATACAAATTTCAGTTACATGAACAGAATATTTACTTAAATGCCCTTCCATACTTTCAGGCACTTGTCATTTAGACGAATACAGTTGTCAGTTACATGAGCAGAATATTTACTTAAATACCTTTCTACATGAAAGTGTCGAAGACAAGTGCAAATAAGTTGAAACGATGTGAGGAAGAACTCGTTTGAAATTGCCTCCTGAAAATCTGCTAGTCATCCTGAAAGGCCTGTGCAATCGCTTTAGGACAGTCATGGGAGGTTTGTTGGCGGAAACAATCGGTTGGCACTGCATCCTGAAAGTCTGCGAGGGTGTCTGAAAATGAAATGTGCACAGACCTTTGAAAATTGATTAATACCGATAAAAGGTGTTTATGTGAGGCAGAACTCGCTTGTTATCGCCTCCAGAAAGTCTGCAACTCTTCCTGAAATTCTTTAACGGCATCCATAAGAGGTTCCAACCCGTTTGCACTTATCTGAAACACTTTCAGGAATCCTTGAAGACATTGAGCAGACGGTTCTAAGCGAGGTATTTCTGCCATGGAAGTTGCAATCCATTTACACTGGTCTGTGAACCTTTCATGATGACTCGCAGACGTTTAGGATGCAGTGCCAACCGAGTTCTTCATCCCATAAATATTCATGAACTGTCTTAAAGCATTTGCACAGGTCTGCGGCATTTTGCGGATGACTTACAGGGTTTCAGGAGGTATTGCTAAACGAGTTTTTTCCTTCCAAAGACATCACTTACAGGTTCTAATCCATTTGCACTTATCTGCGACACTCAGTAATCACCAAATACTTTCAGGATGCGGTGCCAATAACTAGCAACACGAATTTCATTTATATTTATGGTTGTGTGGTGGCCGAGTGGTTAACGCTCTGGACTACCCATCCGGAGGTCTCCGGTTCGATTCTCGGCCGGGGCACTGGATATTTCAGAAACGCTTTTCAGTGTTTCCCACCTATCTGAGATGAACTGGTTAGAAACCCAGAGGTAGTCTCGCGTGTATCGGTGCTATACGCCGAGCACGTAGAAAAGAACCAAGGGGTCTATTCGTAAAAGAGCTAGGGTCTGGTACCCGGATTCCCTTGTATCTGCTTCTGTCTCTAAATTAAAAGGACCACAATGGAAATAAGAGCTTGCTCTTTATTGTGTTATCCTTGGTACTTGGTACTGAAATAAGTGCATACAGTAGTAAAGATTCGAGTTGTCACGTAAGTACCAATGATAACACAATAAAGAGCAAGCTCTTATTTCCATTGTAACATACTACGTGGCAACTCGAATCTTTACTAGTTAACTACTTATTATGTTACTTTTCATGTGTCAACGCAAATAGCAAATTCTGCTAGCAACACGAATTTTATCTGCAGAACAGAACACAATCTTTATTTCCTCATCACGGGAGATTGACATATTACATGTCTTATATGGATTACAAAACATAAATACTATATACAAGATACAAAGCAGCCAAAGACATACAGAATATTAAACAGCTACATTATAAAATGACGATTTCTGTGTTTGTGCACGAGGTAACTATTCTCTTATAACGTATAGTTATTGAGACATTCAATTACTTAATCAAATTAGATCGCGAATGCTACGTCCATCAGGGAATCCTGAACATACGATTCATTCTAAAGTACAAATAAGAAGAACTTTTTGGAGTCTAGATATTTTAGATTCTGTGTAAATTCGTCGTCGCGGAAATAGAGGAATTGTACAACATTAATTGTACAATATGCAACTACTAAGTCAAAGCGTATGTCACCGTCTGGCGCCACTGTGGTGTTTCCACTTACGATATAACTAAACGATACTTTTGACTTCCAAGTGTGCTTTGTGAGTAGGATTCGTCCGGAAATAAAATTGTAAGCTTCAAAACTTTCGCGATCGCGCATATACAAATGATGCTTTCTTAAAGATATTTGTAGTGTGAATATTTTATGAAGAAATAATAATTTTCACTTTTGTACATCGCTGAACAACCGGCATAACCCTAACATAGGCTCATACATGTCTTATCATGTACGAGGTAATAATCCTTGTATATTTTAACCTCAGAATGTTTGAAGCAATTCAAAATATTGATATCAGTTTTGGTTAAATTAGTCCACAGTTCTTGCCCGCAGAGCTGTCATTTCCGAATTGCTTTCTTGCAATATCCCGATGTGGTGCGCATTTCTCACTTGTTCAATAATTGTATCGCCATTATAGTATTCTATATGGGAACAGTTTCAGTTTTTTGTGAAGGTCATAGCACATGATTTACTTGCCCTTATTCTGAATTTAAGGGCATAAGTATCTACATACGAATAATACGTTACAGGTTATTATATGAAATCATAAGTATACCTATGGCTTAAACCCAATTGTCCTATCTTGTAAAATAATTCAACGTGCCATACTTCATCAAAGGCCCAGAAACTATACCATCAGGTCGGATCGGCGTTCTGATAGATTGACACAGTTTCCTATAGGTTGAATGCCGCAGTTAGGCAACTGCACCCTTTCTGGAAGCCTTAGTGCGGGGACATGGAAATGATGGGGAATTAAATTAAGGTGGTATGCTTCGAAAAAACTTCAAGACAGATTTTCTTTGAACTCGCTATATTTCAACCTTATTCAATTCCAAATAAAAAATGTTAATATGACCTTTGTTAGTCGTGAAGTGATAAAGTGTCCGTTTAGAAAATTAATGGTTCATTGTTTGAATCCTGCATAGCACAAATAATTTTTCTATAAACAGCACCAAAAACACGTAAGTAAATAACCAATGTAAATTATGTATGTTGTACGATCACAGTCAAATATACTCTTACGGTTCTTGAAAAGTTAAATGAAAGAGGCATACAGTATGTGTGTTATCTGGTAAAGATAGTATTGACACTGCAATATTTCTTCCATGCTTACCAGCTAGCTTTTGTGAGTAATTTGTGGAGAAACTAAGCAAAGTACTGGTTCTGAGTGACAAATGTTTAAAAATACAGGGCAATTAATGCTCAAGATCTGATTTAAACCTGCACTTCATCATTTTGAATTTTCCACCATTATCTTGTAAACAAGCGGTTGCTACACAAATTAAAATAACCACAATTCAATATCTCGAAAGAAAGGCCAACTCACTGTTTAAACTATAGATTAACAACTTGCCCTGAAATTTTATATCCAGAAGTTGTTAACTAAGAACATCTCGACGTTACTAAATTCCGTACTTACCCTCTTATCATTCATCGGCTGAATGGGATCATATACAGTTTCATCTTACGCTAAATAATGAAATACTGTTTTATATCAGTGAAATATAGAGTGATGATATAGATTTCATATCAGTCACAGTGTGGATTATATAGGTCACCTTATTTGCCACTGTTCGTTTTATTCTTGTACTTTCTCTTTCAACAACATACCGGTACGGTCAGCACGCACCGGTATCACTTTTCCGTAAAAAGTCACCGGTACGGTCGAAAGCGCAACGGTACAGTCATCGCTCACAATTGTAAACGGTACGGTCACCTTTTGATGTGACACTTTCCTTGCGGTCTACGGAAACACCGTACCCGGGTGCACGTTCACGATAGTGGGTCTGCCGGAACTGCTTTCTTAAGTAGTGCATATACATAATTTTGCTTTTGTTTTAATATTTAGCATAAAATAAAAAAAAATGTTTGTTTTAAGTAGATATGGAATATATCTCAACTCAGAGAGCTTCGCGCTCGTGAAAATATTACAATTGTTTCACTTTTCGGTGAGATATATTCCGTATCTACTCAAAACAAACAAATATCCTCTAGGTCTTGACATCATAGAAATACTTCCCATGATTTTCATGAAATCAGATAATATGGGTAACGTGTAAACTGGACGTCAGTTGCGTGCATATTTCCGCGCACTTTATAGCGTGATTGTGACGTTACGTCATTACCTCAATACACAGGATTTTCGCTTTTCCACGACACATTTATTTCATGAATATCAAATATCTGAATTAGTTTAAAAAACTCAAACGCTTTCAGGCATTTGGCGCATGCGCACAGAAGCCAGCATTCCACCTTAAAGGAATGTCGACATTCTGTTTAACCATACTTTTTCAAAGAACTTACTCAGACAATTTAGTAATTATACTGGACGGTAACTGTTTGGATCTACTTTGCTTTTACCGTTGCCTTTATAAATTGGTATGACGACGCTAGTTCGATAGGAATCCGGTAGATATTCGTGCTTCAGCACTAAATTGAATAGGGCTTCTACTGAATAGATGAGTGCTCATTAAAATTCTATCAATTCCCGAAGATTTCCTTAGTTCTAAATCTTATCTTTTATAATGGGTGCTGATTCATCGTTCGTGACTGATGCAATGTTTACACATTTTTTACTACAAAAACCAACCAGTGCTTCTTCAATGCTCATGTCGAAAAATTACCCTGTGCTATGTTTTTGAAACATTATTAATTTTGATAGTGCATCTGACACTCGTCAATGATGTCGCAGTTGTACATTCTAAGTCATTGATATGAATTTCAGACGGCTTATTTTGACATTTTCTTAGAATTTTCCAAATTGTTATAAGTTTCTGTCGCCTGGTCTAATTCATTAATTACATGTCTCAAATATTTGAATGCGCCTAAAGTAAGATTTTGCTGCTTTATATTCCCTGTTTGATAAGGTTGGTTACCTCTCGGGCGCCCTTCTGTTAACCGAAATTGCCGCAAGCACCTTGCCTTTTTGTGGACATCTTTTACAGTCTGTGACCAGTAGGGCTCAGTAAACTAATTGAACTTTGACTTAGGTAATTTCTGTTGTGCTTATAAGACTGCTTGCACGATGACATTGTTTATATCTACAGGCGTTTGTTTCATGGGTACGCTTACTTTTTGAGATATTATTTCTGTTAAGGCAATTTTATATGTGTTTATAAACTTAGTTTAGCTTGACTGTAAAATTACCGAGCACAGTCTGACTACAGCTTGGTAAATGGGTGTTATAATTGTTTCTCAAGGTAAGATATACGTTTGATGGACACTATCTGTAAATGTTCATATAACTTGTGCTCCGTAAGAAGAGCTATGTCGATATTATTTGAGTCTAACATAACTGACAGCTAGTACGCGGAGGACATTATGCCTCTTATATAAGCATGGGGAATATGTATATTATATTGTATTTCATTGTGAATGCTGCCATGCCTCAATAATTATATTCCAGTCGTCATCGTATGAGCACGAGTCGTTATCTGTTGTGAATGGCGTACTTATGGTCATACTTGTCGTATCGGTTGAGGCAATGCTCGTACTTGTCATGTCTGCTGTAATCCTTGTCGTCTTCGTTTCGTTCCTGTCTTCGTTGTCTGTGACGTTGAGAACGGTCGGCAGTGTTTTGATACGATCCTCTATTTTTACGTCTGTTACGTCTGTACACATTCTTGGTGCAAAAGTTATCGTCTTACAGCAATGCTGTTATGCTAGAATAATCAGATTCAGCCTTGTGGACAACAGAATCAGGGATATCTATATCGCAGACGAAACATCCCGTCCGTAGTACATTGCCACATTTGTTACATGCACATTATTTTCTATTAGATAATCGTACATATCTTGCTTGCAAAATTCTGGATCTAAGTTACCTACAAAGAATGAAACATTTCTTTCTTTTTTTGGACAGCTGTGAATCTGTCACGTGCGGAACGCCCATTAACATTGCCATTTTCCGTAGCTGACGACTCGACATTGTTATTGTCCTAAAAAGCTGACGTTATGTTTTTTCTCCATAGCATATTTTGGAAGGGGCAGTAAAGAAGCGGTAGATTCCTTTACATTATTTTGCGCAGTTTTAAGTCTGTCGTGTGCCGACAACCCAATTTCTGTGACATTTTCAGCAGCCGTCAACCCAGCAGTATTCTAGTCTGCTTTATTTTTCATCAAAAACATTTTGTGACGGGGGCGGAAGAGACGCAGCAGATTTCTTATTTTGTGAAATTTCATCGACTGTACGATTCGTATTTTGTTTGGGCAAAACTACCCGGTCAACCACATAACCTCTTGAACCTTACTTTCTATTTGAGTTTGAGTTTGTGAGAGATTTTAAACAACACTTCTGTAAGTTAATGAGTTGGCAATTTTGCTTCCGTGGATTGCAACGTCGTCTAATTGTTCATTTATCACTCCTACGGACGCACTCAGTTAAGACATGTTCGTGTACAGTTTTCCCATTGTTGTTTGAGTCGTTGTATTCGGGCATCTCGATATAATGATATTAAGTTGACCGTGTATTACGTTCAAAGAATTCGATTTTCTGCCCACGTCTTCTTGAATTGTGTTTATGACAACTGAATCTTAAAGCTGCCGTTCCTTAACATCGTAAATATCCGACTGCAAACGTAGCAAAATTGAACTTATGTCAGCTGCGACGAACGTATCAATGTTATTCAACGGATCCCCATTATCTGCGACACTGTCGTTGTTCGTGACTGGTGCCGACGAGCACACATCGCTTTTCTCCCTTGAGCGTGTATCTTGAATGAACATATACAGCATGTAGCAATCTTGTACCCACTTTACTTCCTTGGATGCACGAACTGAGTTTCTCCGATTCACCAGTGTACCTGTCGGACCCTCTTGGTACTCTTTTGTCGTTTTGGAGAGATGTATAGGATAGTCATTAACTCGCTCATAGTTGCAATAGTTCAGCTACGTAACGCTCTTTTAGGAGACCATGAAGTGCCACGTCCAAATCCTGGTATTATTGTTGTTGACGAGGAGGCTGAGACAGTTCATAACAATTCCCATTACAATCGTAATCATGGTCTTTTCTCTTTTGATTTTCAATAGTTTCGTTTCTAATTAATCAAAGTTTTAGGGTGGTTTCTTTCATCTGCAGCATCATACTTACTCGCCATATTGATTTATAAAGTTTGACTTCAAAGTTTTCCGTAGAACAATACCCTTTATACAATAAGCACTAATTTTCAGTTCCTTCAGACATCATACAGTTTTAAATGAGACAGTTATGAGCTATTAAAATGCAACTTTTTATGTTGGTCTGAGCGAAACTCAGCGAAGGTTAGGTGATATTCTGTTGATAGTTGCTGGCAAATGTTAACTTTCCTTGTATATTATAGACGGCAAATGAATAATTTATTTCCCCCAACATGTCTCAAAGAAGTTATGTTTTCATATTAATTTTCACATTTTATATGTCTCAAAAGTACTCTTGCTATGCGAAGTTTAATCCAATATAAGACAATATTTCCTTCTATATTTCACCTTAACCATAGAGCCTAAATTGTACGTCCTACCCTTGACCGGAACCGGAACCATCGCGTACTTTCAGGATATTATCTAGTTAACCTGTTAATGTTTGAAACTAAAAATAGCAAAGTGATCCTAATTTTAGACAAGAAAAACTGTGATACAAAGTATCACAGCGGGCCAACAAACAATAATGCCATGTAAATATTTTGGAAATTGGTGGTGATGGTTGATGTTGAGGCATGGCCCAAAAAGAACTCAAGGAAACCAATTCTGGTTGAACTAGCAAATTGACACGACATCACATCTACTAACTGACCTCAAGTATAGAAAATTTACTGTTATCAAATAATATTTATACAGTATGTCCAAGAATGCCCTATATACCGTTCCTGGTACGTCTCAATTTTTCATTACCATTATCCGTATTAATTTGACATGAATGAAGATTTTGATAATTATTTGCCGTAAAATATTCTTAAATGGTTTAAAGGCTAAAAATGATGATTAAAACAGCAGAAAAGAAGTTTTAAAAAAATGGGTGTTGGTGGGATTCAAACTCGTGGCTTCGTAAAAGTACACTTATGCAAAAGTATGAGAGCTAAGGTCTCTACCAAAACACTACGGTAAGCAAGTCGTTGATGCAAGGGAAAAAAATGAGCTAAGATAATATCATATATATTTAAAAAAGCAATCGAAGAATATTCAGTCGACTTCACTTCGTTTCTATAATGTCAAAGGCTGTATAAGTGGAAAAAGCAATCATGTTTCCATTTTTCTCAGCGTAGATTGCGCCTGAAACGTGAAAAGCCATTTTCTCTATTTTTATCGGCGTAGATTGCGCTCTCTATGCAACGAACAACAACTCTTGCTTTTCCAAAAAATTGACTGTGTCCACAGTTTTCATCTCAGAATTACCTCAATTTTTCAATGAAGAGAGACGCATATATTCGATCTAGTGTTTAAGTCTTCATGCATCTTTTACTCACCACGTATTAAATATAGCGGGCCGCTGCAGCGGCCCGCAATAACTACAAAAATGTAGCAGCTCGATTTTTATCTAAATAACCACTTATAAAGTAACATACTAAATGGAAATTGAAACATTAATGTTAGCCACATATTATGCTAATTATTATGTGTTAACGGAAATATTATCTTGTTAACCTGTTAATGTTTGAAACTAAAAATAGCAAAGGCGTCTCTATTTTAAGATAACTAGCAACATGAATTTTATCTAGATTACCACTTATTAAGTACGATACAAAGTAGTAACTAAAATTATAACTGGTTAACCACTTGTTATGCTACATATTATGATGGTAACGAAATTAGTATCTTATTAACCTGTTAACCTGTTAACGTTTGATAACTGGCAACATGTATTTTATCTAGATAACCACTTATTACGATATCAAGTATTTTCTTACGATATCAAGTGATAACTAAAATTATAACTAGTTAACCACTTTTTTTTCTTACATATAGTGAGTCAATGCCACCTAGTTAACATGTCAATGTTTGATAACTGGCAACATAAATTTTATCCAGATAACCACTTATCACGTAACACACTAGTTGGCAACTAAAATTATAACTAGGTAACCACTTATTATGCTACATATTATGATGTTAACGAAATTAGTATCTTGTTAACCTGTTAACGTTTGATAACTGGCAACATGTATTTGATCTAGATAACCACTTACTAAGTAATATACTAGTTGGCAACTAAAATCATAATTAGTTGGCCACTTATAATGTTACTTATCATGTTTCAACGCAAACATTATCTAGTTAACCTGTTAATAACTAGCAACGCTGTTAATGTTTGATAACTGGCTACACGAATTTTATCTAGATTACCACTTATTACGTAACATACTAAGTGGCAACTAAAGTCATAACTATTATCTAGTTCACCTGTTAATCATTAGCCTTCTATAGACTTAGATCACTTAACTTGTGACAGTCATGGCTTTTCTATTAAGAGATTTACCATACGGTAAATTTATCAAGAACGTTTACTAGATAACCAGATATTTATCGCGATAAATATATGATTGAAAGTAATTAATTTGCAAACCAACGGTGATTATCTTACAACAGAAATATGCCACTATACGATATGGCTAATATTCCTGTCGCTAGTTTTAATTTTTTTTTGGCCACTCTGAAGAATTTTTGCGCATTTCACGAATGTCAAGGGAAGGGAAGCCATATCCTCCCAGTTCTACGACAACAATTGATATATCAGATCTTCCAAGACTTTTATGAGATAGAACAGATTGAAAACTACCATTGAAAGGTTAATATTCTAATAAAATCTTCTTTGTAAATTTCAATAATTCACGACCAAGTTAAAGGCAATACAACTTGGAGATCCTCAAGCGAAACAAGTCATATAGATCTATTAAATTTAATGTTTCACGGGAAAAAGCTAAGGAGTGAGGATAGTCACTTCCTTATGGAGACTGCCACATACAACAATATACTGTAAATATTCTACTAGAAAAGTTCATATTGACGTAAATCTAATATAAATGCCGCTTTTGTTATTCCACAAATAGAGTTTATATGTTAAATATAACATTTTCGATGAATTTTCACTGTACTCGACCGAATCAAATAATTAATCGTGAATGAAAGGTAAGTTTTCTTTTAACATGAATCAAAGCATATAATAACCATGAAGTATGTAACAGTAATGATAAAATAGAACATTACAGAAGTTCTTCCAAGTCTTTTCAAGCAATACGAAATGACAAAGATGACAAAATGTAATGTTTACTGAACTAGTTTAAACCAAGTAAAATATGTGAAACATGCTAGATTGTAAATTTAAGAAAATTGTTTTCGAATTTTCTTGTTTCTTTGGATCTATGTCTGGTATGTGATATTAAAATGAAATCTATCGGAGTGGACTTTTAGGACACGTCCACTTTTCTAACAATTTGGTACAGTTGCCTTTTCGTCTGTCCTTTGGTCTGAAATCCTCTTGTATTATTTCAACAGATTTACCACAATTTTTTAGTGATGTAGTTATTCGTCCTTTTCCAAGTTCTTCAGTATTGCCTATTATCATTGGTATCAATAACTTCTTACGCAGATGCTCTTCGTATTTCTGAAATACACACAGTCTTCTGTTATCGCGTGTAAAATACGTTTCTCCCTTCGCTACTATTGTTATTTTCGGAATATCCTCAACATTGACAATGCCTAAAATAAGTTCTTGTAACGATTCACTAAGTTTCTTTCCATCTTCAAACTTATAGTTGATCGTGTCTTGAGAAAAACGTATTATACAGGGTGATATTTCTTCAATTTTCTTCTCTTGAACTGGAAAACGTGATATAATGATTTTAAAATTAAGAAAGCAAAATTGTTTTCGTAAGGTAAATAAGTAAGGAAGTTAAATTCTCCAAAATACTACGCATTGTGACTTGTGGAAAATCATCAGGTGTTTTATGGCATAACACTTTTATAAACAAACTCGGCACATTTTGTATTTTTAATAATATGCAAACAAGTAAATTAAAACTTAGTTGTGTCTAATTCCTTCTGATGAATTAAACTATTTTATTTTCAGCTACTGCTACTCTTACATTCAGCATGCGACAAAGTTTAAACATGGTTAAGGGTAGGTGCCAATAATAAGGTAAATAGGGCTTCAAGAACCGCAACATTAATTTCTGTTTGCCTAATATCTTGTTCATCGTTGTATTTCGTACAAGTACTAGAAATTGCCGGAAACAAACTGTGTTTAATATACAATACTTTCATGAGATTCAAATACAAATTTCAAATGATTTGCTCAAACATGACTAACTGAAAACCGTTTAATCGCAACCTGCTTTCAATAAAATCATTTATCTAAAACTGTTTTGGTAGCTGTCGCAAAAGTAAGGGATGAAGGTTCGTTCTTGAAAAATGTGAATCTCAAAAATAAATAAGGTCCATCTACACAGTAATTCTTGCTTTATATAAATGTTGATACATAAAGCAAAGTTTACTGTTTAGATGAGTCGAATGTACGATTTTTCTGAATTTGGGATAAAGAAAGTCCTAGCCTGTAAACCTTGCTGTACCAACCCCACACATATATTTTATTTATTATCCAGATGACAGCCCCAAAGTTAGATTAAAAATCCAGTGCACACAGAGAGAGAGAGAGAGAGAGAGAGAGAGAGAGAGAGAGAGAGGGAGAGTTTATAATTATGGCAAAAAGAGACAAAATAGTTTCAAATTGAATAAAACAATGCAGAACAAAACATTGCTCGTTTATATTACAAATGTAGTTAGATATTTAAATTATTTTGTAAATAAAAAAATAGTACATGATGTAAATAAAATCTATCTTTCGTGGCTGTCAAGGATCGCACACATGGTCTTTCTATAAATAATATCCCTACTAGCAACATCAATGTTTACGTATGCATATTTTAAAGTTTCCACTCTGCGAAATACTTTTTTTAAATAATCAAATATGTTGCATAAACCACGATTCACTGTATAAACGGTCATGATTTACACCCCTCAAAAATGTACACCTTAGGTTTATACGCCGAGGTTTACTGTGTCAATTCTTTTCTCATTGTTTTGTTGTCATGCCGTTTTGTTGTATGCAATAGTTTGTACTGTATTTTGGAAACCTGCAAGTTATGACTCGCATAGCAGAATTAGTGACTAAGTAGCTGGTATCAAGTTATGGGACAGCACAGAAGAAAGAAATACTCTTGAACTAAATCTTAAACGTCCAAACACTTCATGTGAGCTATTTCTGCAATTGTATTTAAATGTTAAAGGAAAGTTGAGTCATATTTGTGATACAATATCTCGACAATGGTTACTTTCATTTTTATCAGAAATATACGTAATCATTTACCAGTAGGTTGTTTAGCACAACTTGGATCTGTAGAAACGCTAGGCTCAGATTTGTCTGGATCATACCGATGTTTTGGTGCCTCGGATTTGTCTGGATCATACCGATGTTTTGGTGCCTCGGATTTGTCTGGATCATACCGGCGTTTTGGTGGTGACGTATGTTTGGATTCTTCCAAAACTTCATATAAATCCGAACTCCGTTTTAATCGTCTTTTTCTGTTCGGCATGACTCTTATTATCCGATGTAGTGAAGCTATATTTTAATTCAACGCAGTAAAATGTGTAAATGTCACATGCGAAATATGTAATACGATACGCATGTAGAGTCCTAGTTGATGTGCATGTATGACGCATGGCATTTAAGGGTGATAATCTCACAAACATGTCGATATTTGATCAATTCTTGACATTATTGTCATGTTATCTTTCATATACAAAGACCGATTTGAGCGGTTTATAAAAATATAGGATAGAAAACACACTGTCATGAGCATATAACAAAACACATTATGTACTGGGGCTTTATAATTGGAAGTTTTATTGTAAAATTCAAACTTGCAAGTCGATATTTTTTCCACAGGTCATCCATTTATTTTGCGCCAGTTCATAAAATATATTCTGTCATACGATCATTATACCGATACTGTTTTATCGCATAACGATTTTTTACTTCTTTTTTTCGCAATAAGCATCCTATCTGACTCTCAATGCAACAAGTTTGCCCTATTTACACGAGACAGCCTAATGTATTTCTAATATCAACACCTCAAAATAAATTCAGAACTATAATTGTGTTGACATTTATACGGTGGCACAGAGGTGACATCCGCAACATTTTATTTATATTGTGGCCACAAGTTAGTAAGTTGTGGCCACAAGTTAGTAAGTTGTGGCCTCAACTTAATAAGTTGTGGCCACAAGTTAATAAGTTGTGGCCACAAGTTAATAAGTTGAGGCCACAACTTAATGTAAGTTGTGGCCTCAACTAATAAGTTGTGGCCTCAACTTATTAACTTGTGGCCACAACTTATTAACTTGTGGCCACAACTTATTAAGTTGAGGCCACAACTTACTAACTTGTGGCCACAACTTATTAGTTGAGGCCACAACTTACTAACTTGTGGCCACAACTTATTAACTTGTGGCCACAACTTATTAAGTTGAGGCCACAACTTACTAACTTGTGGCCACAACTTACTAACTTGTGGCCACAACTTATTAAATTGAGGCCACAACTTAATAACTTGTGGCCACAACTTATTATTGATAGCAGGGGACACGGGGCTTACTCATTCAGGCGGGGATGTTACTTCTACAAACGGTGTTTTCAGTGCTTAGGGCACAAGGCTGAGGGCTGAGTTCATGTTAATCAGGGTGTTATCAAAGATTGGTAGCACTATAAGTAGAACTGTATTGAGTGCAGGGGACACGGGACAGAGTATGTGAAGCGGGGATGATACTTATATCAACAATATCACCCCAGTGGGGTTCTAACCCGAAACCTCCGGTATAAGCGGCAGACATCTTTACCCATCAACACCACTGCGTTTGTTCGTTGTCCTGTGGTGATGTATGCATAGGTTAATTCAAGAAGTACTTTGAGAAAACCATATGCCACGAGGCGTGTTGAGACTTGGTGGCATAGGGATAACATGGCGGGGCTGCGGGGTAACTAAGTGCTGCGGGGCTTACTTCACGGGGATGCGGTGTAACTAGGTGCTACGGGGCTGACTTCACGGGGATGCGGGGTAACTAGGTGCCACGGGGCTAACTTCACGGGGATGCGGGGTAACTAGATGGTTTCCTCAAAGTCCTTGAATTAACCTATGCATATATCACCACAGGACAACGAACAAACGCAGTGGTGTTGATGGGTAAAGATGTCTGCCGCTTATACCGGAGGTTTCGGGTTAGAACCTCACTGGGGTCACAACCGTACCTTCTCATATGTCATCAGTTCTATTTTCTCAGTCCCGTGCCCTCTAGTATCAATGCAACCCTGGTGATATTGTTGATATAAGTATCATCCCCGCTTCACATACTCTGTCCCTTGTCCCCTGCACTCAATACAGTTCTACTTATAGTGCTACCAATCTTTGATAACACCCTGATTAACATGAACTCAGCCCTCAGCCCTGTGCCCTAAGCACTGAAAACACCGTTTGTAGAAGTAACATCCCCGCCTGAATGAGTTAGCCCCGTGTCCCCTGCTATCAATAATAAGTTGTGGCCACAAGTTATTAAGTTGTGGCCACAAGTTAGTAAGTTGTGGCCTCAACTTAATAAGTTGTGGCCACAAGTTAATAAGTTGTGGCCACAAGTTAGTAAGTTGTGGCCTCAACTTAATAAGTTGGCCAAGTTAATAAGTTGTGGCCACAAGTTAATAAGTTGTGGCCACAACTTACTAACTTGTGGCCACAAGTTAATAACTTGTGGCCACAATATAAATAAAATGTTGCGGATGTCACCTCTGTGCCACCGTAGTACGGTTAGACCCGTGTCCCCTGCTATCAATAATAAGTTGTGGCCACAAGTTATTAAGTTGTGGCCTCAATTTAATAAGTTGTGGCCACAAGTTAGTAAGTTGTGGCCACAAGTTAGTAAGTTGTGGCCTCAACTAATAAGTTGTGGCCACAAGTTAATAAGTTGAGGCCACAACTTATTAAGTTGAGGCCACAACTAACTAACTTGTGGCCACAAGTTAATAAGTTGAGGCCGCAACTTACTTAGTTGAGGCCACAACTTACTCACTTGGTGGCCACAACTTATTAACTTGTGGCCACAACTTATTAAGTTGAGGCCACAACTTACTAACTTGTGGCCACAACTTACTAACTTGTGGCCACAATATAAATAAAGTGTTGCGGATGTCACCTCTGTGCCACCGTACATTTAGCAAGGTTTGCATTTTGTTTGGATCACTGTTCTTTTTCTTTATAACATCAGTTTTGTTCAGCTTTTGTCAGGGAAGCATCATGGATGATCTAATAATGTCACAGTATTTAGATCTGAGATTAAATTTGGAAACGAGGGAAGTTTTAAACGTTGACAAGTTCACAAACAAGGCTGCTTAATTCATTCTATCAAAACCTCTTAGGCTGAATGAATTAGGGACAGTCATTTGTTTTTTCTTTGTTTTCAAATACGTACCTTTAAAAATGTACATTTAAAAAAAGAAACATTATTTTATTTACATCTACATTTTAAGGGTTTAGAGGGTTGAAAAAGATGCATCTCTTTTGTTTTGAATGTCTTCTTGTATTCGGTCTGACCTTACAGGGTTTGTACTGATTTTTTATAAGCCCTACCATATATACGTTATATACGTTATTTTGTATTTATTCATGTATATAATTTCCAAATCAATTACTTTCAATATACTTCATTTACCTCCCGAATCCTATCCTAAATGCCCGGCACTCGGCAGGTATTAATACGGTAACCATTATTCAACTGTTTGGCGGCTCACCAACCAGTCAGGACGGACCCTTGCTTGGATTCGAACCTATGACATCCCGCTCCAAAGGCGGATGGCTAAACCACTGATCAAGGGAGACGGTAAGTTTATTGAGAAAAACGTACCGTATCAACTTTCATTTTAACCGTGTGAATGTGATGTACGCGCATCCTCTTGATCCTGAAATGTCCTGTTATTTTAAGCCATCATCGTTTTTTTTCCTGGAGTTGGTAACCTTCAACCGCGAATAAATAAGTACGATACACAAATGGTTTAAGGTCGAACAATTTACTCTTTTTAATCGGATAAAACCGCCTTAAAAAAGTCAATATAAGTAAATATAACAGTCTTGAGTTTTCAGTCTGTCATGAATGGTTTTATGATTTTAGTACGTAAATAGCTCGTATCAATCGTCATAATAATGTTGTTACTTCACAACCTCCCAACCACTGTGTTTAGAGCAATAAAACATTCTCGACCAGTGAATAACGGGCAATATTTCTATTAACATATCTGATAAGAAAAACGAGGCTTTTTTTCACTGGTACTCAGATGACCGATATAAGGCCATTATGACCCTCTTGATAACTTCCCGATTTCATTAAGGGATATCATACTATCAATTCTCTTTTCCTCCGAAAGTTTTCTTTTCTTTACTGATCCTTTATGCATAATTTGGCTCTTCTTTTTGTTCTCCAAAATATAACTCCTTTCTTCTTTAATTCTTTTTTATTAAAAACCTGTATATGCATAGTGTTAAATAACTATATTGACAATACAATGAAATGTTGTGTATATGCATGTATACTGGAAATTGAATAATAAAAGATAAAAAATAAAAACTTCCCGTTTTGAACAATAAATGTATCGCTACTCTTAGGCTTTTACTTTCTATATATTGTAAAAAGATCTAAATATCAAAGGGTTGTGCTGTAATGATTCATTGAACGTTAATATGCAGAGTAAGCAAAAACACTTGCTTGCCCTATTTTATGACGGGGGATGCAATTTCAAATTAATTAAAATTTTATAACTGTTCTTTTTTTAATCAGCTTGATAGAAGTGATAATAAAATACAACCAACGCACTGCTGCGAATTTTTCAAATACTTAAAACTTTCACAATTTATGCGAAAAAATGCTGTTTATTTAATTATAGTCTTTGAAACTTTCATCAAGTGGGAGCACGCTCATCTTTTATTAATACGTTTTGGTAATGTTTAAATTTAAAGCTTAATAATTATAGCGCTGGTTCCAAAACTTCACACGCATGGCGTTAATGCATACAATATTGACTTCGTTAAGTTTTAAATTCTAATTAGTTTTGGACAGACTTGAAATTATATAAACATAATATCCTGTAACAAATAATGAAAAGTGGTTCATCTGTTGCTTAAATCAACACGTTCTGTAACCACTAAAATTGTGCGATTAAGCATGTTTTAGATGGACAGTATAATAATGACTAAAAAATATATAGGATATATAAGGTTTAAACTAACAGTTCAAAATTTAAAACGGGAGATCTAGAGAGGTAAGCATGTCTCAAAAGCAAGAAACTCATTATATAGAAGTCAAAACTCACTGAAAAAAGGAATTTACTTTAGTTTCATTTGT
The DNA here is from genome assembly GCA_022818135.1 of Saxidomus purpurata. Taxonomy (NCBI): domain Eukaryota; kingdom Metazoa; phylum Mollusca; class Bivalvia; order Venerida; family Veneridae; genus Saxidomus; species Saxidomus purpurata. Next base: position 46,514,731 of record JAFMSR010000001.1, on the reverse strand, counting down.
TCTTATCTATAGGAGTTTTTGAAATTTTTGGTCGGCATTTACAAATATTTCACCATATAAGCAATGAGATATATAAAGAAACAAGAGGGTCATGATGGCCCAATATCGCTCAAATAAGTATTTAAAAACAAGAAACCAGGCCAAAAGAACATAATCAAGGTCATTGATTTTAGCTTGAAATCGATAAAAGTTGTTTAACCCAAGGGGTGTGATTTTAACAATTTTGGTACAGGACCTCTAGGCAATACTTCAAGCCAAATGTTAAAAAGGTGACTCCATGGTCGGGCAAACTTTGACCCAAGGGTTATAATTTGAACAATCTTGGCATAATACTACTACTACAAACCAAATATCTAAGCTCAGGGTCTTTTGGTCTGAGACAAGAAGATTTTTAAAGATTTTCATATATATATATATCAATGTAAAATGACATGAGCCCCGGGCGGGGTAGATTTTGACGGGGTGTCAAGCTTTGAACAATCTTAAGATTAACTACCAAATGCTACATTCCTATTATCTAAGCGCTGGGCCTTGCTATTTTAGAAAAGACTATTTCCTTGTTTAAGCCTCTGTAAAATCAAATGATCCCCGGACGGGTTCTGTTCTAATCCAGGGATCATGATTTGAACACTCTGGTAGAGCTTGTGTGCAAAATGTTCATGTGAGCTAAAAGTACACACACATACGTATGCACACACGTGTGTCATTCGGAAGTTTTGAGGTCGAACGCCTCTTGACAAATTAAATGTATTCTCCTCTGGGTACTGAAACCATTCTAACTTGAACTGATAAAATATCCTAGCGTAGAATTCCAACCGCTAAATGAATTGAGGTCGAATTAAGCTGCACATTAGTATTCTCGAAAATGATCAATCTCTATTAATTACATGATTATTCATACCCTCATGATGGTAAAAAGCAACTTAGAGATCGTGCAACATATTAAGTTAGGCGAATAACATTTAAACGTTTGTAAAGACGTCTAATATCGGGGTTTCCCTCGGGTAATTTTTGAAAACCTGCACGGCTTTTTGAGGTTATGTATTTGGTTTACTTCCTGATATAAAATGTTTAAGATTTCTTCCGGAACCGAGTGTTAAGAACACACTATAACAACTATCGAATTGTTCCATACGAATTATATTAGTGAAGTTCAACATAAATATAGAAACGTTCGAAACATGTCAGTTTCACGTGCTTTATTGCTTTCAATACCGATTTCCATGTTGTATCTGCTGTCGGATGAAACTGACAATTGATTATTTTTTCGATAGAGGTGCTGTCCAAGAAATAACTAATGGAATTGTAACACTATAGGTCAACGGACGAACTATGCTTTTGGGTAATGATATTGTACTACTTACCCACTTCTCACCACACCGCTGTGTGAAAATGGCCTTCAGTGCTTTGTTATAAAAATCAAGGTATTGAAATACTGATGGGAGGTGATTTCGAGAGATGTTGAATAGAATAAGGTGCTATTTCAGCAACTTAATAAGCCACATTTCTGTTTAGTAAAAACACCATGTTTAATTCATTAGATATAAAGGTAAAATTAATTGCATACAAAACTGTTGTCATTTTATATAGTTACTTTCAATTTTCGTTTATGTACTGTAAACACTGAGTGTACTTTTCGTTCACATATGATATGATTGAGGAAGCCTTAAAAATAATGTAATGAAATTAATTCCAATACGAAATCATTGGTTTTGTTACTGTATCCTGACCCTGAAAAAAACATGTTAACGTTTTATTACATAATAAGTTTTCGAAACATATTGACCGACTTGGAAAATTCCGTTTCTATTTTTATGCCCCCGAAGGGTGGCATATTAAAATCGCACCGTCTGTCTGTCCGTCCGTCTGTCCGTCCGTCTGTGCGTCCCCACTTACAAATTCGTATCCGGACTATAACTCTGTCATGCATTGAAGGATTTTAAAATAACTTGGCACACATCTCTAGCACATCAAGACGACGTGTCGCGTGCAAGACCCACATCCCTACCTCAAAGGTCAAGGTCACACTTGGAGTATGAAGGTTATGGAATCCTCTATATATGCACACATTCGTGTCCGGACTGTAACTTTGTCATGCATTGAAGGATTTTAAAATAACTTGGCACAAATGTCTAGCACATCAAGACGACGTGTCGCGTGCAAGACCCACATCCCTAGCTCAAAGGTCAAGGTCATACTTAGAGTTTGAAGGTAATGGATTCCTCTATATATGCATATATGCACACATTCGTGTCCGGACTGTAACTTTTGTCTGCATTGAAGGATTTTAAAATAACTTGGCACAAATGTCTAGCACATCAAGACGACGTGTCGCGTGCAAGACCCACGTCCCTAGCTCAAAGGTCAAGGTCACACTTAGAGTTTGAAGGTAATGGATTCCTCTATATATGTATATATGCACACATTCGTGTCCGGACTGTAACTTTGTCATGCATTGAAGGATTTTGAAATAACTTGGCACAAATGTCTAGCACATCAAGATGACGTGTCGCGTGCAAGACCCACAGCCCTACCACCAAGGTCAAGGTCACACTTAGCGTTTATAGGTAATGGAATCCTGTATATATGCATACATTTGTGTCCGGACTATAACTTTATCATGCTTTGAAGGATTTTAAAATAACTTGGCAGAAATGTCTAGCACATCAAGCGGATGTGTCGCGTGCAAGACCCAAGCCCCTACCTCAAAGGTCAAGGTCACACATGGTTACTCTGTCATGCATGGAAGGATTTTAAAATTACATAGCACATTTATTGAGCACATGGAGAGGACACAGACTGTGAGGCACCTCTTTCGGGGGCATTCGTCACTTGTGAGGGACAGCTCTTGTTTGAACATGACCTTTCAACTTATTTTCCGAAAATACCGAAAATAAGACCATAATATCTATATTCAGATTCGACTTTCCCAGCTGATTAATACGCACTTTTTGTAATACAAGTTCTTTTGCAATAAGCGAAAAGTATTGCATCAAACTGATTGTAAATGAAAAGAATGTTAGGAAGATTTGACTTTGATTCTATTGCACTAAATTGATTAGCGTATGCCAATCATCCAATGGTTGTTGTAGGGCACGATCGAATTATGGTGCAAACACTAAGGAAGATTGATTGTAACATTATAAACACTTTCCAAAAACTTCAGACTACAAAAATATTATCTTTGAATCTTTTGTATTTCGTTATTTTGAGCACTTGGGTTAAACAATCATTACATGTAAAGCATTGAGCCTAACTTGCATTTAGGACGAATATCCTATTACTAGAATAGTTTAACTTTGGGGGATACCACTTTTTTGTGTCGGTTAAAAATATGAGTTGGGTCAAAATTGGCCTCTTCCCATGGTTCATTTGTTTATATAGACTTATATAAGGAAATACTTGTCCAAAACCTAAAGGCTTAGATCTTAAATAGTTAGAATGAAGCATTGCGTACTGATCCTCTTTAATGACTGTTTAAGTTCTTCAACTTACACCCGTTGGGTCAAAATTGGCCTTGCCAATGGATCAAGGAGAGTGAGGGACTCTAAAAATCTTCTTGTCCAAACCCGTAAGGCGTAGAGCTTGGATATATTAATATGTCGCATCACCTAGTTGTCTTTTACCAAGATTGTTCAACTTCTACCCTTAGAGTCGAAATTGTCTCCGCCATTGGTTCATTATTTCACTTGAACAGGAAAAGTTGCGAAAATCCCCTCTCTTTAATTGCACGGTTCAAAGCTTATATTGGTATGTAGCATTGTCTAGTGGTCCTTTCCCACGATTATCCTAGTTAGCGCTTAACCGGCTTTTATGATTTACTCGTTTGTTTTTAAAGTTTTGCAAACAGGTTTCAACGCTCATCTTGACCTGGTGACCTAGATCTACTCTCGTAACGTAACAATCGCTATACTATTTCTTATGCAATTTTGTTGTATAATGGCCAAGCTGAGCGACATATGGCCATAATGGCCCTCTTGTTTTATCTTAGGTCAATACCATTGGTTAAAATTGTGAAAAAAGCATACAATTGTTCTTGTCCAAAAGCTGGTGAAGTCATGCCGTGTAAAGGTTATGCACTAAGTGATATAATACCAATGCAATATCATGTACAATATTTATAAATGTACATGTACTAAATTTAATGCTTTTAAAATAAATGGACTTCACAGAAAAACTATGGACATTTAAAGTTCATCATAGGTTTTCCAGCTATACATAACTACTTTAATATTTTATATGGAGAGATACCTTGTTGTGTAAAGCTCTCTCTGCCTATAACTGCAGAACAAGTATTAACAGAAGCACAAAAAATAGCAAGACCTCGTAAGGTTTCTTCTTGACCGTGCTTCTTACAAGAGGTTCAAAATAAAAAAGAAAGGTCTTTGTTTCTAAAAAGACTTTTCTATATAAATTCCATATGTACATAATGTACCTAAAACAATTTTACATAATTTGATGTGTAATTTTCAACACAGACTTCGTAATAAGCCTATTTCTGGAACTTAAAGGACATTGGCGTTACCTAGCAATATTGACGTTACCTTGCCACATTGACGTTACCTAGCAATATTGACGTTAACTAGCAATATTAAGCCTTACCCTCCTGGTTTCCCGTCATTGAGACAAATAACAAGTCATATGCAGATCATTCACAGCGAGCCTTTCTCGGGGTAAATTGACCTTTATTATCGTAAACTTTGTTTGAGAAGAAGAAACTACTAACGATTGTTATAGACAAATGTTCTACGGCCTTTCATTTTTTTAATCAAGTTGATTCCAACTTACAATTAAGGAACAAGTATTTTTTAGGTTCATTGTACTATTTGTAACATTGTTTTGTACAGAAACGATAACTTCACGTGTTGTATCTTTCTAGTAACTGTTCCAAATATTAAGTGCCAAATTGTTTTCAAAAGTTAACGTCCGCTAAATATTTGGTTGTGTTTCATAGTACATTAAGCCGCATCTGTTATATGATGTGCGTGGTGTTCCGTCAACCCTTCTGTCTGTCACAGAGTTTCATAACAGTGACAACAGTAATTCTTGGAACATACTTTCACATCTCTCATTCATCATTAATGTTTTCCATCTTTTATTCAAAGCTTTGTAGAAGTATAGCCAATTTGACTGAAAAAAGACAAGAAAGAAATACAGACAATATAATTATGTTTGTAAAACACTTATACCCCTTGTCCCCACCAAGTAACTGCAAAACAAGAAATTGCTGATTATCTAGAATCCCAGAAGGGTTGTTTAGCAATTAAACGGAAAGCGTTTTTTAAACCCCGCGACCATGTGACCCCAAAATCAATAGGGAACATGCATTCTTCATGAACTATTTATAAATGCAAGGTCGCTATAACCTTGACCTTTGATCTCAAAATCAGTAGAGCTCATTTAATTTTCACTAACTAAACCGGGCAAGTTTGAAGATTTTAGGTCAAATCCTTGTCAAGTTATTGAACGAAGACCTTTTTAAATGTGAGGTCTTTGACCCTAAAATAGATATGGTTCATCTACTGTCTATGAACAATGTCTCTATGAAGTTTGAACCGTCTTGGTCAACGCCTTAATAATTTATTGTGCGGAAACCGTTTTTAAATCCGAGGTCACTGTGACTTTGACCTACTGTATGACTCAGTGACCTAAAAATGAATATGGTTCATCAAATGTCAATGCCCAATGTTCTCATTATATTTGAGACATGTGGGTCAAAGCCTTCTCAAATTATTGAGTGGACACCGTATAAAATATATTGAATCGTTTATTTCGTTTTTGTTTGTCTTGGCCACAAATTCCACACAAGAATCAATCTGATAGGAATTACAAAAGATGCCCCTTTAACGTTCTATAACGTGCCTTATCTGCTTCATAATTTGATTGGAATGTTTTTCTCAGTTAATTTCACACGCTTGTCATATTGATGATTCAATCTATGAACATATTATCCTTTAATATTGGGCCGTATCTAAACACATTTCAAGGAGATTTATTAATCTGGTATTAATAATTGATATGTAGTTACGGCGCACCGTTTCGACTTTTACAATATGGTACACACAAATTCAGCCTACAGAAGCGTTCGCTCATGATACTTCATGTCATTATACCCTCTTATGCCAAGAACTCTTCTTAAGTTACTTTTTTAAAATGCCATAAAATTTTAGCAAGACTTGTTTGGTTTGGTTTATTTCATTTCCCGTATTTATTGTTCCTTTCGAACCATTATGCTTTATTCCAGGACAATAAAATGACTCAAATATTTTATTTATTACAAAAACTATATCCATATATCGTGCATATAAAATTCAATAACGATTGCTCAAAATTACATTAAATTGTATCTGTTCCCCGATGTTTGCATGAATGTAGCCACTCTGTATGACAGTTTGGATATTTATAGATCAAAATGTCTTAAAAAACAGAAAATTTAACATGATTTCATTTAAATACCGTGCAATCGATGAAATGGGAGTCGCATACTGAACATAACACGCTTTTCATGGAATTGCAATATCTTTTAACATAACTTTTATGCAGAGCAAAGTTATGACATTAATACTTAAGAGCATACAAGTGCTTAACTTTAAGTCTTAGGACAGGTAAGGGTTATGAGCCTTCATGAAATGGGTGGAATATGGACATTAGGCGTGCATTTCAGAGTAAGTTCTCATAATTATATAATACAAAATGCGTCTTTAAATAACGAATTGTGTTTGTTAGAACGATGTGCAGAGAATCAGGAACTGTCATTTCATATGTTAGCTCTATCATGGAACTTCGTTTTGTTCCATTTAAAGCTTTCATTTGATCATTTACATTTTGTATTTTCCAAAAAACGAGCATGCAGGACCACTGGTTACTGATCGGGTCAAACCTGAAAAAAACAACAACAAAACATTTTTTCCACATGTGTAAAATTATAAATAGTATCATTGCATTATTCATGTTTGAATGAGTCTCATGTATGAAACTTTTCTCGTATATTACCTCTTTTTGTCATGTTTACTTATATATGAGTGAAATAAAGGTTTTTGACTTTGAGTTTGGTTAATAAGCCGTCGGTGGTCATTTACAGTTTTTTATATATTTGGGTACTCATGCTAAATGCAAGTAAAACACAACGCTTTACACCTAAAGATTGTTTAACACAACGGCTAAAATAACGAAACATAAAGGATTAAAACATAAAATTTAATTTGTTTTTATAAGCATGCCACTGATAGAGTAATATCCATCCATGACAATGAACAGTCGTAAGCGTCTAGTAAATTAACAATGCACTTAAACGGCAAGACGTTGCAACATAAAAGTCAATTAGCACAACGGTGTAGTGGTTTCAATTCGCATAACAGCAGGACAATCGCACAATAAGATTAGAACAACGTATAACCTCGTATACATTATGACCCGTTGTGTATTTAAAATTCAGTTACTTCTATCATGACCAGGATGTCTACAGAGCAATTATTTATTATTTTGTCAATTACCCAGAGACAGTTACAATCTGGAAACTGTACTTGGCCACCGCAAAAAAGAAGAAAGATTATGTGCTGAGTTATTTGAAACCTGTTATTGTTGTAGTTATAAAATAAATACGCAAGAATCTTATCAACAATATAATTTAGATTTTTGTCGGAAGGCAACGTTGAGTCACACACATGACCCAACAACTGGCCCAAAAGTCAGTCACGATTAAATTGCAAAGGTTTCTGTCGACTCTTTAGAGCTTGATTGACATTTGAATTAATACGCATAGGTAAACGGCGACCTACAACGATCGATATGTATCCGTGATCGATTGTCCGTTCACATTTAGTTTGTTTATGCTCTAGCATCCAATATCGAACTTGGGCACAGTGTATTTGGCCATTAGATCTAGGTCAAGTTCGATTGTTGATTAAATGTAAGCATTATGAGCTAAGTATGTTAAATTATGGCACGGCTTAAACTATAAAAATACTAAGCAAGTCAAACAGGTTAAAATCTACCTAAGTATATAGAACCACGGTCTCAATATTACAAAGAAATCCCTTTGGTTGGTATAACGGGAGACTGTTGAGTTTGTCCTCTGTGTTTATCAAGATATGTACGTGAAATGTTACTGCGTGCCATTATACACAGGTACGCTTGTATATGGCTGTGACGTTGTTTCTACATATATCATAGTTTATTTCTGTCTCATCAGCATATACATTTACAGTACATAAACATGTATAAAACGTAAAACAAATGTTAAGCTGCCACTCAATATTGAGTTATAGGAAACTATTTACGTTTCTATAGCATTATCACAGTCATATGTACATTTTAAAAATTAAATTATCTATAGCATTATGCACAGATTACATATGTATAATGTACGTTACCTAGCCTTATCACAAGCTATAGTTTAATAGTTTTTTTTCAGTCTCATCCAATACATGTGCATATTGCTATACATATATAATAACAATATAAAACACCTGGTCTTTCTACTCTAGAATAAAAATTGACTGTTTAATATTACAACACTATCACATAATAACATTAGGACTAATTACACAGAGTAAAAGTTAGATTACCATTGCTAATCCACGACTAAGAACTGCCATTAAGTAACAAATGTAAGACATTGAAAAAAGAAAAATTGGCCCTGACGGGCATAATGAAAAAAGTCTTAAGAAATCAAATATCGGCCCTGATCAGATCAAGGATGAACTGATTAGCAATGATTACCTAAACTGAGATAAAAAATGATAATATATTCAGATAAAAAAGACCATTAATTATATAAAAGATTATTTCTAGTTCTAAGAATTTTAAAACAGGTTTTGGCACTGACATTTACCATTTCTTTGTTGGAGAATATAAACTTCAATTTAGCAGAATCTGACCAGTTACAGAAAGATTCATCTATCAGCACTGCTTCAGCAACTAAATATCTCTGTTAATGCTTGTTCTCATAAACAGAAGGACATATTTCAGTAAAACTTAGCACAAATGATCAATGATATGTCCAGTCCTGCTATGCATGATACTAACATGCTCCATCCTTGCAGAGCTCTTGTTTCTTTGACAGCCAAAAAAAACATCTTTCAGAAAAGTCTCTTTGTCTGAAAACCAGATCAATTCTAACAACTCTTATTGCTTAAATGAAAGTCATCCAATAAAGATAGATATCAAAATATTGGAACAGTTTTAACATAATCATTACCAAAAAAACAACAACAAAGGCAATGTATTAAGCACGGTTAAACGTTATTCGGCTATTTAATATTTTTGACGATGTCTACTATGCTAAAGATTATGATCCCCCAGAATACTTTATGGATAGAGGTAATCACATAATGAATCAAGATTCCATCCAGCAAACAGAGAGCATTATTGAGAATAATATGGAGCAGAATGTGTAAATTACAATTTATTACGCTATGGAAATCTCATGCCAGTTTGATATAGAACGAACTGTTAAATTTAGCACGGTTATGATTTAACGATGTTTCGAAAAACAGCACTTGTGTTTATGACGAGGATACGTTCGACGTGCCAATAGGATCCGAACTAGCAACACCCGATTGGAGATGCTCACACCTGTATTTGCTATCTGTACACTAAAATGCAAATTACATTTGAGTCATCAGTTGAAGGAGAAACTTTTGAAAACAGTCTAACATTGACAGCGTATTTTTTTTTTTTTTTTTTTTTTTAATTTTCGAGCCCCAAAAGGGTAAAAAAAACAAAAATAATATCAAACAGGGAATGCCACGTACCAAAAACGCAGCCTCCCCAAAACGAGCCCCACAGCACCCAGAAGTGCACACACACACACACACACACACACACACACACACACACACACACACACACACACACACAAAAACCCCACCCCCACACACACACACACACACACACACACACACACACACACACACACACACACACCCACACACACAAACATACCCCATTTATTATCCCCGTCCATTGGTTTAATGGGGGTCGGGGAGCCATCCCCCACCAACCTTACAATATATACATCACATATAATATTTAGTTGTTAGTTTCATAATCATAATACGTGTATTACACTGAACAAAAATTTCGTCGTTATATATTTACCAGATCAAGTCGTAAAACTGTGGATAATATTAGGTTGGGACCTTCTATAGGAGAAAAGAGAGATAAAAGTAGAAAAAAGTTAAGTCTGTTAAGTGAACGTTAATCGAGAGTTGTGCGTATGTGTGTGTGCGTGCGTGTGTGTATTGATGTGATGGTTTGCGCGTGCGCGCGCGTGTTTTTGTGTTTTTGTGTGTCACAGATGTCGTCAAATGCTTAAAAATTCTTCCCATATTTTGTTAAAACTGTAGAGATTTTCTTGTTGTAGGGCTAGCTGTTGACAGCGTATCTAACATGCGAGTAATAAGTATACGAAATTACTGATGAAAGAAAAATGATAACAATGTGCAGTAAATTGGAATTAGAGGTTGCCTGTACTGTTGCAAATTTTCATTTTCGTAAACTGCCAGAATATCATTCACAAGTATTTTCTGTTTGACATTTTATAAACCTGCACTTAAACATCAGTTTCCTCGACAAGTTGCCAGAACAGGCTGTTGAAACATTCTGATTTAGCAAACATTCCGTTAATTAGTACAAGGCAATGAAGCAAAACTTTAAAATAGATAATTTGATGAAAGACAAATACAATGCATATTACAGTTTCCCAAACGAAGATCATAATATTCATTTCGGTCCAGTTTCATAATATTCTATGCAACGATGGTGGTCTAAGAAAGAATAATGTGTTTGTCAAAATCGGTTCAAGTGTTGATAAAGCGAACTCTGAAAATTACGCTTTTTTGTTTCTACGGAACCAGTGTTAAACGCCAGAGGTTTTGTTTACAGAATCTGCGAACATAAGCTATGTATTGGTTTAATACTATTGGACGGATTTTACTGAAAATAATTACTTTAGGTGTATACAATAATTATCTTATTCTCAGATAAATATTTGAGGTAATATAGAAGACAATTTTCACTGTGCCGAACTAAACGCGGTTAAAATTGTTAGAAATATTTTGATACCGAGACAAAGGAAACTCTTACAAGTATATACCGGTAATCACTATGCATATCTCTTTAAAGATATAGATAGTACTGTTCAGATCACCGTAATAATTTTGAATAGGACATAAATAAATAATTTATTCTCTTAGAATATTGATCGTTGTCATAGATATAACCAAACAATATGGATCTGTATAGCTCATTCATTCTCATTTAAAATTGAGGAAATATGTACAACATCCTTTTCTACTATCCTAGTCAAAATTTAAAAAAACACCCTTTCTTTAATGTATATCTTAATTTGTAACTGTCAATGAAAGAAATAACTCAGTAAAATTAATTTATATATGTTTTAAAGCATCTACTGTGTTTTAAGCATCATTCTTTACCGTAGCTTGACAGTCCTAATTCCACGGAACTATTTAAGACACATTATTTATCACTACTTACAATAGGTGTTGATAAATCAAAATATTCAACGTTCCATAACTGGCTTTCATTGTATTCATGATAGTGGATTAGCTTTTGGGCGCATACATTTAATATAAATTCATTTCACTAAACCCTCTTCTATGACATGTCACTTTTAACATTTGCCTACAATTTTTATAAAGAATAATGTTCTGCGTAGTTTTCTTCCTTTCTCATTTTAATTTCGTTTCTCGAAGCCATTTTATAATCTTCCAGGAAAATCAAGTGAATAAGACATTTCTTATGAAACATAAACTTTATTATTCATACGAAATTCAATAACAGTCGGGCAGAATTATTTAAAATTGAATTTATTTCCCAATGTTTTTTCATGAATTTCACCATCCTCTCTGACAATTTGAATATTTATAGACTAAATTGTCATGAAAATTGGAGATATTATTTCTACTGTACACTATCTTGTTCTTTTGACTATGGCGTCATGCGAATTTCCCAAAAATATGGTCAGGTGGGCAGAATGTAAGGTTAAATTTGCTGAATATTGAAATAGCTAGAATTGTGTCAAGAGGACATGTATGTCCCCATAATTGTCACAAAACAAGAGCAGTTTTTCATGATTTAGCTCTTACTGACCAGATGTGCTCAGGTGAGCTAAAAACAAGAAAGTAGGTCAGAAGGTTAAATTGCATCGTGACCAAGCCAACTTGGACCCAAGGGGTATGATTCGAACAATCTTTGTAAAGAACCACTATGAAATGCTACATGAAGAATATCTAAGCTTTGGACATTGTGGTCTGATAGAAGACTTTCCTGCATATCTCAATGTAAATTCAATTGAGCCGCGGGATGGGGTCGAGTTTAATTAGGGGTCATGATTTGAACAATCTTATTAGAGGACTATTAGACAGTGTTATCTGCCAAATACGTAAGCTCTAGGCCAAGTGATTTGAGACAAGATTTTTAAAGATCTTATAGAAGCCGATAATTATGTAAAAACCGATGACCATGGGCTGATGTCAACGGTGGGGTCAATTTTGACCCGGGAGTCATGATTTAAACAATCTTGGTAGAGGTCCACAAGACTATGCTTCTTTCTTGGCAAATATATGTCAATTACTCAAGATACAGTGCGTGTCAAAAATTTGCCATATATATTTGCCTAAAGTATGACTAAGTCAATAGCCATAACTGTAATGTTACTGGTCCAATATAAAACTTAAACGTAGGTGCACGACTTCTCATAATTATAATTTGAAGAAAGAACTTATACCCTCGGAGATGAGGCCCCAGTGGGGTGTTTAATTTTAAAAATGCTTTTTTTCTGAAACCGACAAACCAATACACTTTCCAGGCATTCTTTTTCAATTATTTGTTTCATTAGGTGGGGGATATCAATTCGCTCAACTTGCTTATTAAATGTGGATTTTACATATCATAAAAATAGCACTTTCACATCATATCATATCGCATATTATATAATATATCACTTTCATATGGTACAACGCAAGATTGCAGAAATTGGCCACCATACTTTCACATCTTATCCACAGTATGCAAAATATACTACTAGCTCATTTTCACCCACGTTTAAATCAACAAAACTAGTTAACTTCCTTAATAGGAAAACCTAATTGAATTTTTGTCATAGAAGATTACTTGAGCTTTGGAAAGGTCAGGTATACAAAGAGTACATGATACAAAATTACTATTACTGCTGGAAATTGATGACATTGTATATGACATAATACGTAACACATATGTCTATCGATTTAAATAATGTCAGGGATAAAAAGAACAATAAATTTTCTAATCCCATGCCTCGTGTAAGCGTTGTTTTGTTAGAGATATAAGCAAGTAACAATCAAGCATTCTTTGGCTGATGTGCCGCGTACTAACGTACCGAAAACAACACTTTTAAAGTTCTGGAAACCTGTCGGAAGACTGCAGTTGCTAGTTGTTTGTCTTTTTTCTGTTGTCATAAACAAATGTTGAACAGAGTTCATACAGATGCCCGGCAAACAGATGATACTGCCCTACCAAATCATCAACATCGTTAATACTCATACTATATCAAATAAGTTGCCTAATAAATCCCTCTTTATTATTCCAAATAAACATGGTTGAAATCTAATTAAACACATTTTTGCTATGATTCCATGTTCTATGTAAAGGTATGATTTACTGCCATTATTTTAAGATTTACTAACGTTTTTAGGAAGGAAAGAAACTAAACACTTTAAGTAAAGAAAGAAATTAAAATACCACATTTTGCTTTTGGAAAGCTCTTCTCTATCAGCTACGACTTTTAAGATACGGCAGCAATTTCGCCTTATTTAGCCTGAATAGTAACAAGTCAAGTTGAATATCCCCTTTGATTATACTGCCTGCTTATAAATCGATGACTCCCTCGTTTATTACAGGTCTCTCTGTAACTTCTGTCCCCATTATTTATCGAGTGCCTGCCGATATAGCGTTCGACACATTTTCTGTCGTATACTTCTGTCGTAAATGATTAAAACAAAGAGCGACTTAACCAATTTACTGACAAGGCTATTTAGCTGCTACTACTGTCCTAATGTATTTCATAATTAACACTTTGTTTTTGGCAATATATGCTGTCAGTGGATTCTTACTATCAATTATATCTGGCACATTAGGTTCATGAATATGGTTTAGTTGTCAATAACGCGCAACTGATCCTCGAATCTCAGCACACCTGTTTCCCCCTTAGGGTGGTAGACTTTAACCTTGGCATAACATTTTTTATTTGAGCCTGATTTACGATTAAGACACAAATAACCCTGCATGATCTGGATCTTGACTTAATATTTCAGTCCTAAAATTAACGTTGTGGTTTTTATGTTTGCTCTATTTCAATAATTTATGACATTAATGTTGTCTATAACACTGCTTTTAATAACTTTATAGACGTATTGAATAAATTAAACCGCTCTAGACGTAACACTTTTACATGGGCCTTATTTCCGACCCCTGCAAGTATTTTGATGTTATTTAATTATGAAATGAAAGAGGATGGTAATGAAAGTGTCTGAGAAATAAAATTTCGTTTTTTCCCCTTGAGTTATTATTGAAACACGAGAAAATGAGTCGCATCCTGCAGTGAATATTAAGCATATAGACAGCTTATGAATGAGAAAATAAAATACAAAAGTTTAGAATGATTGCGAGATGAGAGTATGATTATTTTAAAAAGATTGCATTGGTACAAACGCTTGCACAACAAATATTATTGACCTAAGGACATGTCTGTTGTGCTATAATTTAAAGACAGTAATGTATTGTATAGTGTTGAGTTTCAAATATTTATTTATAAGTTAGATCTACCTGAATGTATCTATCTACCATTGTTTCAATAATGAATTACATGTAATGGTTAAACAGAAACAAAAGACAGTTTCTAGATAACTTGTCAAGCATTCAACTGTCAGGAGTTGGCAAGTTACGTACATATGATATATTTAATTGTAATTTACGTCAAGAAGTATATCTTACAGTTATACAACAAAACTAACAAAAAACAGTCAGAAATTGGTTTATTTATTTTGAATGAGTTCACTTAAACTACTATTACAAATTGTCAGTTATAATAACACCCCTTTATATAAGAGACTGTTTGATGTAATTGTGTGGAAGAAGAAATTCATTTTGTAACTAAATGTTGTTTCACAACGTAAAATTTCTACTTAAAAACTTGTACTTTAAATAAAAACTGCGAAAACATATCTGACAAGGAAACCTTTATATAGCTCATGAGCAATGAAGATAATACTGTATTGAAAAACTTTTCAAAATGTATGTTACATTTTAGAACCACTAGTTTCATGAAAGTCATACTTATCATTAGTTGTTACTAAATTTCATAGACACCCTTTGTAATTGATCTTGAAGTCCTGAATGTTTAACTGTTATTGTTCATGACTCTTGTTTTCCTATGTACCTAACATATAAAATTGTTATAGACTTAAGTCATTTAAGTTTCATGAATCAGAATTAAGCCTTTGTTACTTTATGATCATGAATTGTTCGTTAAAGTTTTTCATGTGATTGATATGCCAGCCATGGCCCGTGTGTCTTGTTTATTCAATGGCGTTAAACTTGATACGAATTTAACCTTCAAGAACCTTCATTTTTTAATAAATTCAACGACATTTTATCGTTGTTTCAGTTATGATACGTCCATTATTTCTGCACGACTCAGCCTTATAATTAGGCACTTGCATGAATATCAACAATACTAATTTATATTCTCTTCAAGCCATTATTTACATTTATACACAAAATAGATAACTTTATCAAAACTAGTTACTCAGAGTATATCAAAAAATATAGTCATATTTATATATTTTTTCTTTTTTTTAAACAGCGCCTTTGCAAGCACTTCCAGAATTAGCCTCGAAACAGACTGATACAGAGAGTTCATATGGTCATTATTGTTACAGTTACACACACAAGACACAGAAGCACCGCTAACGTTAAGGGAAATGACTGTAGTCTGGCTTTCCCAGTTGGTGGCGGGTCAAAGATAGAGTTAGTACGTCGTTGGTCCGACCCAAGCTGCCATCCTTGTCAAGTTGACCGTAAATAATGCTCTATGCGACCAGTTGACATCCGTTCTACTGATTTTTTTTATTTAAAAGAATATGTCAGTAAGGACAAGTTCGAAATAATTCATTACAACCACTGGAAACTGAATCAATAATAAACTGCTTACAATTAGGAGTATACCCCTAAAATATAACTAAATTTAATGACTTATTTTTTACATGTTTATTATTTTTGACTTTCATTACGTCTAATAAAATCAAGGGGTGGGGGTTAATTAGCTCCTGGCATTAAAAAGCGTATTGAAAGGCAAATCTGAATATGCTAATAATAAAAGTCTTCATGTCAACTTGAGTTCAATAGGTATTTGCGTTTATGAAAAGATGAAAGCAACGTAAATAAGAAGTATGCCAATCTGGTAATACGTACAATAGACTACTTCAAAGACAAAATAATAACCTAAATACAATGTTATGTGCACGTCTGACACCAAGTCAAACAAAGGTCAAACATAGGTCAAACAAAGGTCAAACTGTCTGGTTCATAGAGTTCAGTCGTCTAAAATTGTTCTTCATCTTACAGTAAGACACTGCTAACTTGCTTTTCATTCCCTAGTCAGATGACATTGGTAATACCATTTATTTTGTATGTGACTGCCTATGTTTATGCACTGTGATTGGTCAATCGTTAGTTACATGACTCAGTTGCTATTAAGTTGACGAAAGAACTTGGTTTGCTTGTATTCGTTACTTTGAGTAATACTGTCAACGACCATATGTACAGAAGTGTTTTTATTCTTACTGTTCATCAAATTGCTGAATACCAGTTTCATATTAATGTCGAGATGTTGACCGAGATCATACAATAAAACACATTCTAACTGATGATTTCTTCGTCTGTCAATATGATGTATATTTGTGTTTTCTTATTAAATCTTATGACTGTCACTTCATAGACTAGAAAGTTGGCCAACAGTTTTAGGTCAATGTCTTCCACATTAAAACCTGAAGTTTGTTTGCAAAACTGTACACATGATCTTAATTTGGTCGCTGTAGTTAAAAAGACTGGAAGTAGGTCAATTGGTCCTATAAGGCAAATAATTTTTATCCAGCGGTGCTCTGCAACCTTGGGCGATTTCCTCTATCCGTCTTTATATAGTCAACAAAAGACAAAAGTTATCTCAGACATAACTTTATGTCACCCCTCACCCCCCTTGCAAGAGCTTCAGAAAAGTTAAAACCGACGATTACTTGCTGAGATAAACAATAAGGACATTCCATACAAATCGGGTCTAATCATGTCCTGTCACAGAATCATGGACAAATTGTTTGCAAGAATAGAAGAAAATTTAAGACCGTTTGGGTAATAAGTAGTAAGTAGCTGCCCAGATCTCGTAAACATGACCTTGCTATAGAAACTATATATTGATTTGAAATATGCATAAAAGGACATTATCAAGCCATCAAAGATGCAGCCGCAACAGGTATGTACCAAAGTCTTGCCGATACTTCTATAAGCATACTGATAGCTATTTCATAATTTTGATATATACCCGAAATCATATACAGAAAATTTATTAACAAAACAATTCATTTTTTAAATAAAATAAATATCCTTTATCTTGATTTGCAACTAATTTTTACATTTTTACATAAATATTTGGAACACATTCATGCCTTTTACATCCTCATGCATCAGTGGTTTGCCAACCTTCAGACAAACGAATCATGAAATTATGTAACGAATGCTCTGGACGTACGAGAATGGCCTTTTATTAAGCAAACGATAAAACGTACAGTTTGTCATAACGACTCATAATAAAGGGAGGCTGTTGGAAGACTACTTAATTATCTGATGCATTATGACAATATACCAGAAGGATTTTTTGACGAATTTTTTCTTTCTCTTTTTTATTAAGAGAGGCAAAGGATAAAATTAATTGTATTCATTGTTATTTGTATCAATATGAATTAAAATTATTCAGGTGTAAGCACTACTTTACATTTGACTTTTTGCAAAATAAATCTCCGATGTAATTTTCAATTTTTTATTTTAAATATCCAGTCTTATTGTATTTTTCAATGAGTTTAATTGCAGACATGGGTTTCTTTTATATAAATGTTCTTCAAGTTTGTGTACATATCAAACTTCATGTCCCAGAAATACTGGATAAAAGATGTTTTTAAATTACATTTTCCCGCGACACTATTCATAGCCTCGCGTACATGGCTCAATTTGTTTGTTTTTTCATTCCAAATACCCTCCTGACGGCGTCCAATGAATTGCAATAATTTTAAGATTTTTACCCAGTAACATTGCTTTATAAAAGAACACGATGGGAGATGCACTTAATATATTTAATCCTGAGCAGTTAATGATACGAATAAAACTTCTTAGAATAGAATGGAAATACATATCTTGAAACTGCTTTTATTTACTTGATGTGGGTTTTCTCTTATATTGTACTATAAATATATCATTTTGAAATAACAAAGTCACAAAAACGCCTACTTCAACAGATTAAATATTGGATGATGTATGTCTAATACATCAGTTCATTTTTCATCAATTAAATCGACGTTACTACTAAATTCTATTCAAGAGGGAGTCTAATTACAGTCAAATGAAAGATTGATGTGACTGCGAATGCATAGTTTAAAGCAGTCCTTGACTGTCTCTATAAATACCATCAGTGATGAAGTTTGAGTATGAATATAACACCAGATTATACAAAAGGCGTGCGTCGACTACCACTATTTACGGATTTATAACTATAACATTTTACCGTCTATTGGCATCTGCTTTATAAGATTCTAAAATGAATCTTAAACATTTTGTTTTGGTTATACCCTAAAAAAACTTGTTACGAGAGTGTGCTCGCGACAGGCTTCTTCCTTTGGTCATCCTGCAAACATAGTGAGCCAGAGCCAATCAAAATACGTAGCAATTTGATAACCAATACCTACAAAAACATTATTATCATATTGAATTACAGACAAAATGAGGACAGCCTTTACCTCTCTGACGTTTGTGGTTATAAAAGAATGAGCTGGAAACGAAATCCAAATAATAAAGCTTATTTGTACCTGACATTCAACAGTGTAATATTAGGTATATCTAAATAAAAAATGCCTTCGTGTTAAGTTGAGTTTGATAAGTCTTTACCATACTGCAGCCTGTTCACTGACAATATGCCAATACGGTAATACGTAGATGGACTTGAAGGACAAAAGAGGTATGATTTGATAACGAGTTCAACAAGGGTTTAACTGTCTGGTTCAAAAGCTATATTACTCTTTAAAGGGATTTATACAGGTATAAAGGAGCGTTCATGTGAATTTGTCTTGTGCATATCTTTAATAGAAATAAGTCCTTGACCTTTTAAAGGATATAATAAACTTACAGCAGTCTGTGTGCCTATCCGTACCCGCGTTTTAACATTAGAAATTGACGCCATATTGAAAGCGTTTACTAAGATGTGAAGATTTTAACGCACACAGTTATGAAACTCTGTGAACTGGTTTTCAATTTATAACGAATGGGAAGAGCACATCGTATGAGGTCAAGCCGGTGCATTTGCGAAGCCGTGTAGCTGTATCTTCAGGCGCTTTTCTACCTAGTCCTATATATATCTTAACAGTCGTCTGTTCCTGTAAGTAAATTTAAATTAAACGGGACGGGAAGTCTCTACTTACGATTTCGGATAGTTAATGAACGTGTTCTTGGTTTTATCACATGTGTTTGACTGGATTACCAAAAATATTGTATATACTTTTCCTGCATATTTCGATTTTTTATAAGTGCAATACAGGACTTGGTATATACTTCCAATGCCCAGAAAGTAGGATTATATTTTATTAAAAATTCAATAAAAGAATATATGGGAGTTATATAACTACAATATCACATGTTGGTCGTGTTGTTATGAGATTTGACGCGATATATAAATTTGTAATTCTGCACTGCCAATTATTATTAATTTTCACGTGAAATGGTTTGCCATTTCATTAACTCCATATTTCATACAAGATAGAGACCATTTCTTTGGGATTGTGGCTTAACACAGAAAAACAGATAATTGCAAATGTCTTTTTCATAATGAATATAAGTTTCATTTATACAGAAACTGAATGAACAATGCACTTCAAGGTATTCCTCCATTACCCTAGCCACACTTAGAGAAGTTTTTGATCCTTTTATCTGTTAATGTATTGTTTGTTTTATGAATATACGTGGAATATGTGTTGCTTGTTTCAGTTATCATCATCAGGGCTAAATGTATTCGGCTTTGTGTATTTTCATGTTTGCAGTTTTTAGTAAAGGTCAAAAATTTATTCACTCACTTGATGGTGTAAAGAACACTACATTTGTCATAAACAGACTAGCAAAACGGTCATTTTCTAAGCCTAGTATGCTCAAATGAACCTTCCATTCTGGACAATGCTTTCCTTCATCCAACATTATTTATAATCTGTACAGCACTGAATCTTTGTTTGTTTTGATTTTGTTTTGGCGTTTAACTGATTTGCCCTAAACACGTTGATGTCTTTTGTGGTAAGCTACTTCGTCAAGATAAGATAACAAATAAATAAGTAGATCTATGACATATCCGGTCTATGAATCGCCTACGGACCAGTCCCAGTTGACGTCAGTTTTCCTGCAGAACAACCCGAAATAAATAACCGGAAATATTGCTTCGAGATAGCATCTGTCAAAAGCTGAATTTTTATTTGCTTATCTCTTCAAACTTATTTATTATTTTCCTATTATGAATATAAAGTAAGTAAACATACACATTGTATGAAATGTCTTACTCATCGCTGTATGCCTTGTAAAAGAAAAGATACTGAGTAGTAGATTTATTTTATCATTTTCTTTTAGCAGCAATGAATATCATGCATTTTGTTTCGTTTTATTTTCTAACAAATCAAATAACCTTAAAGTTAATCAAATATAACTTGGTTTACAAACAAGAACTAGTACTTTCTAAATATAGCCGTAAAGATATAAACATTTAAGAATTGTCTGTGAATAAAATTTCAGCTAAACACATGGCCTGTTTTAAACTTTTAGTTACTTTCATAAATTTTCGAATTGCGAATATACAACCACTTGTATATATACAAAGAGGTACAGAATCAACGGAAACTGAATCACAGACATTCTAGAAACGAGGAGATTTTAATTCAATTTTTCTATAAAATAATCGAATTTGATATAAATATAATATCGTGTTTCTTCCCTTTTCGAGGAACAAGAATATTCGAAAAGTTAATTCAAAGTTAAAAAAATGGTTATTGGCCCATGAGAGTTAGCAGCGAAATATTAGGTTACTTTGAACGCTGTTAAAGAAAGACCTTCATGTCATGTTGAGTTTAATAAGTCTTTACCATATCACGAAAGAGAGAAAGTAAATAGGAAATAAGCCAATCTGATGATACGTATACTGACTTGTATGCTGAAAAAAATGTATCATATGTAATTAATTCAATCGGGGTTAAATAAGGACGTGTTTCCAAGTTTATTCAAAGTTTAAAAATGCTTATTGGTCCACGACTTGGCAGCGAACGTTGGTAAACTAAACCTAAAGAGTCATTGAGTTTGTCTTTCATTATAATGAAAGTTAGATTATAACTAGGAAATAAGCCAATCAAATAATAGGTATATGGACTTGCATGCTGAAATAAGATTTTTCAGTGTTAACTAGTCCAATCAGAGTTTAACTGTCTGGTTTATACTGCTAGTTAGACGAGGTCACGTCGTGTGTGTTAAAGGGAAAGGCAAGTCAGTAAATATTTTTTTGAAGCTGCTGTTTTTAACTTGGCAGTATGAATTAAGAGCACTATGATATCACAAATTCAAAATGGCCGACTCCATGATACTGCAATTTGTAAATTTTCAATATTCAATATCATCACATTTAATACTTCGATTTTAGAAACCTTTTTAAAAGTGTGTTCCTTTTAATAAATTCTTCAACTTAATTTCTAAGCATAACTGGAAAGATTTAACCGTTTAAAGACTGTTAGTGAATAACATTTCAGCTAAACACAATCATATTTAGCTTCGTACATGACAACCTCGATTTCTAGATGTAAGGTATTAGTATCAATCTGTTTGTGTTTCTCTAACTTAAAATGTATTTTTTTGGCACCGATAACCGCACGGAGATCGTTTAGCCGAAACAATAATGGAGAGGCGATGAAAGATATCTTATTATCACTTAAGCTTATTACTATAATCCGTGCACACTGGTATGTCCTGGGATAATGATAGTGTAGAATATGCAGACCTTTGGAGAAGGCATTGCATCATGGTGTGCTAGAGAGGGCCACACTTGCTTGATGCACCACCTGAATATAACTCATAGGTTTAAGTCGGGCTTAATTTCTGGTACAAGCACCTTTCCAGGAAACACAGGGAACTTGGTAGTAATTAGATATTTACCAATAGATGGAACATGTTCATGGGCGCTAGTGCATGCCCGCACTCCAGTTGGCCTATGAAACCGGATGTCTTTGAGCAGGCCCGTTGTTGCTACAAATAGGTATTAGATAGGGCTTGTCCATGGCGAGGCTATGTACTGGCTTTGGAGATTTACGCACTCGGGCTCCTGCTTGTAGAGGTTAGCCAGTCATAGAAACTGAAAGCATATAAGAACACTGCTCAGCACATCACACTTGAGCCTAATTGATACACATCCTTTTGGGTAAGTTGCAACGTACTACTGTAAATAAATATTGTATTGTATTGTATCGTATCGTATCGTATCGTATCGTATCGTATCGTATCGTATCGTTATTCGGGTAATATTCGCGATGATTTAATTTTCGCTAATTTCCAACTTCACTGATAACAAATCTCGCGAAAGATTCTTTTCACCTAGATTTACTTTTTGAGAATACGCGAATAAGTCTGTTTGCTCAAAATTACAAAATTCTCGTCTTGCGAAACTTACCCAATATACGTTCTTCTGCACAATATTGTGCTTTATCTTATTCAAATCACTATGCTTCACCTTTTAGAAGACCACGGATGGTATTTGCAAAATATAAATATAAATACAGCTATTACTTTTAAGGTGATTAAATTGGAAGCCAAAATATCACAGACAATACAAAGATTGGTGACCAGATTTTATCCACCCTTTCAATGATAATAAGGCGTCATCTCAAATTCCCTCTAAACTCTATTGACAAGTTGTGTGTTGATGTGTTGTCAATGGACTCCAGAATGCAAGACAACGCAAGATTAAGCGTCAACATTAAAACAAAGAACAGTGACTCTGGTAAAGAAATAACGTACAATTAGTTGCTCGGGAAAGGTCTTCCCATTATTCGCTGTATCAATTAATAATCAAGCACTGAAAGTACTGGCGGGATGGGTGGGACGGTTGTGTTGGCATGCGAAAATTAAGTTCAGGCAAGCAATATTTAAATACTCAATTTCACGTGAAATACTGAAATGTTCAAATCCAAGTGAGAAATTGAGTGACATTAAAATGTAAACAAAGGACGAAGACCAATGTCAAGGAAATGAAAACTGATTTGCACTTCTAGCAACTTTTTTCTTCAGGTTGCAAACTTATTAATGAATTTGCATTTCGTTTACAATAATGTTGTGAATGCAATGATGTACTAAACAGACAGAGTTTAGTTTGGAGAAACTATATTGACAGTCTAATTACGATAACCTCAGTTAAATCAGCCGTTATATCGACGGGTACATATCATAGACAAACACTGGACGAGCATGCTTACTCATAAAAAGTAAGCGCTTAAAAGTCTTCAAATTAGATAGTACTGATGTTTATTTCAAACACGAAGTGGTAGTGATTTGAATTCGGATAATGATACTGTACGGACAGGAAAGTGTCAAAAATGTCAGGAGGGAAAACAGGTTGTCAGCACATTTCCAAACGTATTCAGCTTCGAAAAGCAAAATCTGCTACGGTAGTTTAAATGCAGACAAACGCTATTTTACACCTGCTGCGAGTTTTTATTGCCAACTCGAGAATAAACATTGACCATTTTGACATGGATAAATTTAGATCTAGGTAAACACCGACACAATATTTAGATTCAGATTTCTTCTGGAATTTTTTGTTTTACTCGAGAATACGTTATCAAAGATAGGCAACGATAGCCTTTGTGGTAAAATTTTGTCGAAAAAAGAACGAACAATAAAACACCAAACAGACAAACACAAACACTACACAAAACAAATCTGCGCGCGCGCACTACACGGTTCTAGTACCCGTGTATATAATGCAGTAAAGCGACATTGTATAACTGTCGATGTAAAACATGCGCAGTTTGAAACAGAAAATTGAACACTTTTGTGGCATTTAGGTTTTATGAGCATTTATGCATATAAGCATTTATTCGAACGCGGATTGCATAAACAAACTGTCCTTAGGCTATTGATCTCGGTTTCCCCGGGTTTTATATACGGCGATGTTAATTAAAAATATTAGAATCATCAATCTCTCTGAATATTTTAACGTAATATTACGATTTTTATAAGAAAACGGCTGCCACGTTCTGCGTTAATGTGAACCAGAATTTGGATGATGTTGACTAATGGCAGTCGCCTTGTCTCGCAAAAAGTTCACATGGTTGCAGGCTTCAATGTTTAAATAAATCAGCTCTATAAATAAGAAGCATTATTAATCTTCATAACATGTAATAACGCTGTCAATATTATGTCTTTGATTTTCCTTTGAATGGCTTATGCCAACATGAGGCATTGCGTTTTCAATTAAGGCGGGGGAGGTTATTCATTACCACTTCTCTCTTAGACTGACTTTTATGCACTTACAGAGTGTGCATTCAAAGAAATCGTGATCTTCAAAGTGACCATTATCATTTGAAGAAACATTGTTTTCATTATGTATAATAAATACTAGTTTACACGTATAACTGTAGCTTGATACAGTACCATGATACAGTATAGACGTATTGAAGGGTTATAATACTGTTAAATGACCTCAATCAGTAAAATGTAATGATTAAATATTCTGTTGTGTTCAAACAATTTTATTGAATTTATTAATTTGTAGTAATAAGAAATCTTAAAATAAATTTATATGACTTGTATCTTACATGTACGGGTAAGGTGCGAAACTAATTACAGGTATCAAGAGTTTATCCATGCATTTTCACATGCTCCTGTCTCCTTTAGTGGTAAAAAATGCTCCCTGTTCTCAGACTGAAAGTCAAAGGATTATATTGTATTACAGCTCATCCTTTTCGTACACTTGGAGCCACTTCTAACCCGACACTTAAATAATTCGGTATAACTGAATTATTTGTATGCAGATTTCGTTCAAATTTAGAATATAATTAATTCAACACATAATACATACTTCTGCGAAATTTAATTTTAATTGATTAACAAATACATATAAAACTTAACAAATAAAAAACATCGCTGTAAAATCCGAATTCACAAAATGGCATAACGTGAACTCCCAACAATGAGAAAAGTCACCGATTCATAATAAAATCCGTACATCGGAGTAAAGAAACGAAATACAATGTTTACAGATAAACTTCCCCCTTTGTTACGATTTATAGTGAACAGGTTGATACTGCATATGCAAGCAACATGTCAATTGCGCGACCACTCCCTTGTTTATTCATTCGAAGTGACTGATTTTTTAAAATCAAATTTCTGTTTTTACGGTTTGAATTGCGTTATAGAAAAATGAAAATGAAAATCGACATTTTTCGCTCACCTACATTTCCTCGTGCAAAATGGTGAAATCGTACATGCCACACGTGCAAAAATAATCGATCTTCACAGTTGAAAGGTTTTATCATTTTTATACAGCTAATGTTGCAAAACATCATAATATTTGAAATTTTTATTTGAAATAAATATCTTGAACCGTATTCGAGAAAATCGAATTTGAAAAGTGTCGGGTTAGAAGTGGCTCCAAGTGTATACCATTAACTAGCGCACCGCAATTTCTCTCAGAAGTGAAACAGTTTTGAAGGTTCCATTGGATGTTAGCTTTTTGAAAGGTGTGCAAAATCAAGACAAACATTGTAGTACTTTAGTCGTCATTTTATATATAAACTGGTGTAAGAAAATAGCACTTGTACTTGTTAAATGCCACTTTGAAAAGGATTGGCATGACTAGTGAGCTGAATCAATGCAGTATACAAGGTGTTCAAAATTAGGCGTATCAGACAAGAGCTTCACAGTATAGTAACAAGCTAATATACTTACATGCACATTAAGAGTGCATATGAAGCTAATAAAAAGACAGCCATGTCTAAGTATTGGCGGAGATGCTGTTATGCATACTTTCAAGACACGAATGGTTGAATTTAATAGTTGTATCAAGAATACTGCATGCTGACGATGACAGGCTTGGCAAACTGCAAGCGATTTCAGGTCTATAAATTCTCATGGCGCATAATGATTAAAGTCATTATTATTGCGAGCGTTTGCTAATAATGATAAAATTCACCTGCTTACTAAATAGCAACTTTGGCATTCAGGGCTTACACTCGGTATGTCTAATGCTTGTGATAATTAGGTACACAGAGAAGCATACATTTTATTTTGATGTTTGGATGCATGATTTGTCTGAGTTAACCAATAAGATAACGACTTCCTGCTTATACCAATACTAGGTTCTCGTCCCAAGCCCCAAAGGTTTCCGAAACTAGGGTGATTGACCTTCATAAAAGTACGACACGAAATACCAGACAAATTGTGGTAAAATACTGGACCCAAAACCCACACATATTACAACAGCATATAAAAAAACAGAGCTTACCTAACTGAATATCTAGATAACAAACCCCGCATTGTTTTATAGCATGTCAGACTAATGTTCTTTGCAAGCTCACCTGTTAACACAACAGTCTGACTTTCTGCCTCATAAACACACGCAATAATTGAAAACCCATCTATATTAACATTCACTTCTTTCATTGGCAAGGTGTAACTGAATCGATTGTCTAGGCAAAACATCAACACAAGAACACACACGTCAAAAAGCAATCATTTTAAATGTTGTATGAGTAATCGTGGAAAATATAGCACATATATGCCAAAGACCTTTGTACTCTTATGAGCAAAGGATACAGAACGGCCTGAAATATGATAGTTCTTCACTGCCAATGCTTTCTTCAAATTTCACAGGACGTTAAAATGTCATTTATATATTTTAAATTCAAGTAAAATGAAAGGTCAGGTAAGCCCCTTCTTTTGCATCAACAGTCATCAATAAATGAGCGCTCAATATGTGAAATTAAAGTAAATCGACAATATGTTACTTGAAAATTAGCCTTCAATATGTTATGTTATTTAAATGAGCCATTAATTTGTGATTTAAAACAAGCCATTAACTCGTGGCGCAGAAATGTGCCATTAATAAGTGACAGTCTTCAAAGAAAAGTAAAAACGTGTCCCAAATAAAGTAGTTCTCAATAAGTGGCATAAAAATGGGCCCTTTTTATGTGACATTTAAAGCAGTTCTCAAAGTGGGAAAAGAGTCAGACTCTTCAATTTAGGACATATAAAAGAAGCCCTATATATGGACATTAAATTAATCCCTAACGTGTGATATAAACGGAGCTATCAATATGGGGAATTAGTTTTTTTTACACTGCGACAGTAAAATGACCCATTATAAAGAAATTGAAATGAGCCTTGTTTTTTATTGAGCATTAAAATGAACCCTCAATAGGTGACATTGAATAAACTCTCAATTTGGGACATTAAACTCCTTATCACTGTATGGCGCATTAAAATGCTCCATAATACAATACATGTGACATTGCAATACGCTCTCGGTAAACGACAATAAAATGTTGCATATGGTACTACATTCAACATGACATTTCGATATCTATCATAAGGAATTGAATTTAAGTGCTAATCACGAGCTGAGTCTATGCAAGTAGAGGGGTTTTTCGTTAAAAGATCACGTGATCGAATTCGAGTAGGTGTTATATGTTGTCATTGCAAGTTGAGATAAGATGAGCACCAATCACCATGGACCGTTCCGGTTTTTTACGACAAATTTTATAGCCTACCTAAGCCTATTGTTATGGGATTATTTTCTTTTCATGGCTAGGTCAACTGCTCACAAACAGTGTCACAAACAAACCCACGTGTTCTTTTGCGTAAACCTGGCCAACCATTAGACACGTGATGTCCCAGTGTGGTCATTGGATAATCCAGCGAGTTAATTTGAATATAATTGTAAACACTGGAACCGTCCATTGCTTTGAGCAGATTAAAACAAAATTGTTTCCCACCTTGTAGATCTAAATTGGTCTCAAAACAGACAACTTTTTATTCGATTATTAGTGTATTGCTACATTTAAAAATGCCATACGGCTAGTTTTATAGTAACACCATGGGTCCCAATGAGCCATGCATATGCATATAGATTTATATATTTATGACAGGACTCAAACAGTAACACTTTAAACTCAGGTCCAGTGTTTTTTATGCATGTTCAGAACGCTTTCGTTTATTCTCAGATATGTTATTAACCCGGGATAGTTTTAACAAATCGCTGTTACCGTTTGTTTTAATTTTACTTGAAACTTGTAGAATGTGTGAGCAGAGAAAATAACTTTCCTTTACTGGTTTAGAAGTTTTGTAAGCGACAGGATTTGAAAATAATGAAAGAACAAATCGGATATTAACGGCATATTAATTTTTCAACTTAAATTAATCTTAAACAGAACTCTTAGCAAGAACATGTTTAGAATTGTTAGTACTAGGCTCTAACAAATACGCTTTAAATCATTCTGAGTTAAAATTGTATATTTGACGGATAGGATACACGTGAATTTTTTAATTTCTGGAATGGCTTAAGGTCATTTTAGCGTGGTGATTCTGATCTCTGGAAACCCGACATAATAGTTACATGCTATGGGTATTTGCTACAACCTAGATATAACACTCCTACACACACTACTTAACAGCAGACGGCCCCTTTCCTTTTTATGCCGTGTACCTTTTTACTTGTGTGGTTTATTTGAGAACTCTTATTGTAACACCTACATCGGTTCAAAGCCTTTTATCGGATGAAGAGTGTTCTTGTATAGGGATCACGTAAAAAACATTTTCGACACGTCTACATCCGCCTTGGTTTCAACAACATTTCATTAAATATTAAGTATTTGCATTTGTTAATTATAAACGTTGAAAGTCACTATAACATAATTTTTTTCTTTCCGCCACGGTTTGTAAACAAACCACTGACTGGCTGACTAACTTTACACGAACCCGTCTGTTCATTTAAACTATTTACATAGCAGTTTCGTTAAACACATTAAGCAAGATAAGAGCCTATTCAAAATAGTTTTATACACTACAATGTGTTCATGTATATGTTGTCTCGCTTAGGAATTAACCGCAAGATACAATGAAGGAAGACATTAACTTGATTGATATAGTGGGATATGAATTTTACCAGATTAGTTTAACTGCAGCAGTATGTTTTATACCGTATATGTTCTGGAGGTATACCTTAGTGCTATTAGTATGCTACGTGATTTGGAAAATACTAGCACAGCTGTGGTCACTGTTTGTAGAGCAGTCAGTGGACGCTTCAGGTCGCGGCGTGTTTATAACGGGGTGTGATTCAGGTAACATGACTTAATTGATACATCATATAAAGTACATGAGTTAAGGTTCTCCGATGTACCGGTAATGTTATGTGTATGATGTACATGTAGTTTTCGTTTCTGATTTAAGATAAACACCTATCGATTGTACTGTATTAAAGAATGTGTTAACATGACATGACTGTGTAGATATGCAAAACGGACTATACCTAGTGGAATGGGACCTACTGTAAATGGGTTAATTTTTGCGCTACGAAATTTTCGCGATTTGATTGTAGACAAATTCGCGAATTTAACATTCCCGAAATAAACATTCGCGAAAGGAAAATTTATTTATTGTTAATTTATGCTGTGAAATCAATCTTGAGCAAAAGTTTAGAATAAGCAAAAATAAGCGGAAATTAAATAATTGCGAATGTAACATAAATTACAGTTTAACTTAAAAAGATGATATACAGAAGTCAATTCAATATGTAGCTTATGTCTAATGCATATAACATTTCTCTGTGCATTTCGTATATTTGCAGGTCTCGGTTTTGCATTTGCGAGGCGTTTTGATGAACAGGGTTTTGTCGTTTTTGCCGGATGTCTAAATGAAAAGGGAGATGGCGCAAGAAAGCTGCGCAGTGATTGTTCCAAGCGTCTTCATATTGTTGAAATTGACATAACAAAAGAAAAGAGTGTCGCCAAAGCATTAGCATATGTGCAGAAATATACCCCGAAAAACGGTATCTATTGAAGACCTTGTTTCATACCAGCTTGGTTTCTTTAAAACTTTATAAATACATTAAAAATAGATGTACTTCGACTGACCCTTCTAACGAACGATGGTGAAGTAATATAGATGACGGCGTTACACCCTATGAAAGCAAAATCCCCTGAAGCAATTTGTACACCAAATTACAATGCACATGTACATCGCGCTGTTTCTGTCCTAAAGCTTATTGAAATTCAACAGTGAATGCCGGAGAGAACGTTTGGGTTACGCTTTGTTGACTGTTGTTAAACTATTGTAATTACCGGTTTGATTGAAATTGTCCACTGATCGTTATGTTCTATAGATCGCTGATACCCACATATAACAAAAATTGGCATAAATATTTCATATCAAGGATTTCGGTTGATGCCCTCATATTCATTTTCAGGTCTTTGGGGAATCGTTAACAACGCTGGTATCAATATGTTCGGCGAGGTTGAGCTCACCCCAGTTGCACTATACGAAAGAGGGCTTAATGTCAACCTTTTCGGGCCTATACGCGTTATAGGAGCATTTCTTCCACTCATAAGACGTTCTAAAGGTCTGTATTGCATCAAGAATGATTATTTACCTCATTTCGCAGGTCCATATATGTAGAGTGCTGTGTTATGCCCAAGTCATATTCGAGAAGCTATTATCAACGACCATGTCAGTTGTGCGACTAGGGTGGTTTACGCGTGGTCAAAGGCTTTTAATACGATATTTGCTTAACAGTAACACCAGAAGTCTTGCCCCCGATTTATGTTTGACTTGTAGCAGATTGATACCACGACTTGGCGAAACACCTTTAGGGTGTAAGTTTTCAATTTGTGGATTTTTACTTTTTACAGCTTCACTCTAAAAGGTGTACTGTTTTTAGTCTTTCTATAAAACACTTTTTACAGGCAGAGTGGTAAATATTACAAGCGTGCATGGGCGGATGACTCTGCCGGGTCAATCTAACTATGAGACAGCAAAACACGGAATTGAAACAATGTCGGATTCTCTGAGACTGGAAATGGTGAAATTCGGAGTAAAAGTGTGCATTGTTGAGCCAGGCATGTTTGGAAGAAGTACGTCGATACAGAATCATGCTGTAGTAAGTCACACATTTGCTGTTCATCTAAGTGGTGAAAAAGGTAACTAATAAATACTTTTTTTACTTCATCGTTGATGTATAACACAACACGAACTTGTCAGTTCTGTGAAAGGGCAGGACTACAATATGTAAAAAAACTATACTGTTGAAACGCTCATTGTTTTCTTACATTCAAGGTGAAAAGACAGAGTCAGGAGGTTGAAGAGATGTGGGAAAGTGCATCTCCACAAGTGAAGAAAACATATTCAAAAAGTTACCTAATGTCTTGGCTGCCGACTCCATCAGAAAAATGGCCACCAACTGATGACGTCACGCCTGTGGTGAAGGCTGTGGAACACGCGCTTTGCAGTGAAACACCTAAAACTAGATACATGGTTGACGGCATCGGAAATAAACTATCCTTCGTAGATGAATATGCGGTAAATTTTAATACATGACTGAACAATATCATATTTACATAATTTAAATGGAGTATTACCATGCTGAATTCTAATGTAGAAACCTTTAACCGTGATAGTTAAGACTAAAAATAAATCTTTTTACTTTTACCTTAATATGTTTATGATAGAAAATACTTGTCTTCTTGTATTATTTAAGTTTCATAATTAACAGACCTTTAGGGAATGAAAAACATTTTAACATAAAGTATTATGCTTTGTCGGACTGAAGTGCTACTAATTTGTTGCTCCCTGCTTTGAAGATCAATATGAAATAATGCCTCCATCCTGTTGAGAAGTTAATAGCAACATCCTCATTCTTTGATTTAACTATGCGAAACTTTTTACAATTTACGAAGTAATAGTCGTTGTTTTCCATATATCCATGTTCAAAAGAAAATCAGGTAAAACTAAATCTTGCATGAGCTTATCTTCTTGCACCATTTTCTAAGACTACATGTTTGCAGATATCATTTACCGTCGAGAAAAAAGAAACATAAATATCATAAGTTCATATATATATATTATTATAAATTATATATTATCATGAACAAGAGTATGTAAATAACTAACTTGCAAGGTCTTACCAGTTAAACTGAATACATCTTATATTATTCTGACCTGATTATTTTTCCATGTAAGACTTTATCATCCTTCAAGAAATGTCCAGTCGTTTGATTGGTCAACTATCCGTACATAAATATTGATATTAACGGGCAAGTCTGTAATATACACTTGCCATATCCAGTTATTGTATCCCGCGCTAAACGTGAGCGTTCATGTACAGTACGTCGGTGTATTAGTACGTTCTTTAGTAATGTCACACGGTACGTCAGTGTATTAGTACGTTATTAAGTAATGTCACAAAGTGACATCGAGGTATCATAAGGGCATTTGAATGGTTGTTAAATGAATGTAATATAAACCGAATCCTCCTAACTTAAGAACGTGAAGGTTTATCGTTTTTACGTGGTATTTGTGGATATATTGCCCGTCTCGACATAATATCACCCTCCCCTAAATACTTTGGTAATATTAATCTAGGCCGGTAATACATACCACGTCAAAAAACACATGCCATCTGTTTTTATCTATTTGATTACAGTGTTGTTAATATTTGAAATCGCTTGTTTTCAGATGCTTGCCAGGGTGTATAACACACTGCCGACATGGATCACAGTCCGAGTGATAGCACCATGGAGAAATTGTTACAGGAGTGTCAAATAGATTTCATCAGTAATTAAACCGTTTTGTCTCATTGTTAAATCAAATAAATCGTTGGGGAATTTATTTGCTCTTGTTTTTCTTATTTTACCAGTTTTAAATATGACCAAACACCCATTTTTGTTATTATAAGCATTGATAAGCTTTTAAAAGCTTATTTGATGTTCAAATAATTTATTATTAGCACTATTTGCCGTTCAAGTAATTTATTATTAGCATTATTTGCCGTTCGAATGAATTATTGTATGCATTATGTGTAGCTCAAATTACTTATAAACATTTTTTGCAACTTAAAGGAGTAGCTTAGTCGTAGTTCAAGCGATAAATTGTAAGACATAGAAATCTAATTTGCAGTTAATGTTTTTGTTTCAAGCATTGTTTTCAGCTAGTTCAAAGGCGCTGTTATTAGCGTTGCAGCTCAAATGATTTAGTATAAGCATTCACTTCAGTTAGGATTGGTTTTGTGGTCAATTAGGTCAAAGTTCAAAGCACAAATTATAATAATAAGATTAATAATCGTCAGTGTAAATAATGTTATAATGAATTGTATATGAATAATGTCTGCCGTTAACTTAACTTTGAATTCGAAAGCTTTTGTAAACGAAGATGTATCTATAAAAATAACTTTGAATAAAACTAAGCTCATCCATCGGTAGAATTGATAGCGAAATCTGCTATTGTTGCAATAATGTGAAAGACATTTCTTAGAAAGGATACAAGACTCTGCATGTCTTTAAAATTGAAAAATATATTGTCGCTCCTTCCATGCGTTCTTTAAGTGCAGCTGAGAATAACTCTATCGAAGTTAGAATATGTCATGTGAATTTGTTGATAATGTAAGCTGTTTCGGCATATCTGCAGAAAATCTACGTGACTTTAGATACCCGTGGACCCCTTTCCAGACCATATCCTATTAGAATGAAGAAATTTGATAGAAAAATACAATCCATAGTTACCTGTCTTGTAAACAAAACAAACCCCAATTTGCGTCTCTTTTTTAAACATAAACACAAATCAAAGAATTTGTCTGATTTTGACACCGTCATCATAAGCAGTCGTTCGTACATGGAGTGTGTGTACATGCCATACGAACCTTGCACACATTTATTGTGCAATCCAGGAAAATATATGTGCAGTTAAAAAGCATTGTGTGCAATCCAAACATAAATTGTCATGGTCATCGATGTTAACTTTATTAAAATTAACATTTACACATTTTAGATAAGAAAACGAATGACGGTAATTTTAGAATTCGCAATTGTTAATGGGTGTCGAAATCATATAAAGCGGTATTTGACCTTTCAATGAACGTAGGTAAAGAAAATATCACTACAAAAAATTAAGGTTATTTATTAATGCAACCGTCAAATGAACAATCATCACATCCCAAGTCATACCATACCGTCTTGATATCATCTAACCTTAATATACCAGAGTAATCATGCTTGGAAAAGTTCAAAGGGGCGCCAGTACGTAATTGGCAGTAAATTAATTACATGTGATCGAGTTCTAATTGACTCGATTGATATGAGATGCAGAGTAAATGTCAAACACGTGAGTAGTATGTAATAACATAAAAATGTCTTTTGAACTATTACATGGGCTCTATTTTATAAACCATGACAGCATAACTTTCACTGAAATTATTATCTTACATTTTTAAATGAAAATATCCAATCGCATAGCGTCGATTTTCTTCATTTTCACAAACAGAAAAAAAACAACAACAATAGCTAAAAAAAAAACCAGCAAAACAGGTACACTTCCGGGAAGGTAGGAAAGAAAAGTAACCGACACACGTAATGTGCGTCATGAACATGCAAAATCCTCTTGAATATCATTTAATACCTTTGTAAGAGTAATTTCAAGCACATGTTGATGATTCATAAATTAATTTACCTGGAAGCCTTTCCATTTTAAAAAGCTGTTTACCACAAAATGATAATTGTTGTTGATTCTCTAATCCAGTTATCAAAAGCTGCAATAGTATCTATAATTAAATTATCTTTGTTCTTTGACTTACCGTTATTTATATGTACTATCAAGGACAACACAGTATTAAAGTAAATCTTTGAAATTAATTTATATTCTGTTACCGAAAGCCTTTTATACCTTAGCACTATTTATGTATTTCTACCATGCCTGTTCAACTGATACACCAAATAACTCCTGACATTCTAGCCTTACCAGAGTAGCAGAATGACTTGTTGATAACGGTTCAGATTTGTCTTTGTTCCAAACAGTCCATGTTCAGTATGATACAGTACACACAGGTAAACACTGACCGCAAAAGCAGAATAGATGTACCGCAAGCACAATTTATACTTGCTTTAAAAAAAACTATTTCCGAACAAATAAAGAAATATGTATCTGAAGGTACACCACAATGATTATGTTTAAAGTTATTCATTTACACTTTTCATTATAAAATCATGTGATTCATAACATCACCTTTGAAATAAAACAAAAATAGAACTGATATTCTTGTAATTAGCCTTTGCAACCATAGCATCCTTAGCTATAATGATTTAATATCCTAACAAAGTTACAATAAGTTAGTTGAAACTCTCAAACAAGCCATAATAGAGCCAGAAAAATAATTAATACAAACTTTGGTTCGTTAATATGCCATATCAATTTAAACTGTGTGATATTTCCAGACTACGGTCTTGTTTTTCTATTACGTTCGTTAAAAGGTTCAAACGTCTGGTTAACGTGTCACGAAATACGTTAATTTAGAATGGGATGATATGTACTTGCGTAGGAAGACATGCTGTTTGTACTTACATTGCTTTCTGTTGTTATAATTACCATACATATATACTAATAGACTTTCATTAGAGAAAAGTTTTTCTCCATGATATTGCAAAGGAAACCCAAGGCAGACATTTTGAACATTTTATTGTTTTGTTCGTAAGTATAAATGAATAGGCAAGTATACTTTATAATCATTTTAAGGTGATACGTAACTAAAAGGTCTTGCGGATGTCAAATATATTGTCAAACTGCTATCTGCTATTTTTCTCATTCTAATGACCTTCATTGTGATTATAATCCAATAAATCTTCTACGAGGTATTCGGGATTTTCTTAAACCGTACATGAAATCAAGGGGATACCTATATTTTGAGAGGTAGCAATTTTGTTATATCATTTTCGTTAATTCAATTATATAACCTTTGTCTGGCGCTCTTTGTTTCTTTTGTGAGATCTTTCAGGGTGTTAAATATTCTTCCAGAGAATTTCTTCGCCATCTACAAGAAGCAGAAAAATGGAGTACCAGTTGTCGTATGGTATTGGTATTTGTGGATTATTTGGCTACAAATCATGATCACTCATCGTATAAGATAACATCTGTCAAATTTTCAGTTTCTTTATCACCAAGATGGTGAATAAGAAAAATGAGACAGATTGAGGCAGATTGTATTTTGTATAAAAGTACATTCACATGTCTCAATGAAATATTTGATATATAAGAGACCATATAAATGTAGCCATCGATTGACACATGTACATATTACCTACATACGTCTTTTAAACAAACGATTTCTCATTTGTCGAGAACACGATCAGCAAAGCAAAATAAGTTCGTAGGTCATGAATTTTGATCGCCCCAGTAAAACTCTCGGCAGGTGTAAGCAATTCAGATGTTCACATGGTCATAATGGAATGCGAACGAAAAGCGTCGCTTACATATTTGATAAAATATGGCTGCCCTCAACATGAATAGAAATATGGGCAATGTATAGAAATGCTGTACGGTCATCGAAGAATGTTGTCAGTGAAGAAACTACAAATAATGAGTAAGTTCAGTTACCCAAACTATCACGTTAACATACAAGCTCTATCCATCACAAAAAGTCATTCTGTAGGAAATCAAAACAATAATAGTGTACAATTAATTGCACCAATAACGTAGATAATATTTAGCATCAATCATAACTAAATGATTATTTTGACAAGAAATATGGATGTCTGTGCAACTGGCTGTACACTATTATTGTGTACATTATGCTTATTTGTCAAATAAACTCCCTTAGAAGGGGGAAATTGTCGACAATTGGTGAATTGAAAGAAACTCAGATTTCCAGCCAAAATAGAATTTGATATTGATCTATGTCAAATAATATGCTCATGCCTAGTAGGTGCAGTATCTAGCACGCATAATGCACTAAAAAGAAGATACGCTATATTACAATTACATGTATAACTGCATATAATTTTAAACTATACTGAAACAAGAAAACTGTGATACAAAAGTATATAAGGCCAACTGTGATACAAAAGTGGGCCTTAGAACAGTGTCTTAACTTGATAGGTTATTGCCAAGTCCCAATTCGTTTATTTTTCTCCTTTCGAGAGACAGCTTCCTTCTTTTTTGTAACATGAACAAACATATTCCACATATAACAACTTTAATCTTAAAGAAACTTTATATTTTTAAAAGGCAATGACTATAATTGATGATACAAACACTCAAATTTCTTGTTAAAAAAGAAAGTGTAACAGATGAGACAAGTCAAATGTTGACGCCTAGCAATCAAGACGAAACAAATTCAGATAACATCAAAAACTGGTGTAATGGTTAGTAAAAACATG
Source organism: Saxidomus purpurata (assembly GCA_022818135.1). Taxonomy (NCBI): domain Eukaryota; kingdom Metazoa; phylum Mollusca; class Bivalvia; order Venerida; family Veneridae; genus Saxidomus; species Saxidomus purpurata. The sequence goes on along the minus strand of JAFMSR010000001.1, from coordinate 46,476,989 downwards.
TATAGGCAATGCATGCAACCATTCACGCTACACTCAGCAATCGAGTAGTATATTGTAAGCTACTGATTACTTCTAATTGTATTATAAGCTACACATTGAATAGTGATGTTAAAGGGACATACCCTATAATTTATGCCAAACAAATAACCTCCAAAACACAAATAATAGAATCTTTGGAAGTGTAATAACTTAACCAAAAAGTTTCAGATATGCATTCCCAGTCATTATTGATAAAATCAGCGGTTTAAAATATACTACAGTACCGTAAACCATTCAATAATCTATGTAGAGTTGTTGTTGTACAATTAATGGGTGGATGCGATTTATTAAACAAAGCCTCTGCATTTATTAATTGTGGTAAAATGAGGCATTTTCGCCATAGGTTCTTCTTTGAAATTGTATTTATTTATCATTTTACGTTCATTGACCACAACATCTATGTTTCGAGAAAATAATCTGCTAGATGTAGGGAGTGCCCCTATAACCCATTACCTTCTTACCTTCGTAGGCGATTTCCATTCATTTCATAATATGTGTGCAAAGAACTATCCACTACTTCACTTACATTCCCGTTTAACCGAAACTGGTGTATCATAAAAAATGTTCACTACTTTTAAACGTGTGCAAAGAACAATTCACTACTTCACTTACATTCCCGTTTGACCGAAAATGGTGTATAATAAAAAATGTTCACTACTTTTAAACGTGTGCAAAGAACAATTCACTACTTCACTTACATAAACATTTTCAAAGCCGTCCTTAATCAAGCAGGCCGCCTCATGAAAATGAAAACGAATCTCCAAAAATCAGAAGACAACATTTATTAGTTGTAATTACTTGTATAAATTACTGAAGGTACTGTTGGGGAGCATAAAACAATGGTACAATTATAAAAAAAACGACTATTCATCTTGTTTGAAGGAAAAGATGAAAAGTGTTGTGTTATAGGGTGTATTGTACATGCATAGAACATGCAGTTTCTATAAAAATTGTTTGTTAAAAGGTCATGTTTTCTCACTCAATTTACTTTAGTATAATCTAAACATAGTGTCTAATTCTAAGAAAGGTGTTGCATAAAGCATAATAAATGTGCATAGGGATATTATCATGTAGCATTGTAATGCTTCTTTCATGATTTCATATGTTTAATACCCCTAATTTGGAGGGAAATGATAGCTTTTGTGTCCACATCCCGTACTTGGAGGGCTCAATACTGTATAAACCAGAAGAACATGGGCAATTTATAGACATTATATCGTTTCGTTTTCTGGTGATTTGAAATGCGGCCATATGTCATAATGTAAACAATGTGAGACACGTTTAAAGTACAATAAATCGAAACCAGCCTAAACGCAAAACACGTTAAAGCTACCCATTCAAAGTCTAGGTAAAAAAACTACAATGTTGTTAGATCTCAAACACCACATTGAAGCCTAATAATAAAATATCAAAAGAATATTTACAAAGCAAAACACGAAATTCGACTTTAAAAACTTTAAAATTGCACTTAATTCAAAAGCGTTTGCAACACGTTATGTCATTTCGTGGTGCATATTTTCATGTAACAGCTATATTTCTATACCGTTTATCGATTTGTCAGTTTTGGGACATGGGTGTTTCCTTCAACTAAATTTTTTCACCAAAATCTGTGAACGAGCTTTTTTTACAACTTAAGTATGAAACATTGAAAGCAGTGTGGTCACAAGCTATAAAATGACATAACATTTGATTACAGAGAACAATGCAATCTTCCAAAATTATAATACCTCTACAAAGCCTTAGGAAAATGTCCAGTCACATAGAAATAAAGTTTGTAAAATAGGTGACATACAGTTTTGGGTAAAGGAAAACACACATGTAGAAGAGAAACCCGACATTGTTAGAGGAAAACAAAAAAGACAAAGAAAACAACGTGAGACTAGTGAAATACATTTTTTTACGTGAGACAGTAAGAAACTCAGAATTTATATTTAACAGGGGCCACCGATCAGATACAAAAAAAACATCAGCAACCATGCCGTGATGATAACAGAAAATATACACGTAGCACAAACTATCGCGCGTTCAACATACTTAACCTATTTAGATGGTCAAAAGCATATCTTAACTCGTTGTTTAGGGATACAGAACATCCAAGTAGAATAAAGAGAAGAAACGTTACAGATTTGACACAAGGCATGGTAAAAACTTAAGTTACTAAAAGAAGTAACAGCTACTTTAAGAAAATGAGCAAACATATAAGAAAACATAATAAAGCATACTGTGGAACAAAATAACGTATAAAGCTTTGTAGTAAATGTCTGAGATTGTGAGGTGAACAGTATTTTGCGCCGTGTTTCCTCGCTATGGTGGATTTAATTTTTAGTTAAAAAATTTAGATGAAAGATCAAGTTCAATGTTTTTATTATAATATAACAGTTTTATCACAAATTATGTGAACTAAACGATTCCACGATTTATAAATCAACCTGTAAGGTGTGATTACAAATATATATTTTATTTACGTCTCATCCATATACATCATTTACACATATAAATTCATCATCATAAAAGTAGTACATGGCCGTTCTTTATAGAACTACAAGAGACTATATAAATTACAATACATGCTGCACAATACTACACATTTCACATTTAAATGACATACAGACAGCGTTAATCGTACCATGAGTTTAAACATGGTTAAAAACTGCTATAAAATGTAACCAATTTAAGACTATGAAAGGGAAAATATTAGACTACCGCCACATTACAATTATGCTTAAAACACTTATTGCCTCAGATCAGATCTGAAACAATCTGATTAACACTATCTGTATGCTCAAATGTAAAATACCAAGTGTTAACATAGGATAAATAAGTTAGGTTATGTACATATTATTTAAGACTAGTATCTGATTAAGAATAGTATTACATATTTACATATCACTCATCTAAATCTAAATATATGTATCACACTTTAGTCTATGTAAATGAGCTCTGCTACATGAGAACCCCTCCCACAGCTTGGCTCATACACAGTTAAACTGTATCTGAATTTGTATACAGTAAATTTCTTCTTTTCTTAAAAATCATAAAACAGGATTTTGCAGAAACATGAACCATTCTAGGGTCGGAGAGTATAATTCAATTTTTCAGTATCTGTAAATATGCTGAAATTGTTATCACATGATAGGGCCTTACTTAACAAATCTTTTCTAATAGAAGAATACTGTTAACAGTGTAAAAGAACATGTATTTCATCCTCTACAATACTAGCGTTTGAACAAAATGGGCAAACTCTATCAGCCACATCTAACCTTTGATATCTGCCTGTCCCAAGACGGATTGGTGCCACACCATAACGAATTTTGCCAGGGCTGATCTGTGACTCAACGGCATTATACCTGATACATATTTTTCCGTTTCAAACCCTGTTTTAAATAACTTATACGTTCTTAGTTTATTACCTCCTATGCCATTTGTACCCTTGATGGCATTAATTCTATCTAACCAATTTCTTGTGTAATTATTCATACTACATGTTTTCAATGTGTTCATACATATACTTTTTGGTATGCCATTATTCACATTTACAAACTGCTGACATCCATTTTCCTGTAACAGTGATTTTACCCTATACTGCCAATTCTTACAATTTCTATCTCCTTTTCTCATACAATAGTTAAAACATTTAAAATTCACTCTGTTTGTATTCATATGTGAAAATCGAACCCACGCATTGGCTATATTGCTCAGTTGTTTAACAAAGGTAGGACTCCATCCCATGTCTCCAGCCATTGCAGCTGTCGGAGTGTAACGGCCAGTTCCTAGGAAGCACCGCATTGCCCTATTCTGGAGGGCTTCAATACATGAAAATTGTCTTGTTCCGCACACCGATGCCCCATAACTGACAACAGGCTAAACCACTGTTTCATACAATTTAGTGAAGACATGGAATGGCATCCCTCCTACATATCTATACTTTGCAATCAAAAGACCAAGAGCTCTGCCTGCAGATTGTGACACATGCTTAGCTGTTGTATTAAAATTTAAAAATTCATCCAGAACCAAACCTAGATATACATACTTATCAGCTAGGGTTAAACTATGATTACCACACTTAAAACCAAACTCTGTTTTCCTGACAGATGGGTTTCTAAAATGAACAATATTACTTTTTGACACATTTATCTTCATACAACTAGTTTCACACCACTCTGCTAACAGATTGAGCATTTATTGCAATTCGTATTCATTATTAGCTACTAGAACAATATCGTCTGCGTATAGCAAAATGGACAACTTAAAATTTTCATGAATATCAATACCAAGGTCTAATGCCTTCATCTGCACGGCTAAGTCATTTATAAAACAGTTGAACAATACGGGTGATAAAATACAACCCTGACGCAATCCAATTTTAACATCAAACCATTCTGAACAATAAACATTTAACTTTACGCAAGATTGAATTGTATTGTAGAGACTTTTAATGGCTAGAAACATTTTTCCATTAATTGTGATTCCAAGTTCTCCGCCTAATTGTAATTCTATAATTTATTTTCTGTGAGTTATTTAACCCCTTCTGGACGCAATGACTGATTTGAATTCTCTGTAAAGAAAGGAACGGGAAATTTTCTAGAGTAAACGATGGAAATTAAGTTTAACAACCTGACTGCATTGTTTGGCTGTCATTCATACTCTCATCATAACATTCTATAAATGATACTGGATCGAAATGTATTTCTTAATAACTGCGTTTGTCATACTTGGAATGTATGATTTTACGTCTTTTAACAGATTAGCCAACTGCTAATATAGACCAATATAGCTACGTTATACTGACATAGGCATAATATATCTAAGCTAAACAACGCATGCCAGTTGGACGAACAATGCATGTTGAAACGTGCACTCGCATTATTACACCAGATGGCGCGTTTGCATAATCATCGACAATTTTCGGCACCTACGTAATAATCCGTACTTTTAGGAGAATTATGTCTTGGGGAGATATATTGTTTTTGCCCTGTCTGTCCGTCCGTCTTTCTGTCCGGCAAATTAGTGTCCGCTCCATATCTCCTAAACCCTCGAAGGTTTTTCATGAAACTTGGGTCAGATGTTCACCTCAACTAGACGATGTGCAGAACCCATGGACCAATCACGCCTGCTCAAGGTCACAGCTCAAGGTCAAAGGTTTGAGCCTTGTATTTCGTGTCCGCTCCGTATCTCCTAAACCCCTCGAAGAATTTTCATTAAACTTGGGTCAGATGTTCACATCAACTACGCGATGTGCAGAACCCATGAACTTACTGCGCCGGCTCAAGGTCAAGGTCACAGTAAGAGATCAAAAGTCATATGACTATATTTCGTGTCCACTCCATATCTCTTGAACACCTTGTAGGATTTAAGAATAACTGAACACAAATCTTCACCACACTGACACGTTGGCAAAGCGCATGTTACAACCACATTGGTTCATGGCCAAGGTCACTGTTACTAAAAATAGAAAAATGGTTTAGTTTATACTAATTTATTTTAGGTCGATTGTCAAACAAGTTATCCAACTTATATTGATAATTCTCGACTCATTCCTAATGGTATCCATCGCCATGAGAGTCTGAGAGAAGAGAAGCCAATTTCCCTTTTAATGCCAAGCAAGGGAGCTACTGGTACCATTTTTTACGTCATTGGTATGACGCGGCCAGGGAGCGAACCCACGACCTCCCGCACTCAAAGCGGACGCTCTACCACTAGACTATCGAGGCGTATCGAGGCAATAACTTCAATTAGGAGTGACCAATTGCAATGAAACTTGGTGTGTATGTAGCTTACATGGAAAGGAAGCTTGGGGTTGAATCGGGGTATATTTTATTTAAAAATAAATTTGTTTAAAAAAATATGTTGGCTATTAAAGTGTTAAAGTGTTTTAAGCCAAAAATAGTTTAAGGTCAAGCTAGGTCACTGTTACTAAAAACATATTTAAAAAAAAAATTTTGTTTTAAAGTGATTAAGCAAGGTCAATGTCACTCTTACTAAAAATAGATCAATAAAATATTGTTTTGATTTTAAAGTGTTTTAAGCAAAAAATAAAAAAATTAAGGTCAGGGTCACTGTTACTAAAATAGATTTGTGTGTTATTTTAGCATGTTTCAGCATGAGTATTGACAAACTGCCATGGGGAGACATATGTTTTGTGACAAAAGCAACTATCTTGGGAAAAGGCTACCAGAACAGGTCGTAGAAATCGAACTTGGTTTATATATGAAGCCCTCCTCGCCTCTAAACAGTGTAAATGACGTTTTCAAACGACGTTTCTTGTAAATGCCTGACAAATGGCGAGTTCAATACAAAGGGTCACAACCTACACTGATTTAATGTCATAAAACTAATATCAGTCGCAGTTTCAAACTGGATGGTTGTTTTTGTAACGAAAACATATGTCTTCCCCATGGCACCATTTTTCAATTTTTAGTAACAGTGACCTTGACCTTGAACCAAGGTGATTGTTACATGCACTCTGCACATCGTGTCATTATGGTGAAGATTTGTGTTAAATTATTCTTAAATCCTACAAAGTGTTCAAGAGATATGGAGTGGACACTGAATATAGTCATATGACCTTTGATCTTTAACTGTGACCTTGACCTTGAGCCGGCGCATTTTGTTAACGGGCTCTGTACATCGCGTAGTTGATTTGAACATCTGACCCACGTCTCATGAAAATCGTTCGAGGGGCTTAGGAGATATAAAGCGGACACTATTTTGCCGGACAGACACACATACAGACAGACGCACGGACGGACAAACAGACAGGGCAAAAACAATATATCTCCCCAAGACATAATTCTCCTAAAAGTACGGATTATTACGTAGGTGCCGAAAATTATCGATGATTATATGCAAACGCGCCATCTGGTGTTATAATGCGAGTGCACGTTTCAACAGTGCGTGATGACATGCATTGTTCGTCCAACTGGCATGCGTTGTTTGGCTTAGATATATTATGCCTATGTCAGTATAACGTATATTAGCAGTTGGCTAATATGTTAAAAGACGTTAAAATCATACATTTCAAGTATGACAAACGCAGTTATTAAGAAATACATTTTGATCCAGTATCATTTATAGAATGTTATAATGAGGGTATGAATGACAGCCAAACAATGCAGTCAGGTTGTTCAACTTAGTTTCGACCGTTTACTCAATCATCTTTAGATATAAGTTCGGTTTAATAGCAAATACAGAACACTGATATATGAAATAATGTAGAATACAATAATTCATCTCTCAGACAGGTGTAATAATTTCTCCAGTTTTAAGCATAGAACATATCAAAAAGAAACATGTAATATCAGATGGACAAATACACACGTAACAATGCAAGATGGGATGTCAGAAAGCTCAATGTAATTTTTGCATCAAAACTGTTCCATAGTTTAGACAAGACACTTTCTGAAACATGTAATGTTCGATACCACCAGTAGCGAACATTACACATGGTGATGATCATATATGTTAATTTATCCTTACAATGGTATGTATCCTAAAATGTTATTTTATCGAGCACTTGACAAATGAGTGGTTGTGAAGTAAAAAGGGGATCGAACATCACAGTCTTGTACATTACGCATCTCTTTATTTTGTTTCAAAATTGAATTATATAATTGAAGTGAACCTTCGGTTTGTGATTTTTGTAAAGTCTACCGTTCATACCACCTAATTAAATTAACAGTATATGAAACAGAATACAATTAATGAATAAATTAACGTAGCGGACATTACAAATTGTTTACAAGGAAAAAAGACAATAATTTTGAATCGGTCAAAAAAGACTGACCTTACCGTAACTGAATATCATTGTACATTTGATTTCAAATACAAGATTACTTCCGTTGACGTCACATCGTTAGTAATAAATTTTATAGCAGCATAATCGCGGAGATTACAGCAAATTACCAAAACAGGCGACAACGGTTTTTGGTCAAATTTAAGGCTAAAATTATAAATAATGTGTGTATAAGCAGCAAAATATAATAAACGAGACATTAGTTTATTTCAAAATAGTCAAATAATGCATCAGTTGCACCTGGTGTTCACCGTGTATTTGCACAAACTTCAAGAAGTTAAAAAGCGACAGTCTCGAACATTGCAAATCACTTGTATATCAGCATGTACCTTCGTTAACAATGCAGGTATGTTTAACATCTTTTGCTGGAGTTTGTGCTACACATTCATCATAATTTTAATCGCATACACAATTGATAGAGTACAGACACGGAGACATCAACATCCCAGTTCTCATGAGAACCCGTGCAATGTGACCATTTTGAAAGTTAATATAACTTTAAAGTTTTGACAAAGGATCCTCTAAGTTTCCTATATGTTGTGCTCAATTTCTTTATTCTAAAGTACATCACGTTTCAATCGTGTTTAAAATTACAATGTCTTGATTGTTGCTATTCAGTTTTCACTGATTATGATATACACTATATAATAGCTAGTATTTTAGGCCATTAATAAACAACAGGGCCAAGTTGGCCATATATTAAACGTCATAAATCACAGGAAAATCAATTTTGACCTGTGTGTTATGATTTAAACAATATCCGTAGAGGTCCACTACACAATGCTATGTTCCAAATATCTAACGTTTGGGCCTCGTTGTTCAAAGCAAGAAGAGTATTGACGTTTTGTCTATGTAAAAAAGATTTGGACCTGCGGGTCATGATTTGAACACTCTTGGTAAAAGTCCACTAGGCATTGTTACTTGCTAAATATCTAAGCTGTAAGCCTTGTGGTTTCAGAGAATAAATTTTGTTAAAGTTTTCCTGTATAAGCCTATGTAAAATCAAGTGACCCCCCGGGCAGGGTCAATATTGACAGTCATGATTTGAACACTCTTCAAGTCCAATATCCACCAGGCAAAGCTACTTACTAAATATCAAAGCTCTGAGCCTTGTGGTTTCAGAGTAGAAGACTCTTTTTTTTGCTATATAAGTCAATGTAAAATCAAGTGACACCGAGCGGGATCAATTTTGACCCTGGAGTCACAATCTTGGTAGAAATCTACTAGAAAATGTTGCATGCCAAATATCTAAGGCCTGAGTTTTCTAGTTTCTGAGAAGAATTTTTTTTAAGTTTTTTCTTTTCTGTGGCAACCAGAGTTCTGCAAGGAATGGAATTCTTTAAACAAGTCTGAAAGAGCTTCCTGCAAAATTCAACAACATTGACAGAGCGTTTTCAGAGGAGATGTCATTCAAAGGAAATAGTGTACTGACGGACGCACGACGGACACACTTTGTGCCAGGTGAGCTAAACAATCAAACATGTTACGAATCCTAAAATGGCATTTTTATGCAATTTGGGATTCTTTAAATTTGAATTCGATGAGTGGAAACGTTGTCATATGTAATTTTAATTAACCACTTTTCACAACACTGCTTCCCATTCATACAAAATGGTTACTGTAAGTGTACTTACTTTAGCGCAGCTAAATTTTAGCGCAAACGCCATGAATTGAGCAGTTTCAATTTATTAGCGCGTACTTGAATTAGCGCACCATCGGCAGCGCTTAAATAAGAAATTAGCGATTTCAAAGCACTAATTTCCGACGAAATACGGAAAGACCCGAAGTTGTCGTTAAGATATAAATACAAAATACAAAGTTTATTTTCTAAAAATATACTTCAAACAATTTGTTTGATGGAATACGGTATTTCAATTTTCGGTCGGTAATAACTTCAAAACGTGTAAGTTTTGCACGTAGTGAATAGCAATAACGATTAATTATGATTTACTTCGTGATATGTAGTATGGGTGAGTGAAATATTTTCAACTTAGTTACTAGTTTTAAGCCATTCATGCAAACTGGCTTACTATCGCACATGAGAGCGTGAAAAACTGTACAATAAAAAATGTCTGGCGGCTAACAGGTCTTCGCAATGAAATCGACTGGACACGTAATTAAACTGATCAATATTTAAAATAGGACATAAAATCTAATTTGTTTATTATTTATTATATACAGTAGTATCTAAATACAGATTTTGATAATTGTTTGTTTTGACAGCAGTGAACTGCCTTTGTTATGATGATATTGTAAATTAGCGCGACTAGACAAACTGGCGATCTACCCCGAAGGTGTTATATTCGATGTTTTTTATTGATAATGGCGAAGATAAAGAAATGTATATTAATTTACACAACCATCTGACTTTTGCATTAAAGTTTAATACATATTTGACATTTCTATTCATAAGTATCTGAAAAACATTTGTAAATGAATGCAACAATTGTCACAGTCACAATAAAATGTATTTATCTATGTTCTGTCGAATAGTAATTATGGTATTTTCAATACGATGAATGTCATTTTATCATTGGGAAAGCCTTTCCTTTGAGTCAAATATTAGCGCTGGACATTAATTAGTGCACACCCGATCCCGCTAAAAATAGTATTCCGCTAATATTAATACACCTCTAGTATCAAACGTTCAGGGAATAGCAGGGCAAAAAGGTCAGTCTTTTGAAAATAGAAAATACCTAATTGGGTCACGCTCAATGGGGAGTATGAAATCCGATTTATCATAAATATTTTACTGTTTTTTATATTTATGCTACAAATGAAATGTTTTATTGCATATCAAGATTTTTGTTTTTGGTATAATGTGCGTGATCTAAGAGTAATTAATTGCATACAGCTATTGTGATATAAAAATACAATTGTACATTTTATTACGCAGATATCGAGTAATCAACTTGTTCTATAGAAATAAACAAAGAAATATAATGTATTAACCGTTATCATATTGATTTGTGTTGATAGTCCTCACGTGCACCATCCCAATTAATTAGATGAAGCATATTTTATTCAAGCAAATACAAAGTTTGCGGATCGAAGTTGCAAAATGTGCATCAGGTCTAACAGCTTAATCATAGCAGAGAAAATGAAATTGGTTAATTGTAAAACAAATGTTGAATTAGAAATGTTCGTCCTATCATATTAAGAAGTTAAGAATTAGTTTTATTCTACGCTCAATTTTATTTGAGATGTGTTTTTTTAAATATGTTTCATGTCAGTATTGCTTGCAATTTCTGTGTCTCTTCTTAAAATCTTGTTTCAAGGAAATATCAAATGTAGTTAGAACATTCATGGTCTAAGCTACATTTCTGGCATGACCCGAGAAAGAAAATAGACACTTTAATTCACGTGCAGTCTTATAACTATTAAAATGCAAGTAACTAAATTACACACAACAAAAATAAGTATAGTGTCAACACAGGTAAGAGTAAAATTTCACCTAGAATTAAGCAATTTTCTTGGCTGACCGTTCTAATGTTCGCATAACATCATATCAAAATGTGATTTAAGTTATTACTTAATTGTGAAACAAGTTCTTAAAACATATACTAGCCACTTTCGAGACTCACTCCAGATGAAATTAACCTCGGGGAGAGAGAGAGAGAGAGAGAGAGACAGACAGACAGACAGAAGACAGACAGAGAGACACAGAGAGAGAGAGAGAGAGAGAGGGGGGGGGGGGTGGTAATGTGGAATTATCTATGCCTTGCCTAAGGTCACTACCACTACTTGGACATTGGTGGAGATTGAAACTGGGACCCTCCGATCCCAAGGCGAGCACAATACAACCATGACAACTGCAACAATGCAGCGCCAAATTGTAATTTTTTACTTGTTATATGTAAAATGTTTTGGTCCATTCATGTGTTTGTGTATGTGCATCCTTTGTTTGTTTCTAAGTACCTTTTTTTCTTTTTTTGTAAATTTGAAAGCAACCAGTTAAATAGAAAGCTATAATATTCAATGAAATTGAATTAAAGCATAACAACACCGGCGAAACAAAATCAACAGTAAGAACAAATTTGGCCAAAAACAGCGGCAAACTTTTTTCGATCCGAATTTATTACTTTTACAGTGACATACAATTTTTTCTCATATTTAAAACTGTTTAAACAAAGCTTGTGCACAAGGCTTTCCATATATGAGACGTTGGTAAATAATACACCCTGTCCTAAACTTGCCACTTAAAGTTGCAAGTTCACATAATATGGCAAGCACTTGGACCTAATAATATTCATTATCGCTTATCAGTGCATTAAAACGATCGTCACAACATTGACACACATAGTCTTTATCATTGGCATGTGTAAAACAAAAGCATTGTAGTTATTTATCTTTACAAACTAAACTAGGTCAGATTTGTACTACAGTTTGCAGGCATGTCGCTTATTATAATAAACTGATCTAACTAAGATATTAATACAATGTCTACAAAAAAACAATTAAATATTGGATTATGGTTGTCATCAATTATTCTTTTCTCTTGCACTCTGTTTTCAGCCATAATATATTCTTTTCAAATACTACGTCAGTATCTTATGTGTGTTTAACATATATAAGATAGTGAGCAGAATGAATGATCAATTCTTTTCTCATGATACCCAAGGACGAGGTGTGTTTATTACTGGATGCGATACAGGTAAAACTGGATGATGTAGTCTCCTTCCTATTTTAGAAGAATGAAAGATCACCTAAATCTACGACATTGGGCTTATACAACGCTCTTAGTACGGGTCAGACTGTTATTGCGTTGTAATTAGCATGACACTTTGTTCCTTTATTCGATTTTGAGTTTGATGTTTTTTTTTAATCTGTTACTCTTAAGAGTTGAATAGTTATAATATTACAGTAAATGTATGTTTATATTTTTCTGCATAATGCTCAGTTTTGTTTTCTTTAATATGCCTCGGTCACCGTTTTGAAAGGAATTTAGATAAAAGAGGCTTTACAGTCTTTGCTGGTTGCTTGAACAAGGACAGTCCCGGAGCTGCGAGCTCACGTACAGAATGCTCATCTCGAATACGCATCGTTGAAGTAAACACTACAAAACAGGGAAGTATTACCGCCGCATTCGCTTATGTCAAGAAACATTTGTCGAACAGAGGTTTGATTTTTCTTTTAACTAAAATTTAAAGAGATAACTGCTGTTGAAATTAATCGAGAAAGAATAATCAAAGTCTCTTTGTAAAATGACTCAAATCTATTTTGTCAAGACACCTTTTTATTTAAAAGCTTTTTAAAACTTGTTTCCACCGTGTAATGTGCCTCCTTTTCCTGCTTTAACAAGTAAGTACATTCTGAAAATCCCTAAGTTAACACATTTTGGCTAGATATTTTATTTTGTTCATTCAAAGGTCTATGTGGAGAGTTATTAACAATGCTGGAATGGACATGTTAGGTGACGTTGAGCTGTCGCTTATTTCATTGTATAAAAAGGATTTGAACTTAACTTATACGGATACATTCGGGTATTGCAAACCTTTCTACCGCTGATTAGACACTCGAGGGGTTTGTAGATCAGTCATTATGTTTGTTCCACATTTTTAAATAGGTTCATAGAAAGGATTATTCACGGCAGCTTTATGCTGATTGCATGTATATTTTAGTTTTGAACACTTAAATAGTATAATTTTAGTTCTTACAGGTTACTTGTAACCTACTTTCTTCCGCCTGTAAATAATATAGTGACCACCAAAATGATCGCTGAGCGGTGCATTAGCGAGAATACAATTGTTAATGTTTTATCAGAGACCGATTTAAAATACTAATTTTAAACTAATGTACTAGCTTGGTGATTTGACTTGGTGGTCTCATGTGATACATGACACAGTGAAATATTGACGACTTTTAGATTTGTCTTTGACGTAGTGTAAATACTATTCCAAGTCCATAAAATACTGCATGTCCAACACGTGTGTACAATAAACTCTTCAAACAATATTCTAATCTGCACATCATGTATGAATAAACTCTCTTTTTATGTCACCTTTCAGGTAGAGTAGTTAATATGTCCAGTGTTAAAGGCAGAATGGTTGAACCAAACCAATCAAATTACTGTACTGCCAATCATGGGATTGAGACGCTCTCTGACTCGTTAAGGTTGGAAATGCACAAATTTGGTGTCACGGTCTGTATCATAGAACCTGGAGTGTTTGGACACGCGACTTCTATTGTATCAGAAGCTGAAGTGGGTATACTTGATCTTATTTTACCTTGCCTAAGCCATCAATTTGATCAACTTCATCTCGAAAAACATATAGCAGGCCGTAGTTCTTATTTGATACATTTACTATACATAGACATGTGTAAGAGGAGTAGCAGGTGTAGCATGGTAAGATTGTCATTAGTTATCACATTTTGTGATAGACTTAAGTATCGGGAACTTATGATTGGTTTACTGCGGATGTGAGAATTAGAGACTATGTACAGGTAATCGGTCACAATTAAGATATACAGATTTGATTACTCAAGATGTCAAAGAGATATCAACTTGTATCTGAAGATTCGAAAAAAGTTTACTGATTATATATTGGCATAAGTATGCGGTATTGGACAGTGGCAGATATTCAAACTTGCGATGATAATTTGGTGAATTATGGTTATGTTCAATAGATTCGAAGATACCACCAAGAAGTCGACGAGATGTGGGATTCAACCAGAGATGAAGTGAAGCAGTCTTATTCCAAGCGATATCTACAGTCTTGGATTAGCCATCCTGTAGGTGGATTGCCACCAAAGGCTGACTCAACAGTGGTGGCGGAGGATGTGACACATGCTCTGTGTAGTCCAAATCCAAAACATAGATACCTAATTCAAGGGAAAGGATCTATAGTACATTTTGTTGATGAATATGTGGTATTATATTTTTTTATACTATATATATATACTTATGTAGTTAGTTAGTTTAGTCGATTAGAAAAGTATCGAATCTCATAATCTTGATGTTTTGTAACTTGATGTTGTTTATATAAAACCGGAATAAGGCATTTCAATTAAACATGTTCCAATATGCAGGATGGTCATTTGTTTTGTAACTTATGCTTTTGGCGTAGTTTAAAAACATCTTAATTATTTATAACAAAAATCAGTACCTTGTTATTGTTCGTACATTATTTTTTGTTTTCAGGTGTTATCACATGTGTATGGCATTTTTTCCCAACTTGGGTTGTTGACAAATTCGTTGCCCATTGGAGGGGTTGTCACAAATTTAACACGTCGAAAAAATATTAAACAATGTCTACATAAAAGAAAAAAATAAATGTTAAGAACTATACCGTTTGTTTTCACAAGAATACCGAACTTTCAATGAAAAGAAACGGCAATATAACACATAAACGATGCAAAACAACGAAAAGGTAAATTGTTAAAAAACGCGATTTTGTTTAAGATTGTGCCATTATGATCAAAATACCTCCAGATTGGATTGCCTTTTGATTCGAAATAACCAGTTCCGAGAAATCTATCAAATGTATAGTCTGTTTCCTTAGGATACGTCTCCGAAAAGAAAAGAAATAAACTAATTGGCCAATTAAATATGTGACGGAGATAGAGCATGGAATCTCCAGATTGTAATTATATAATGTCAAGTGCGTTTTGCGGGTAAAATTGACAGTTTAGCGGACACAATAAAATCATTCTACATTGTATATATAAAACCTCTAAAACCACTCGATGTGTTCCTTTTCCTGCTTTCTCACGCACGTGTAACTAACCATCCGATAAGTATAAATGGCCCCGGTGTAGATAAATTTTATAAATAGGTCAAAAGCCATTATTTAAACAAATTAAGGCTCCGACCACACGAAGGACAAAAAAACACATCAATTTGATTTTTACAAGTTAGCATTTTGTTAATATTAATGTTTTTTGTTGGTATGTTAGGTCGTATTCGACTGGAATGTTGGTTGAACACAAAAAAATTGTTGTGCACATCATTCTGATAATGACGTTATTATCTACTAACAACTTACAAAATGTTATCATCGCGTGTTCAGGTCATGACCGCAATAATTCTCAACATGACATTCCTGATTGAGAGCAATCTTAATTTTAAAACCAACGGTATACAATGTCAATCAGTTTTAATACTCAGAAACTACAAGTTTGAGCAAAGTTCTGTGTAATAAAGGAAAATGTCAGTTGAAATCAGCCGATAACACTTGAAAAATAAGTGATTTGAAGTTCTAGAAGTTTGCAGGGCAAAATAGTTTTAATAGATCATATTCGTTATTCAATATCCAAAAATGCATTGAATATACTTTTGTCGGCCCTTCCAACTATCCATCTAAGTTGAAATAACTGTGGGAAAAAAATCTTCAGCCGATCCCGTATATCTTTAGAAGACGATATATCACCAAAAGAACAAATCAAATACTCACTCGAAGAGAAAGCCTCCAATCAAAATAAATCATTTCGTTCACCGCCATTTTATTCGTAACATTTGATCGGTCCAAAAGGTAGGTCCCAACCCATCATAGACAGCTAAAACCGAAAACAAATAGAATACACAAAGCTTATTTGAAATATTATCGAGTCAAAAAAAATTATTAATTTCTGACCTCCTTGAACACACTGCAACAACAGACTGATTTACGTCATGACTTCCAATTAAACATAGAATACAGAAATCAGAAACATATAGACGTGTAAAAATGCTTTGGCTCGCAATGTGTAATCATTATTACTGTTGATTAGTCAAATACAAAAGAAGCTTTGAACTTGGTATTATAGAATCAACAGTAATAATAATTCCGACGTAAACTGCATTTTCAAAAGAAAAGGCTGCAAGGAAATATTAATTAATGTATGAATCAGCAACATAATTTTTAATTAGTAAATAACTTAATACTTTTATAAGATAATGCATGTTCATGACTCATATAAGGTGATATGCAGATGCATATGAAAAGACACACTCTTGTAGATTTTTTTGTTTTTCGAACTTTGTTGTTGTTTCCTGTAATTTTCGAACCTGAGAACCAGTGCCCTTACCGAAGGAAGTAACTTGTTTCTTAAGGGAGTCAGTAGTTGCTAAGGAATCACTGGTAGCTAGGGACAGTCACTGATTGCTAAAGTCGTCACTGGTCGTCAGGAGGATGCTTAAGGTTGCTAAGAAACATACTTGTTGCTAGTAGAACCCACTGGTTACTAGGGGACTAAGTTGTTGCTAAGGGGAAGTCACTTTACCTAGGGAAGTCACCGGTTGCTATGGGGACTAAGTTGTTGCTAAGGGGAAGTCACTTTTTACATAGGGGAGTAGCTGGTTGCTAAGGAAGCCATTGGTTGTTAAGAGACTTAGTTGTTGCTAAGGAAGTCAATGGTTGCTTAGGAAGTGATCGTAGACTTCGTAGTAATGTGAGCTAGAAAGATTGTAAGGTCAGGTAGTTCAAGAGTTCATGATAAAGATATGATATATAGTACATTTAAGTGCGCTAAAAAGTTTCCTGATAAGACTTACATTTAAGCATACATACATGAAAAATGTCTACCAATATTATAGAAGAGAGATTATAATTTAACATGGCTTAGTAAAGCAGGATCAAGGAGTTAAGAAAACAATCTGACTGGATAACTTGAATTTAGCTTAATTCAAGCTCAGGTCAAAACACGAAGAAGATCTGTGCTGATATCTCCTTATAAGATGGGTGGTTCCAACTAATTAATACAGGGAAGAGGTGTCATGATCTTACCGCCCCAATGTTGCATAGGGTGTATAACCGACAACCTTGACATGTCGCAAATATCTTCATTAATGATTATTTTGATACTGATTACTTCATCTACTCCTATTCTATATTTTATGGCACTGCGTCCGAGATACTAATGTAGCTCTTGTACTATTGAAACAAATACAGACACTAGTATTTACAGTGACAATTTTCTGTAAACGTGGTCCAAGCACCAAATGCCTGGTCTGTACGTTTGACTTCTGGTATTTTACACATGTTTTGGTTAAATAAACATGATATTTGGATAAAGCTGTCAGGTAAAACAAAACTCCCTAACTTTTCCCGTATGCATGGGAGCTATACTGGAACATTGGCAAATATCCCAGGGGAGAAATTCAAGTGTCGGTCGAGACTAAAAGCAATCTAAATGAAGAATTTCTCATGAATTAAACGATATCCGGAAACATACGGATCGGTTGTTCGCGAATTCATGGTCAATTCATCCAGAGATAAAACAAAACTTGTCCCGCGATGTCAAAGTGATTATCAGTATTATATTCGTACCTAATTTTTTTTACATCATGCAACATCTGCTACACTCTAAAATTACACCTTTGATACTAAACGAAAACAGAAGAGATTTTCCGTATTAAGCTGTTTTATGGTATGATTTATTTTAAGATCTTTACAGAGTCTTAATAATTAGATTCAAGTTGTGTAAAACTAGCAATAATAGAGAAAGAAAATGCATTAATAAATTCATAACAGAATTTGTTTCCATAATATGTCACATTATGTAAAAGAAGCAAAATTGTCCAATCGTATAACCTGGCCTGCTATTACGTTCGTTACAAAATTTAACAGTGTGGTTAAAGTGTCATTGAAATTCTTAAACATGCTTATTTGAAAACGGCTGATACGTACTTACCTAAAATTACATGCTGCATGTAATACCTTATTGCTTTCTTCCATTGAAACTATTATTTTTCAGAAATTCATATGCTTTGGAAACTCAAATTAATAGGCAAGCATGGTTTACATTTTTAGGTGATCCGTAAATATACAAGAGCTAGCCAATGTCAAACTAAATTGTCGTATTGGGATTGGTAACGTCCTTTCCTCTAAGGAGTTTTATGTGGGGATATATCAAAATTAACCTGCTACGGGAAAGTTGTGCCTCTTTTTAACCGTAATAATGATTTTTAGACTACATATTGTGGAAATTCGCAGGTAAGATGGCATTTGGGTTATATTGCTTTATATTAATACATAATATGACCTATGTTTGGAACTTTATTTTCTCCGTGAGAATCTGTCAGGGTGGTAAATATTTTTCAGGAGAATTACCTCGCCATCTGCTAGAAGCAGAATACCTCACTATCAATTATTTTGTAATATTTGCGGAATAGTTTGGCTGCAAATCATGAATACTCCATTGTTAATGTGATTACTTGTGTCAAACTTACAGTAATTTTATCACTTAAATGACTTGATGAATGACACTTTAAACAATGTTATAGACTGTTTTACATAATGCGCGTTTTTGGTGTTGACTTCGAAAGTACAAAAAACGTCATGTTGCTTCTAAAGAAGTACGCGTGACCAGTTTTGTTTTGATATCATGAATATGTCGTCTTTGTAATGAAATTATTTCGTAATGAAAACGTCTTATAAAAATGAAGTTTTCGTCAATATTTTTTCGGATAGGCATTTCCGGTAATATTACCCACTGGTACCCCACTGTGCCAGCCGACTCTCATGAATTACTTTGACGTTATGTAATATCATTGTGTCGTCACTATTCCAAACACAACATCTGGAAAGCATTTGGTGTTATATGATAAAGCAAATTTCAGTAAGTTTGCATTTAGAAATCTACTTAAAAGTGCAAGACGGTATGCAAAAAAGAAATTATATCATGAGACAGTTGGTTATGGGCCTCGTTCCCGCCAAAACAGTTCCCCCTGGGTGACGGATATTTCGACCAGAACAGCGTGCTCATGACAATTACTATTATTACATATGGAGTAAAGTATGAATAGTTTACGAAAGGATAAGATAAAAAAGATTCAGATCATGAACGAATTTTCTGGCGTTATTTTAGGAAGGAAAAATAGTTGCTGTCATTGGCGCAAAACAGTACCCGAGGTGACAGATATTTCTATCTGAACCAAATGTCTCATGATAGAAACATTTTCTTAACTAACTTTTTGCACTTTGAAAGAAGATTTCTAAATACAAACTTGTCACTATATAAGATGAATTATCATATCATGAACAATCGATATTCCGACACTGTGTTTAAGAAAGTGACATCAAAATGTCTTTAACGTTACGTCATAAGTAATTCGCGAGAGTCGTTTGGCAGAGGAGGAGTGCTAGACCGGGTTTTCCGGCATGGGCAAAATCACCGGAAATGCGGAAATCCGTAAGTAAGAAAATGTTTTCTAAAATGGCCGCCAGTCACGATTTGTTAAAATCAAAACATAAAAGGAAATAAAGCTGTATAATTGGTTATACTGCTCTTCTGTTAAAACAACTCGTTCTTTCAAAATTTCGGCAATAGATCTACTGCCGAAAATTTGAATTAAAGAGTTATTTTAATGTTTCAGGTAGCCGTTTTTAGTTAGCAGTGGCTCCATTTTAATATCAACTTCCAAGTACAAACTGATAGCCTGTAGTTAATCTCCAGATATTATATGTTTTCTATGCAAGAGCTTCAGCAACATATTGCATGTTTGATTTTCCGTAAAGCAAGGAAAGGCGAATATACAATCATCCAAAACTTGTTGTCATAATTATTAGATGTTCATAGACTTGTTATGAGAACGCAAGAAAGAAGTAAAATAGCTTAGAGTATTAAAGAGCCAAGCTTATCAAATTAGTTTTAAAACGTCTTAATCTTTCAATTACGTTTGGAATTTCAGCTCTTGTTATTAGTTCTATAAAACTGCAATAGTTACTATATATGAAATATACTATTATATTAGTTCATATTTATGGAAACTATACGCTATCTTTGACTTTATAATTAATTTTACCTAAAATTGGATCTTTTGTAGATGTTTATGGTGCTTTAGATTCTCTTGATGAATTAAGTAAATTAAACGTTAACGTGATACTTAATTTAGATCAACAGTTGGCACACAGATTGCTTCTTAATCGTGTAAAACGCTTACGAAATGGCAGAAGAAGAAGGCAAATCTATTGGGAAAGGAAATAGCTCGTCGTGTCATGCAGAAAAACGCGAATAAGTATAGGTCAGTGTTCGTTTTGATGCATTTACGCAAATAAATTGGTCAGGCGCGGCCCGTTCCGCGCGATCAATTTATCGTAGTCATGTGTCAATATAAACATTAACCTACATAGTGTTTGAAATAATGTTTTGTAAATCAGCATTTTTCCCCTATTTACTGACTCAGTGTATAATTATGGATTTACCAAAGTTTAAGTGCAACAAATACTGCGCTGCGATTGGAGAAAAAGTAATTTCAAAGACTAATAGGGGTTAAGAACTGCGTGTTATTGTTTGTGTAAATCTGTTGAATGTAGTAGACATTTAAGTAATAATTGAAATATGTTATTGCCTATAATGAATAATGTTTATTGTGATGTAGGAATTATCAATCACGATTATCAAAACGTATACAGCTATTGTGATATAATTTATCACACAAATACCGAGTAATCTACTTGATCTATAGTAAACAGCAAAGAAATAGAACTTACACAGCAATTATCATACTGATTTGTGTTGAAAGTCATTAATATCACAATTAATCAGCTGAATTATATTTTTCCAATGATAAAAAACAATAAACAGGTATATCTTTACACCATTGCATGTCCTATGAATAAATACAACTTTACCCTAGTGAGAAAAAAAACATACAGGTTTGTTAGAAAATAAATCTTGAGTAAGTACTTTCCTCCTTTTCAATTTCAATAGTTACAAAAAAAATATGTCAGTTTACATCCATTTTTCCGCACTTAAAACCTTGTATCACAGGAACATCAAAATCGGAAGAACAATCGTTGTTATAATGATGTAAGTTACATTTATATATTCCTGGCAATTTAATCACGCTTTTATTTATAAGAGACACAAGTAATCTGAACCCGAGAAAGGGAAAAAGGCCAACCTTCAAAACATACGATAACAACAGAAGTAAACCACAGCAAAAGTAAGCAGCAATAAAAGCTAAACATTACAAAAAATAGCAGTAGCAAAAACAATATTTAAAATAACGAAACTTTCGTCACTATGTCATACATGCTGTTCTCTGTACTTTTTTTACAAACAGTATATAATGAAAGAGGTTAACGTACTGGGTTATGTATTATTGATAAGGTGATCACTTTGGGAGAACACGATCTACTATGTAGAATGTAGAATAGAAAACATAAGCATCGAAACAATTATTAAAATGCCACAACATTCCAGGCTGAACATTACATTTATTGGAATAGCTAACTATCCTCTGTTCTGAGACCCTTCATATTATCACGGACCTATACACAGGTACATGATATTATGCACAATATCCTTTTTTGTGCTTTCCTTGATTTATTCACGTTTTATGAATTTGAAGAAATTACAAAAAATGGGAAAATATTATGTTATATTACATTACATAAAAGTATAAAAGTACCGGTGAAACAAAACCTATAATAAGTGATCTATCCGCATAAAATGTTACTTTTCAGATGTTTAAATTCACATTATTAAGCTGATATGCATGTAATTTGTATAAGTCAGTATAATTCGGTCATAAAAATCATTATGTAATGTTAACAAAACCATGGTTACGATAACGATATTATATATCATTAAAACAATAAAAATATAAATATTGATATCATTGATAATATCATTGATCATATTTTTGTGTCATCCCTGCCAAGGTCTGGTTCGTCAAAAGGTTGTCGATCCGGCCTCATATCTGTTAATAATTGCAAATATTTGCAATTTTCTTTTCGTTCCGTTTCTTGTACCTATTTACAATTGTTGAACGACAAAAGTAGCAGTGTTGACCCACATAATCTTTATCATTAGCCATGGATTGGGGTTATCTCTACAAACTTGTAAACTAGTGAACTATCTCAGAGTTGCCGCACAATTTGGCATCATATCGGTTTACGGTTTAACTGGTCAACTAAGACATTTTTATGAACACAATGGCTGAAAAAATTAATGGCACATTGGAATATGGATATTATCAATTATTCTTTCTTCTTGCACTTTGCATGTCATCTTATATATTCTTAAAATACTACGTTATTTGCTTAGCTGCGTTAATCATATTTAAGCTATTGACAAGAGTAAATGATCAATTCTTTTGCCAGGACGTTGATGTCAAAGGACGCGGTGTGTTTATTACTGGATGTGACACAGGTAAACTACAAAAGTAGATTAATCCATAAATTGTCCAAATGTCATCTTAAGCTGATACACGAGTGGTTAACTCTCCCACCACTCAAAATAAGATGAAAAGAAATTGTGGGGATTGTAGTGACTATAAATGGCTATTTTGTACATGTTCTCGTACGTTGCATGTAATATACTTGGGAAAAACGGGATTTTGGACAAAAAAGTAAGGATAATTTAACTTTGGTAACTGAAAATCGCGATTTTCGCCAACTTATAAACGTTCTAGAGACTACAATTTATGGACTTTTGCTTCGATAATTCATGCAAACGGTAGTTTCAACATTTCTACTGGTAACTACATTGCCCGATGTTTGAAAGTTCTTCAACAAAATAATTTAAAACAAAATTTACAACAATCATACTCACATTTTTTATCTATTTGGAAGAACCCCACCATCTCGGAAGTGTGCTCCCCACAATTTCTTTTCACCTCATTTTGTGCTGGTGGGGAGAGTTAACCACCCGTGTGAAAAGGAACCTAATTTCACCGGGCGCGAGAATAGATGTGACTATTGTTTTAACCGTTCAGTCTCGTTTCTCTCTGCATTTGAGATTTTCTGGCTTAATATACAGTTTGTAACATGTAAGAGTTTCGCCGAAACTTTGACTGCACTGAAACAAAGAGAACATGCACGTATACATATGTTGCATGATTCTGCATTATATTTTTTCTCTTGTATTTCATATGCCTCGGAAACCGTTTTGCAAGGTTTTTAGATAAAAGAGGGTTTACAGTTTTTGCGGGATGCTTGAACAAGGATAGCCCCGGAGCTGCGAGCTTACGAAAAGAATGCTCGTCTAAAATACATATCGTCGAAGTAAACACAACAAAACAGGAAAGTGTGACTGCCGCATTCACTTATGTCAAGAAACATTTACCGGGCAGAGGTTTGACTTCTTTTGAAATAATAGATGAAGCAGCGAACTGTTACAAATTAAAGACTAAATCAAACAGTGTGTAATAAGTAAAATTACATATGATAGAACGGTGCGTTAGCGCAGTGGGTAAAGCGCTGGATGTCTACAAATAAAGATTTAAGGACTGGTTCGATCCTCATCGAAGCTTTATATTTTTTCCATTGAATTATTTCAGTATTACTTCAGGTAAAATTTTAATTATGTAGATACATGTTTTACAATCTTTTTAGGCAAACAATAAATAGTTAATGAAAGTAAAATGACTAAAACTTTGAAAGATTCTATAACCATTTCAAGCACGAGCATTTCGTGCTTACTGTCGTTTCGTGTTAATGAAATATGTACATTGAACTAGTACAATGTTGTACTACCAACATAACGATGATTTGTCCAAGACAACTCTTCAGCAAGTAATAAAGGTACATTGTTCCTTTTAACTGTTGGTGTTTGATGAAATGCCAAGTAAAGGCAAAACTTGATCTTCATTTGATTGTTTAATTTGTTCTAAGTACAATCAGAAAAAAAACATGAATAAAAATGATTATAAAAGTAAACATATCAATGGAACGAAAATAGAAGAAATCAATTAAAACGATGTTACTGATAAAAAATATTAAATATTTTGTGTACATGTCCCTATATGAACTCCTGTTCGACAAAACAAAAATAATCAGGAACCGGAGTCGTTACCTACTGCACTATAGTGACATCGACTGTATGTAATGTACATTATAATATATATTGACATTAATTACGCCTAGTACTCTCAATTGTAATAAGATAACGTTTTACCCGATAAAAGTAGACTCTTCTGTTGCGTCATTGTAAAATTATCTTAACCGGACAGTACATAGATTTTAAAAAAAATGGTTGAAGCTTTGGTAATATTCGTTTATTTGATAAAATACAACAGTAGTGTAACTTAAAAGCTTATTAAGACTTGATTTCTTCTCGTAATTTGCCTTCCCGTTGTCACTGAAAAGTAAGCATATTGTTTATTCTGAAGTTTACTTTCTTTTTAAGGACTATGGGGAGTCATTAACAATGCTGGAATGGACATGTTAGGTGAAGTTGAACTATCGCCTATTCCATTATATGAAAAAGGGTTTGAGCTGAATTTATACGGATACATTCGGGTCATGAAAACCTTCCTACCACTGATCAGACGTTTCAAAGGTTTTTGAAAATATTTATCTTTTTTACTCTAAATTCAAATTTGAAGCAATAATTACTATCGAGTTTTTACAGGAGTTACATACACCGAATGCACATGTAATTATTTTAATTCATATGACTAAGGGAAAGGAATATCACGATTTTTAAAGGTTTCTTGCAATATCCTAACTTTTGGTTTTACGAAAGTAATAGCATAAAGTAAACGATTAAAGAAGTTAGTTGCACGGTACATTTAAGAAAAAGCATTAAATATGAATTGATACGTTTAACTTTAATCGACTTATGATTTAACATTTCACTCTTTCAATCTTTGAAAGAGGATTTACCTCTAGAACCTTTAATAAACATAGTGAAGCAACTCAGTTTTGTAAGCGATCATATATTTGAAAAGGATAACCAACATTAGTACTGGCTGTGAATTCTGAGTTTGCACACTACATGTATACAACATGATACCATTTTTAAAAGCGACTGTTTGCTTGTATTGCTACGAAAAATTGCAAACAAAACCCTGTGAATTAGTCAGCTACAATGAACAAGGCATAGTCTCTGATATTTTTTAACAAAATCCCTCTTTTAAAAACATGACAAAAATATCTTAACAAATCGAGTCTGAAAAGCAATTTACCGTTTACAAAACCTATTTCAATTATATATCTTGCACTTATATACCCTTTCTACCACTGTAACAGACGTTTTGATATTACCTTCAGGTAGAGTGGTTAATGTTTCCAGTGTAAGAGGCAGAATTGTTGAACCAAACCAGTCAAACTACTGTACTGCCAAACACGGGATTGAAACTGTATCTGATTCCCTTAGATTAGAAATGATCAAATTTGGTGTCAAAGTCTGTATTATAGAGCCTGGAAACTTTGGAAATGCGACTGCTATTGGATCAGAGGCTGTGGTAGGTATATCAAACTGTTTGACATGCCAAACGACGAGGTCAGCAGTGTTCCAGTAGCATATCAGGAAAAAATAAGTGGGCATACCGCTGATGACATTCGCAGCATACTTAATTTAAATGTAGTTCAAAAATCAGTTAGGAAACAAACCAAGTTCATGTATGTGTGAACCGTCAACGCTGACAAGCTCTTCGCTTGCTTTCACTGCGTAAGAAATAAATATGATGGTAGTTTTACTACCATAAGACAGACATGTTGTTCAATTATCATGTTTTGCAGTATATACGGTAAATTGGGTATTTTTACGTTACATACATTTTGCGATATGATAGCAGACAGACTTATTGGCCGAGAAACTTTTGTGCGGGGAATTCGACAAACTTAAATCTTCTTGGGTGTTACTCAACTTACAATGAGAAGGTTACCAAGAATGTATCGAGAATTCTAATTTACCATGGATGGTATACGTATGCATGTAATTGGTCATAGTTAAGATGCCGATATGTGATGAATTGAACATACTTTAAATGCTTTGTTAATGTCTATAATAGTAATTTAAACAGATATTATTTATCATTAACAGGTTACGAAAGTTATTTAAGCATAGTCAGTGATAGGTATCCAAAGATAGATCATTGATAGATTTTAGAGGATGTGATAACTGAATTATTTATTGAAGGTATTTTACATAAATTTAAAATACATTTTTGGGTAGATTCGAAGAAACCAACAAGAAGTCAACGAGATGTGGGATTCAGCCAGAGAAGAAGTGAAACAATCGTATTCAAAGCGATATGTAGATTCTTGGATTAATCAGCCTGTAGGTGGATGGCCACCAAAAGCTGACTCAACAGTGGTGGCGGAAGCCGTGGCACACGCTCTTTGCAGTGCAAATCCAAAACATAGATACCTAATTCAAGGGAAAGGATCTATAGTTCCTTTTGCTGATGAATTCGTGGTAATATATTCTTACTGTTTTATTTAATTCAGTTGTCATTTTAATTATTCCCCTAAAGGTGGGCATAACAAAATCGCACTGTCCGTCCGTTCGTGTCCGGGCTTTAACTTTGAAGGGGTTTTCATATAACATGCATGGCACAAATGTTAAACACTTGGAGAAAAAGTGCTTTGAGTAAATACCGTATGCACACCTTGAAGGTCATTGTCACATACCTTGGGGGCATCGTCACTTATGATAGACAGCTCTTGATGTTCCATATATTTTTACAAATACTTAGTACCGCCATATCTCTGCATGTCCAATCTCATTCTTCAAAGCATTTTCATCTCTAGAAAGGCGGGAGTGAGTTAAGAGAGTATAGTATGTTTCTTAAAAATAGTTTGACATTACTAATATTAACAACGTAAAAATAAATATAAGCCTTATTAATTTAATATCTTAAACATCTCTCTTACTTCAAAGCAACAGAATAATACACACAAGTGTACATTTGTAAACTAAATTATATTTTTAATATTAAATGTTTATTAAATGGTCTTACAATCTTCATTCTGTTTTAAACCTTTTAGCCCTAGCATTCGAAAATTACTATGTTATGCCTCAGTTATGATTTTTCTAGTCTCAACCACATAATATGTGACAAACGATAAAACTATTTGAAATTATAATATATTTGCAGTTATTTTGTTTTCGCTATTATAGATATTACTAGTGTATATTATTAATAATACGAGTACTTTAATTGATAGCTACTGTATGTCACAAATATCATATACATTCAAGGCTATTTTATTTGACAAAAGAAGTTGAAATGTAATATTAAATGATTTGCAACTATTCCAAAACTTATTTAAACCTGAATGTTAAGGCATTGTAACAAGATGATCTGATATACAAGTTGAACCCTAGTTATTTGACGATAAGATATGTGTTGTGTCTACATTAAATACGTGTTGTCCCTTACCTTTGTCTTTGGCAAAATCGTTGCTTTTACATAGTTTATAGTTAGTCTTGAGCCTCCAGTCTGCTACGTTTTCGCAAGTTTGATGATTCATTATTCTATGTGTAAGTCTGGCTGTTAGTGATTTATTTGTTTAATGATGTATAGGGATTGCTTCATGTATTTTATCTTTTTAAGGCAATTCCATGATTTTGTATTTCTGTTTCAGGTGTTGTCACATGTGTATACCGTTCTTCCGACTTGGATTGTTGACAAATACGTAGCTCTTTGGAAAAAATGTCTCAAATTCAACAAGTAGAAGAAAACGTGTCATATGGCAGTGTGAAAGATATAAACATTTGTTGCGTTCGTCGTTCAAACGGCAAAATGAAAGACCGCTATTGTATAAAGCTATAAAAGAAATTAAACGTCAGCATACGTCAAGAAAGTTTTTTTTTAAACATTGAACAGCGTAGAGCATTCAGTAAAAACACTTGTAAATTCTCTTAGGAGGGGATACCAATTTAAACTCGCTTGATTAAAATTTTCCTTTATACTTAGTTAATTAATACTCTTGATATTTTCTATTTATGTCAATATTGCAGTCACTGATTCTAAAAATATAGGAGCACGTATTCAAAGACGGAATGACTTGGTTTATTACAATTTTAATAGCGTAGGTCATTTGGTGTACCTGTAATCGGCATCTGCACTTTTAAAGGAAGGTCAATTGTACTATGGGAGCCATATCCAATGTAGATACATATTTCCTTACCATGAAAGGTTACATTTGTTATTAACATCAGTAGGCCTCCGTATCGAATATAAAATATATATCATTCGGTTGTGACATTATAAAATATGTCATCCGGTTGTGACATATTAACTACTTTTAATAAATTAATCGACAGGCAGTCACCGCCGCGTAGGTGAAGCAGACATAACCACTGGGATTTAAGACTACGCATTAATGCAATTCTCAAATGAACACTTTCCACCTCCATAGTCATATCGTCAGAATATGATCCATCCTTAATATATCAGGGCAATAATGCTTCACACATTGTCTAGGAAAGTTGATAGGGGTGCCAGTAATTTGCAGTAAATTAATTTCATGTGACAGAGTTTTTATGGAGTACATTGACATGTGATGTAGAGTTAATGTTTAAGACATATGTTATAATTATAACACCTAGAATATCCAAATTCTTCCTAAAACTATAAATTCATTATTACGTCATCATCTTCCAGTCATATTACTTAGAAAATAGATTTTACTTTTGAGTGATAAACCGGTTAGTATATTACTGTGTAGAGTTTAGATGCGAAGTAATCTTATCACGAAGGCCGAAGGCCTGGGTGATTATTTACGAAGCATCTAAATGACAAAAATCAACCAATGTACACTCATAGATGTGGTGTGAAAACTACCCGGGAGGGAATTTCAGCAGGCAAATCTAGAGTGATATGTGACGCTCAAATCATTCTTTGTGTATATGGGAGAAATTTTCAATAGTGTTAGAATACTTAATTCATAAACATTGTTTTTGTATCCACTAGTGTTATCACTGCAGTAGTATTTAAAATAATGTACTATAAGATAATGAATAACCCTACATAAAAAAGCGCAGACTGTACAAATAAGAGATGTACTTGTATACAATGTACTTGATCTATGAATAAGACATTGAAAGATGTATAAGTGCCTTTCTTTGTAAAGTAACCGTTGCATTTGATTTTACTGTGTCCAGCTCGTACAAACATTAATAAGAGTCGACGTTAAAGCAGAAAGCATTATAATAATAGAATAGACCTTGCCGTTTTATCATTTTCCGAATATTACCGGAAACACCCGGGACGTTACCAAAGAAAATCACCTTGAGTATTCGCATCGGCATAATTCATGTGCGCCATGAAGATGTATAGCCCTCTTAAAATTATCTAATCTCTTTATAAGACTAATTTTAAACATATGCTGCTGATTCATTCATCACTTTTCCTATACACATTTCAAATTCAAATTCTTGTTTATCACAAAATAATAATCATTGTTGCTTCCAAAACCCCAAGTTCAAAGCTTCTTTATTTCTGTCATAATGATCAACGTAAACACTTGCATTGACTGCCAATTATTCATATGCATCGTGGCGGACAGGCACTGTCTGTAAGCAAGCCTTTGAAATGAATTTATATCCGGTCTATAATAACCTTTTATATCTAATTTAAGCATTATCTATGTATTCATTGACCTGTTCAGATGATACACCAAATAAACCTTTAACTTGGAACGGTCAGTGGCAAAAACACCACTGGGGAGCTTAAACCAGTTTATGGTGCGCACCCAATCTCACTCTTACCCCACCATGTTCCAAAGTCACAGGACAGTGTAAATAAAAGTAATCCCTGCTAGGTGAATCTCTAACACACGCAATGGAAACAAAAGGCATGGTATGTAAAACACAAAAATGCTCGTGTATAAATATATAAAAAGCAAACCTTGAGAACCAAAAAACGTATGTACTCAATGCCTTTGCAGAAGGCAGAGCACCAAGAGAAACACCCTTAAGGGCCCGACGAAACAGGCCAGAGGACAGAAATCAAAACAGTTTCGTCCCAGTGGGATTTAAAAACTGCCCATCACAGAGTCCTCCCCCTCTTCCGTCAGACACAATCAAAGAGGGAAGCATAGCGTCCAACTGTAAACGGGTTGAACACCAAACATGCGGTGTGTCTCAAAACAGTAGGGTCGTAACCTCTTTTAACAAAACGTTTTATAATTTTAGCAAATACAGTTGGAAAATTGCCATGACCCAAAATCTTACGAAGTTTGTAAACCACATCCCCATAAAAATCGGGTTTTAAAATACCTTCTCGCAGAAGAGTCTTTAATTACTATTGAATTTCAAAACCAAATCAGAATTACGATAGTAAAATTTAGCAAAATATTTACGCAATTTGTAATAACGGTAGCCCTGTTGAAGAAGTTTATTTGTAATATATTGATTACGTTCATTGAAATCCTCAACATGACTACACGCTCTGGCAAACCGAATTAACTGAGAAATGTATACCCCATAAGATGTAGCATGAGGTACATCCCCATCCAAATGGGGGAAATTTACAATACTAAAATTAAAATCATCCCTCTTGTCATTAATTTTGGTATGTATAATATTGTTATAAATAGAGAGATGTAAATCTAAAAATGAAGCACCAGTATCCAAATTGTTAATTTTAATTAAGTGGAGTTCCCGGGGATAAATAGTGTCCACCAATTGACCAAAAAAGGGGTTATCCATATTAAGAATATCATCCAGATAGCGTGATATATTATTAAAAGCAGTGATAATGTCTGCCTGCGTATCTGGAGAAAGACTCAACATAAAGTCTCTTTCATAACAATATAAAAACAAATCTGCGACAAGGGGTGCACAATTTGGGAATACCGATTTACTTGTCTGAAAACTGCATTCCCAAACCTTATATAAATGTTGTTCAATAAAAAGGAAAGGGCTTTACAAACTTCGTCACAGGTCCACATAGTATAATGTTTAACAATACAGCTAGTAAAAAAAGCCTTATCGAAATTGCAGGCGAGAAATGTAGCATTCTCCCTGGCAAAAGTCTTTTGAATAAGGGCAGTTAGCTTGTCATTTATCAAATTATGTGGTAAAGTGGTATACAGAGTAGAAAAATCGTATGTACTGACTGAAGTTACTTTGTAATTATTAACTTTAAACTTATCCAGGATTTCGCCAGAATTTTTGATCGACCAAAATAAATGTTTACCAGAGTTTTCGTATACTTTATCACAATATCTTTTCACGTGGGCTTTTATAGCAGTTAGGCAAGATGTTAATAGTTTTGAAATATTTGTAGTGGTACAAGAGCTTGAATTAGCGATGAAACGAGCTTTATATGGTTGTTTATGTAATTTAGGAATCCAGTACATAGTAGGAAGTTTAATATGTTGATCATCTATACAAACTTTCAAATTAGAAACTTCACTGGTGTGATCAATGAACACATTTTGTTCAACGGAAGGACTCAATGTATAAGCTTTAGTGCTATTTAGTTCGTTTTGTAAAACATTAATATAATGTAGGCGTCAAATGATGATAATATTGTTGGCCGCCTTGTCTGCTGGAACTAAGACATACTTAGAATGAAATTCTTGGATTTCCTTTTTCAGATGTCTTAAAGTAAACTTGGGTTTTGATGGAAGTAGGTGTTCATTTGTTTGGTAAAATTTTATACGAGAATCGACAATGTTAAAAATACTTCGTTTCCAAGACGTTAATGCATTTGGATCAGCATTCTCACGACGACACCATTTAACACAAAAAGTTTATATGGATTCCGCAATATGACCACGACAAGCATGAAAATCAATAGTAGAAGGAATTCTGTATTTTGGTCCTTTAAAGAATAAATTACGAATACGCTTGTCTTTAATAATATCAAAATTACCAGTGATGACATGACCGGCATCTGAATAGCAAAATTTCGAGTTTTTACATTCGCAGTAAGAAGGGGTATTTGTTTGAACATCTAGGTCGGAAACAATTTTATTGTAATTGAATATAACATTTCTAACAGGTGTTTTATATTTATAACAGATAATAGGAACTTCGGAGTTTCGGAAATACTTAGGCACAGAATCAATGACACGTCTATCACGAAATATACTGGGTACATCGATGAAGTCAATACCTTTATTAATGAAATGAATTTTAAGAAAATGTCTATCATGATCAGATTGAGTGTCAATGTGTGGACGGAGAACATGTTGTGTATAATTTTGGATAAGATATGACACAGTGTAAAACGGATCTGTTTGAATAACGTACTGGTCCGCTTCCTCGTCTAGTTTTTTAAGAGACTGAATAGATAAAGATGTGAGACGAGAAAGCATTGAATGTCTACCAGAGTTTGAAAGAATTATATCGAGGTCTGCAACAGAAATATTGACTTTTGATTTACGCTTAATATTACCATTGCGTCTAATTCCATGAGACCTAGATTTACGTTTCCTAATATTTAAAATTGAAAATATATCGATATCAGGGTTTTTAGAGATATTACCTTCTTGATAAATATTATCATTTAGCCCAACGGAAACGGTGACTGTAAATTTTTAATCCATTTGAATTCTGCTAAATGTCTGGCTTTGATTTTAAAACTAGATGTACAATTTATATCATAGACGATTTGCTCTACTGGCGGAATGGTTACCTGGTCAATTGTATGGCCAGATTTACGAAAGTGTTGATACAAAAATGTAGTGAACTTGTTCCGACTTCGCATTTTGTAAGAATGCTCGCGGAAACGAATTTTTAAAGATCGCCCAGTTTGCCCAACATACTGAATACCACAATTGGGTGCGTTTCAAGTCAGTACATAAATCATGTGGGACGTATTTCAATCAACGTCAGAGTTAAGTACCACATTAAAAGTTCTGCCGTTAACATTTGTGGTATAAAATACTCCTCATCTTGACAGAGGCCGAGGGTTTAGAACGAATAACAATCCCTGAAGGATGAAAATATAACAACA
This sequence comes from Saxidomus purpurata, assembly GCA_022818135.1. NCBI lineage: Eukaryota > Metazoa > Mollusca > Bivalvia > Venerida > Veneridae > Saxidomus > Saxidomus purpurata. The sequence continues at coordinate 46,443,588 of JAFMSR010000001.1, read as the reverse complement.
TTGATTGAATGTACGGGGAGACTTTTTACGGCCCATTTTAGAAATATATAGATTTACCACGGCAATACAATCGTACATTTGTACTTAAATAATTATTTTACTCTATCATTAGTTTATTATAAAACACGTGCCACGCTCTCAACTCATACCTTTAAAATATACGAAAATAGAAATCATATTCTCGTTATTAGTTGATTTAACAAGTAGTATCGTATGCAATAACATTTAAAGTCCTATATAGAGCTTTAATGAGTATAATCCAAAATCCATTTGAAGTGTCAAACAATTGTTAATTGTGCCAGAAAAATATATAATGAAATAAACAAAACCACAAACAGGACCATTAATACGCATGATTCATGAAATATGAACGATGTTTCCAAATGTCTTCTATTACGGTCGTTACAAAGTTCAAACATCTGGTCAAAGTGTCATGGCAATTTTTAAATACATAATTTGGCAAGGAATGGTGTGTGCTTATGTAGGAAGACATGTATTTTGTTGGGCCTACACTATTTTTAGTGTTATAATTACCATCATTGCAGCCCGTAAATTAGGTTCTTTAGTGTTTTTTAATAAACTGGTAATTAGTTGTCTTTGCTATTGCTCATTTGAGCAAATATGCTCTGGGTGTTTTGTTGTGACCATATACCGCCCGCCATCCATTCACTGTTTCATTTTCGATCATTTCTTTTTCAAGCGACAGCACTTCTTAAAACACTGAATAAAAGTAGATAAATTTCGATGAGTATAAATGGTCCCGGTGTAGATAAATTTTATAAATAGGTGAAAAGTCATTATTTAAACAAATTAAAGCTCCGACCACACGAAGGACAGTAAAACACATCAATTTGATTTTACAAGTTAGCACTTTGTTAATATTAATGTTTTTTGTTGGTATGTTAGGTCGTATTCGACTGGAATGTTGGTTGAACACAAAAAAAAATTGTTGTGCACATCATTCTGATAATGACGTTATTATCTACTAACAACTTACAAAATGTTATCATCGCGTGTTCAGGTCATGACCGCCATAATTCTCAACATGACATTCCTGATTGAGAGCAATCTTAATTTTAAAACCAACGGTATACAATGTCAATCAGTTTTAATACTCAGAAACTACAAGTTTGAGCAAAGATCTGTGTAATAAAGGAAAATGTCAGTTGAAATCAGCCGATAACACTTGAAAAATAAGTGATTTGAAGTTCTAGAAGTTTGCAAGGCAAAATTGTTTTAATAGATCATATTCGTTATTCAATATCCAAAAATGCATTGAATATACTTTTGTCGGCCCTTCCAACTATCGATCTAAGTTGAAATAATTGTGGGAAAAAAAATCTTCAGCCTATCCCGTATATCTTTAGAAGACGATATATCACCAAAAGAACAAATCAAATACTCACTCGAAGAGAAAGCCTCCAATCAAAATAAATCATTTCGTTCACCGCCATTTTATTCGTAACATTTGATCGGTCCAAAGGGTAGGTCCCAACCCATCATATACAGCTAAAACCGAAAACAAATAGAATACACAAAGCTTATTTGAAATATTATCGAGTCAAAAAAAGTTATTAATTTCTGACCTCCTTGAACACACTGCAACAACAGACTGATTTACGTCATAACTTCCAATTAAACATAGAATACAGAAATCAGAAACATATAGACGTGTAAAAATGCTTTGGCTCGCAATGTGTAATCATTATTACTGTTGATTAGTCAAATACAAAAGAAGCTTTGAACTTGGTATTATAGAATCAACAGTAATAATAATTCCGACGTAAACTGCATTTTCAAAAGAAAAGGCTGCAAGGAAATATTAATTAATGTATGAATCAGCAACATAATTTTTAATTAGTAAATAACTTAATACTTTTATAAGATAATGCATGTTCATGACTCATATAAGGTGATATGCAGATGCATATGAAAAGACAGTAGATTTTTTTGTTTTTCGAACTTTGTTGTTGTGTCCTGTAATTTTCGAACCTGAGAACCAGTGCCCTTACCGAAGGAAGTAACTTGTTCCTTAAGGGAGTCAGTAGTTGCTAAGGAATCACTGGTAGCTAGGGACAGTCACTGGTTGCTAAAGTCGTCACTGGTCGTCAGGAGGATGCTTAAGGTTGCTAAGAAACATACTTGTTGCTAGAAGAACCCACTAGTTACTAGGGGACTAAGTTGTTGCTAAGGGGAAGTCACTTTACCTAGGGAAGTCACCGGTTGCTATGGGAACTAAGTTGTTGCTAAGGGGAAGTCACTTTTTACATAGGGGAGTAGCTGGTTGTTAAGGAAGCCATTGGTTGTTAAGAGACTTAGTTTTTGCTAAGGAAGTCAATGGTTGCTTAGGAAGTGATCGTAGACTTCGTAGTAATGTGAGCTAGAAAGATTGTAAGGTCAGGTAGTTCAAGAGTTCATGATAAAGATATGATATATGACCAGCGACACGGGAAAATGGGCCTTCGGACAAAATACTTGGAAACTAGCTTTCTTGCATATTTTGAACAAACACTATCTTAATATCAGTACTGGAAATATTCAGTTACCTACGTCCAATACATACAAAACTACAACATTTTGAAAAAGTATACCAAAGGTGTCATTGTTCACTCTAAAATGACGTCACATACCACAATCTGACGTCAAAACTCACTTCAATTTACATGGGCAGTAAACTATTCCGGTAATCATTTCCTAACAGCATCATTTATTCTTGGTTGCAACATTCAATATATATCATATCTGGTGAACTATTTCATGTCTTCTTTCCACCATATGCGTTTTTAAAGGGTATAGCCAAAATAAAAAAAAAGAATCATTTCAAATCGCTGTTGCCATAGTAATGGGCTTTGAGGATTTTGAAGCAAATAGTATGTTTCTGTTGAGGTAAATATAGTGGCTATCAGTTTTTAACATTGTTAATTTTATGCGTTTTCGTATCTATTATTGTCGAATAATGTAACAAATGTCCGAAGGTACATTTTCGCGCGTCGACGGTCATATAGTACATTTAAGTGCGCTAAAAAGTTTCCTGATAAGACTTACATTTAAGCATACATACGTGAAAAATGTCTACTAATATTATAGAAGAGAGATTATAATTTAACATGGCTTAGTAAAGCAGGATCAAGGAGTTAAGAAAACAATCTGACTGGATAACTTGAATTTAGCTTAATTCAAGCTCAGGTCAAAACACGAAGAAGATCTGTGCTGATATCTCCTTATAAGATGGGTGGTTCCAACTAATTAATACAGGGAAGAGGTGTCATGATCTTACCGCCCCAATGTTGCATAGGGTGTATAACCGACAACCTTGACATGTCGCAAATATCTTCATTAATGATTATATTGATACTGATTACTTCATCTACTCCTATTCTATATTTTATGGCACTGCGTCCGAGATACTAATGTAGCTCTTGTACTATTGAAACAAATACAGACACTAGTATTTACAGTGACAATTTTCTGTAAACGTGGTCCAAGCACCAAATGCCTGGTCTGTACGTTTGACTTCTGGTATTTTACACATGTTTTTGTTAAATAAACATGATATTTGGATAAAGCTGTCAGGTAAAACAAAACTCCCTAACTTTTCCCGTATGCATGGGAGCTATACTGGAACATTGGCAAATTCCCCAGGGGAGAAATTCAAGGGTCGGTCGAGACTAAAAGCAATCTAAATGAAGAATTTCTCATGAATTAAACGATATCCGGAAACATACGGATCGGTTGTTCGCGAATTCATGGTCAATTCATCCAGAGATAAAACAAAACTTGCCCCGCGATGTCAAAGTGATTATCAGTATTATATTCGTACCTAATTTTTTTTACATCATGCAACATCTGCTACACTCTAAAATTGCACCTTTGATACTAAACGAAAACAGAAGAGATTTTCCGTATTAAGCTGTTTTATGGTATGATTTATTTTAAGATCTTTACAGAGTCTTAATAATTAAATTCAAGTTGTGTAAAACTAGCAATAATAGAGAAAGAAAATGCATTAATAAATTCATAACAGAATTTGTTTCCATAATATGTCACATTATGTAAAAGAAGCAAAATTGTCCAATCGTATAACCTGGCCTGCTATTACGTTCGTTACAAAATTTAACAGTGTGGTTAAGGTGTCATTGAAATTCTTAAACATGCTTATTTGAAAACGGCTGATACGTACTTACCTAAAATTACATGCTGCATGTAATACCATATTGCTTCCTTCCATTGAAACTATTATTTTTCAAAAATTCATATGCTGTGGAAACTCAAATTAATAGGCAAGCATGGTTTACATTTTTAGGTGATCCGTAAATATACAAGAGCTAGCCAATGTCAAACTAAATTGTCGTATTGGGATTGGTAACGTCCTTTCCTCTAAGGAGTTTTATGTGGGGATATATCAAAATTAACCTGCTACGGGAAAGTTGTGCCTCTTTTTAACCGTAATAATGATTTTTAGACTACATATTGTGGAAATTCGCAGGTAAGATGGCATTTGGGTTATATTGCTTTCTATTAACACATAATATGACCTATGTTTGGAACTTTATTTTCTCCGTGAGAATCTGTCAGGGTGGTAAATATTTTTCAGGAGAATTACCTCGCCATCTGCTAGAAGCAGAATACCTCACTATCAATTATTTTGTAGTATTTGCGGAATAGTTTGGCTGCAAATCATGAATACTCCATTGTTAATGTGATTACTTGTGTCAAACTTACAGTAATTTTATCACTTAAATGACTTGATGAATGACACTTTAAACAATGTTATAGACTGTTTTACATAATGCGCATTTTTGGTGTTGACTTCGAAAGTACAGAAAACTTCATGTTGCTTCTAAAGAAGTACGCGTGACCAGTTTTGTTTTGATATCACAAATATGTCGTCTTTGTAATGAAATTATTTCATAATGAAAACGTCTTATAAAAATGAAGTTTTCGTCAATATTTTTTCGGATAGGCATTTCCGGTAATATTACCCACTGGTACCCCACTGTGCCAGCCGACTCTCATGAATTACTTTGACGTTATGTAATATCATTGTGTCGTCACTATTCCAAACACAACATCTGGAAAGCATTTGGTGTTATATGATAAAGCAAATTTCAGTAAGTTTGCATTTAGAAATCTACTAAAAGTGCAAGACGGTATGCAAAAAAGAAATTATATCATGAGACAGTTGGTTATGGGCCTCGTCCCCCCCAAAAAACCCCCCCCGGGGGAAGAAAAATCCCAAAAAAACAGCCCCCCCAAAAAAAAAAAAAAAAAAAAAAAAAAAAAAAAAAAAAAAAGTTTACGAAAGATGAGCGTTTCCTGGCGTTATTAAGGACCAAAACAGTTGGCGCCCCCTGGGTGACGGATACTTTCTCTGGACCAGAACAGCGTGCCTCATGATAGAAACATTTTCTTAACTAACTTTTTCCCCTTAAAAAAAAAATTTTAAAAAAAAAAATTCCACAAATGTACTATTATTAACATATGGATATTCCGATATTGTGTTTAAGAAAGTACTAATGCTTAGTTAGTATAAATAATTGGAAAGGTGTTGGGAAAAAAAGGGGGGAAAAGGGGGTTTTTGGGAAAAAAAAAAAAAAAAAAAAAAAAAAAAAAAAAAAAAAAAAAAAAAAAAAAAAAAAAGGAAAAAAAAAAAAAAAAAAAAAAAAAAAAAAAAAAAAAAAAAAAAAAAAAAAAATTTTTTTTTTTTTTTTTTAAAAAAAAAAAAAATTTTATAAAAAAAAAAAAAAAAAAAAAAAAAAAAAAAAAAAAAAAAAAAAAAAAAAATAATTAAAATTTTTAATTTTTTTTTTTTAATAATTATAATTAAAATTTAAAAAAAAAAAAAAAAAAAAAAAAATAATAAATAATTAATTTATATATTTTTTAAGAGCTTCAGCAACATACTGCATGTTTGATTTTCCGTAAAGCAAGGAAAGGCGAATATACAATCATCCAAAACTTGTTGTCATTAGATGTTCATAGACTTGTTATGAGAACGCAAGAAAGAAGTAAAATAGCTTAGAGTATTAAAGAGCCAAGGTTATCAAATTAGTTTTAAAACGTCTTAATCTTTCAATTACGTTTGGAATTTCAACTCTTGTTATTAGTTCTATATATGAAATATACTATTATATTAGTTCATATTTATGGAAACTATACGCTATCTTTGACTTTATAATTAATTTTACCTAAAATTGGATCTTTTGTAGATGTTTATGGTGCTTTAGATTCTCTTGATGAATTAAGTAAATTAAACGTTAACGCGATACTTAATTTAGATCAACAGTTGGCACACAGATTGCTTCTTAATCGTGTAAAACGCTTACGAAATGGCAGAAGAAGAAGGCAAATCTATTGGGAAAGGAAATAGCTCGTCGTGTCATGCAGAAAAACGCGAATAAGTATAGGTCAGTGTTCTTTTTGATGCATTTACGCAAATAAATTGGTCAGGCGCGGCCCGTTCCGCGCGATCAATTTATCGTAGTCATGTGTCAATATAAACATTAACCTACATAGTGTTTGAAATAATGTTTTGTAAATCAGCATTTTTCCCCTATTTACTGACTCAGTGTATAATTATGAATTTACCAAAGTTTAAGTGCAACAAATACTGCGCTGCGATTGGAGAAAAAATAATTTCAAAGACTAATAGGGGTTAAGAACTGCGTGTTATTGTTTGTGTAAATCTGTTGAATGTAGTAGACATTTAAGTAATAATTGAAATATGTTATTGCCTATAATGAATAATGTTTATTGTGACGTAGGAATTATCAATCACGATTATCAAAACGTATACAGCTATTGTGATATAATCTATCACACAAATACCGAGTAGTCTACTTGATTTATAGTAAACAGCAAAGAAATAGAACTTACACAGCAATTATCATACTGATTTGTGTTGAAAGTCATTAATATCACAATTAATCAGCTGAATTATATTTTTCCAATGATAAAAAACAATAAACAGGTATATCTTTACACCATTGCATGTCCTATGAATAAATACGACTTTACCCTAGTGAGAAAAAACATACAGGTTTGTTAGAAAATAAATCTTGAGTAAGTACTTTCCTTCTTTTCAATTTCAATAATTATAAAAAAAATATGTCAGTTTACATCCATTTTTTCCGCACTTACAACCTTGTATCACAGGAACATCAAAATCGGAAGAACAATCGTTGTTAAAATGATGTAAGTTACATTTATATATTCCTGGCAATTTAATCACGCTTTTATTTATAACAGACACAAGTAATCTGAACCCGAGAAACGGAAAAAGGGCAACCTTCAAAACATACGATAACAACAGAAGTAAACAACAGCAGCAATAATAGCTAAACATTACAAAAAAATAGCAGTAGCAAAAACAATATTTAAAATAACGAAACTTTCGTCACTATGTCATACATATTTGCAGCTGTTCTCTGTACTTTTTTTACAAACAGTATATAATGAAAGAGGTTAACGTACTGGGTTATGTATTATTGATAAGGTGATCACTTTGGGAGAACAAGATCTACTATGTAGAATGTAGAATAGAAAACATAAGCATCGAAACAATTCTTAAAATGCCACAACATTCCAGGCTGAACATTACATTTATTGGAATAGCTAACTATCCTCTGTTCTGAGACCCTTCATATTATCACGGACCTATACACAGGTACATGATATTATGCACAATATCCTTTTTTGTGATTTCCTTGATTTATTCACGTTTTATGAATTTGAAGAAATTACAAAAAATGGGAAAATATTATGTTATATTACATTACATAAAAGTATAAAAGTACCGGTGAAACAAAACCTATAATAAGTGATCTATCCGCATAAAATGTTACTTTTCAGATGTTTAAATTCACATTATTAAGCTGATGTGCATGTAATTTGTATAAGTCAGTATAATTCGGTAATAAAAATCATTTTGTAATGTTAACAAAACCATTGTTACGATAACGATATTATATATCATTAAAATAATAAAAATAAAAAATGTAGATCTCATTGATAATATTATTGATCATATTTTTGTGTCATCCCTGTCAAGTTCTGGTTCGTCAAAAGGTTGTCGATCTGGCCTCATATATGTTAATAATTGCAAATGTTTGCAATTTTCTTTTCGTTCCGTTTCTTGTATCTATTTACAATTGTTGAACGACAAAAGTAGCAGTGTTGACCCACATAATCTTTATCATTAGCCATTGATTGGGGTTATCTCTACAAACTTGTAAACTAGTGAACTATGTCAGAGTTGCCGCATAGTTTGGTATCATATCGGTTTACGGTTTAACTGGTCAACTAAGACAATTTTTATGAACACAATGGCTAAAAAAAATAATGGCACATTGGAGTATGGATGTTATCAACTATTCTTTCTTCTTGCACTTTGCATGTCATCTTATATATTCTTAAAATACTACGTTATTTGCTTAGCTGTGTTAATCATATTTAAGCTATTGACAAGAATAAATGATCAATTATTTCGCGAGGACGTTGATACCCAAGGACGCGGTGTGTTTATTACTGGATGTGACACAGGTAAACTACAAAAGTAGATTAATCCATAAAATGTCCAAATGTCATCTTAAGCTGATACACGGGTGGTTAACTCTCCCACCACACAAAATGAGGTGGAAAAAAATTTGTGGGGATTGTAGTGACTATAAATGGCTATTTTGTACATGTACTCGCATGTACGTCGCATGTAAAATATATTTTGGAAAACGGGATTTGGGACAAAAAAGTAAGGATATTTTAACTTTGGTTACTGGAAATCGCGATTTTCGCCAACTTATAAACGTTCTAGAGACTACAATTTATGGAATTTTGTTTCGACAATTCGTCAAACGGTAGTCTCAACATTTCTACTGGTAACTACATTGCCCGATGTTTGAAAGTTCTTCAACAAAATACTTTAAAACAAAATTTACAACAATCATACTCACACTTTTTATTTATTTGGAAGAACCCCACCATCTCGGCAGTGTGCTCCCCACAATTTCTTTTCACCTCGTTTTGTGCTGGTGGGGAGAGTTAACCACCCGTGTGAAAAGGAACATAATTTCACCGGGCGCGAGAATAGATGTGACTATTGTTTTAACCGTTCAGTCTCGTTTCTCTCTGCATTTGAGATTTTCTGACTTAATATACAGTTTGTAACATGTAAGAGTTTCGCCGAAACTTTGACTGCACTGAAAAAAAGAGAATATGCACGTATACATATGTTGCATGATTCTGCATTATATTTTTTCTCTTGTATTTCATATGCCTCGGAAACCGTTTTGCAAGGTTTTTAGATAAAAGAGGGTTTACAGTATTTGCTGGATGCTTGAACAAGGATAGCCCCGGAGCTGCGAGCTTACGAAAAGATTGCTCGTCTCAAATACATATCGTCGAAGTAAACACAACAAAACAGGAAAGTGTGACTGCCGCATTCACTTATGTCAAGAAACATTTACCGGGCGGAGGTTTGACTTCTTTTAAAATAATAGATGAAGCAGTGAACTGTTACAAATTAAAGACTAAATCAAATTGTGTGTAATAAGTAAAATTATAATGAACATGTACAGACATTACTGTCCATACCCTGGACTTATCTAATGTAACCAAAACACCATTTTTCTTCTTTTAAAGTTATCTTGCTGTTCAAAATAGCCTTATGATAACATGGCAATATAACAACTTCTTAAAACACAAGGAATGCTTTAATACACGAAAAGTACATCTCTAATTCACCTATAGAATAGCAAATATATGTAACAAATCTGGTGGATAATTATCACTATTTGACTTATTATAAATAGTGAAAAGGGATTTCATTGTTTTATACTATATTCATTAGAATTGAAATCAAACTCTTACATAGTTTTAAAAAAAATGGTTGAAGCTTTGGTAATATTCGTTTATTTGATAAAATACAACAGTAGTGTAACTTAAAAGCTTATTAAGACTTGATTTCTTCTCGTAATTTGCCTTCCCGTTGTCACGGATAAGTAAGCATATTGTTTATTCTAAAGTATTACTTTCTTTTTAAGGACTATGGGGAGTCATTAACAATGCTGGAATGGACATGTTAGGTGAAGTTGAACTATCGCCTATTCCATTATATGAAAAAGGGTTTGAGCTTAATTTATACGGATACATTCGGGTCATGAAAACCTTCCTACCACTGATTAGACATTCCAAAGGTTTTTGAAAATATTTATCTTTTTTACTCTAAATTCAAATTTAAAGCAATAATTACTGTCGAGTTTTTACAGGAGTTACATACACCGAATGCACATGTAATTATTTCAATTCAAAGAAAAAACATTAAATATGAATTGATACGTTTAACTTTAATCGTCTTATGATTTAACATTTCACTCTTTCAATCTTTAAAAGAGGATTTGCCTCTAGAACCTTTAATAAACATAGTGAAGCAATTCAGTTTTGTAAGCGATCATATATTTGAAAAGGATAACCAACATTAGTACTTGCTGTGAAAAATTGCAAACAAACCCCTGTGAATTAGTCAGCTACAATGAACAACGCATAGTCTCTGATATTTTTTTAACAAAATCCCTCTTTTAAAAACATGACAAAAATATCTTAACAAATCGAGTCTGAAAAGCAATTTACCGTTTACAAAACGTATTTCAATTATATATCTTGCACTTATATACCCTTTCTACCACTGTAACAGACGTTTTGATTTTGCCTTCAGGTAGAGTGGTTAATGTTTCCAGTGTAAGAGGCAGAATTGTTGAACCAAACCAGTCAAACTACTGTACTGCCAAACACGGGATTGAAACTGTATCTGATTCCCTTAGATTAGAAATGATAAAATTTGGTGTCAAAGTCTGCATTATAGAGCCTGGAAACTTTGGAAATGCGACTGCTATTGGATCAAAGGCTGTGGTAGGTATACCAAACTGTTTGACATGCCAAACGTCGAGGTCAGCTGTGTTCCAGTAGCATACCAGGAAAAAATAAGTGGGCATTCGGCTGATGATATTCGCAGCATACTTAATTTAAATGTAGTTCAAAAATCAGTTAGGAAACAAACCAAGTTCATGTATGTGTGAACCGTCAACGCTGACAAGCACTTCGCTTGCTCTCACTGTGTAAGAAATAAATCTGATGGTAGTTTTACTACCATAAGACAGACATGTTGTTCAATTATCATGTTTTGCAGTATATACGGTAAATTGGGTATTTTTTACGTTACATACATTTTGCGATATGATAGCAGACAGACTTATTGGCCGAGAAACTTTTGTGCGGGGAATTCGCCAAACTTAAATCTTCTTGGGTGTTACTGAACTTACAATGAGAAGGTTACCAAGAATGTATCGAGAATTCTAATTTACCATGGATGGTATAAGTATGCATGTAATTGGTCACAGTTAAGATACCGATATGTGATGAATTGAACATACTTAAAATGCTTTGTTAATGTCTATAATAGTAATTTAAACAGATATTATTTATCATTAAATGGTAACGAAAGTTATTTAAGCATAGTCAGTGATAGGTATCCAAAGATAGATCATTGATAGATTTTAAAGGATGTGATAACTGAATTATTTATTGAAGGTGTTTTACATAAATTTAAAATACATTTTTGGGTAGATTCGAAGAAACCAACAAGAAGTCAACGAGATGTGGGATTCAGCCAGAGAAGAAGTGAAACAATCGTATTCAAAGCGATATGTAGATTCTTGGATTAATCAGCCTGTAGGTGGATGGCCACCAAAAGCTGACTCAACAGTGGTGGCGGAAGCCGTGGCACACGCTCTTTGCAGTGCAAATCCAAAACATAGATACCTAATTCAAGGGAAAGGATCTATAGTTCCTTTTGCTGATGAATTCGTGGTAATATATTCTTACTGTTTTATTTAATTCAGTTGTCATTTTAATTATTCCCCTAAAGGTGGGCCTAACAAAATCGCACTGTCCGTCTGTTCGTGTCCGGGCTTTAACTTTGTCTTGCATGAAGGGGTTTTCATTAAACATGCATGGCACAAATGTTAAACACTTGGAGAAAAAGTGCTTTGAGTAAATACCGTATGCACACCTTGAAGGTCATTGTCACATACCTTGGGGGCATCGTCACTTATGATAGACAGCTCTTGATGTTCCATATATTTTTACAAATACTTAGTACCGCCATATCTCTGCATGTCCAATCTCATTCTTCAAAGCATTTTCATCTCTAGAAAGGCGGGAGTTAGTTAAGAGAGTATAGTATGTTTCTTAAAAATAGTTTGACATTACTAATATTAACAACGTAAAAATAAATAGAAGCCTTATTAATTTAATATCTTAAACATCTCTCTTACTTCAAAGCAACAGAATAATACACATAAGTGTACATTTGTAAACTAAATTATATTTGTAATATTAAATGTTTATTAAGTGGTCTTACAATCTTCATTCTGTTTTACAGAAGTCTTAGACTTCAAACCTTTTAGCCCTAGCATTCGAAAATTACTATGTTATGCCTCAGTTATGATTTTTCTAGTCTCAACCACATAATATGTGACAAACGATAAACCTATTTGAAATTATAATATATTTGCAGTTATTTTGTGTTCGCTATTATAGATATTACTAGTGTATATTATTAATAATACGAGTACTTTAATTGATAGTTACTGTATGTCACAAATATCATATACATTCAAGGCTATTTTACGTGACAAAAGAAGTTGAAATGTAATATTAAATGATTTGCAACTATTCCAAAACTTATTTAAACCTGAATGTTAAGGCATTGTAACAAGATGATCTGATATACAAGTTGAACCCTAGTTATTTGACGATAAGATATGTGTTGTGTCTACATTAAATATGTGTTGTCCCTTACCTTTGTCTTTGGCAAAATTGTTGCTTTTACATAGTTTATAGTTAGTCTTGAGCCTCCAGTCTGCTACGTTTTCGCAAGTTTGATGATTCATTATTCTATGTGTAAGTCTGGCTGTTAGTGATTTATTTGTTTAATGATGTATAGGGATTGCTTCATGTATTTTATCTTTTTAAGGCAATTCCATGATTTTGTATTTCTGTTTCAGGTGTTGTCATATGTGTATACCGTTCTTCCGACTTGGATTGTTGACAAATACGTAGCTCTTTGGAAAAAATGTCTCAAATTCAACAAGTAGAAGAAAACGTGTCATATGGCAGTGTGAAAGATATAAACATGTGTTGCGTTCGACGTTCAAATGGCAAAATGAAAGACCGCTGTTGTATAAAGCTATAAACGAAATTAAACGTCAGCATACGTCAAGAAAGTTTTTTTTAAACATTGAACAGCGTAGAGCATTCAGTAAAAACACTTGTAAATTCTCTTAGGATGGGAAACCAATTTAAACACGCTTGATTCAAATTTTCCTTTATACTTAGTTAATTAATACTCTTGATATTTTCTATTTATGTCAATATTGCAGTCACTGATTCTAAAAATATAGGAGCACGTATTCAAAGGCTTGGTTTATTACAATTTTAATAGCGTAGGTCATTTGGTGTACCTGTAATCGGCATCTGCACTTTTAAAGGAAGCTCGATTGTACTATGGGAGCCATATCCTAATGTAGATACATACTTCTTTACCATGAAAGGTTACATTTGTTATTAACATCAGTAGGCCTCCGTATCGAATATAAAATATATATCATTCGGTTGTGACATTATAAAATATGTCATCCGGTTGTGACATATTAACTACTTTTAATAAATTAATCGACAGGCAGTCACCGCCGCGTAGGTGAAGCAGACATAACCACTGGGATTTAAGACTACGCATTAATGCAATTCTCAAATGAACACTTTCCACCTCCATAGTCATATCGTCAGAATATGATCCATCCTTAATATATCAGGGCAATAATGCTTCACACATTGTCTAGGAAAGTTGATAGGGGTGCCAGTAATTTGCAGTAAATTAATTTTTTATGGAGTACATTGACATGTGATGTAGAGTTAATGTTTAAGACATATGTTATAATTATAACACCTAGAATATCCAAATTCTTCCTAAAACTACAAATTTATTATTAAGTCATCATGTTCCAGTCGTATTACTTAGAAAATAGATTTTACTTTTGAGTGATAAACCGGTTAGTATATTACTGTGTAGAGTTTTGATGCGTAGTAATCTTATCACGAAGGCCAAAGGCCTGTGTGATTATTTACGAAGCATCTAAACGACAAAAATCAACCCATGCACACCCATAGATGTTGTGTGAAAACTACCCGGGAGGGAATTTCAGCAGCCAAATCTAGAGTGATATATGACGCTCAAATCCTTCTTTGTGTACATGGGAGAAATTTTCAATAGTGTTAAAATAGTTAATTGACAAACATTGTCTTTGTATCCACTAGTGTTATCACTGAAGTAGTATTTAAGATAATGTACTATAAGATAATGAATTACCCTACATAAAAAAGCGCAGACTGTACAAATAAGATATGTACTTGTATACAATGTACTTGATCTATGAATAAGACATTGAAAGATGTATAAGTGCCTTCCTTTGCAAAGTAACCGTTGCATTTGATTTTACTGTGTCCAGCTCGTACAAACATTAATAAGGGTCGACGTTAAAACAGAAAGCATTATAATAATAGAATAGACCTTGCCGCTTTATCATATTCCGAATATTACCGGAAACACCCGGGATGTTACCAAAGAAAATCACCTTGAGTATTCGCATCGGCATAATTCATGTGCGCCATGAAGATGTATAGCCCTCTTAAAATTATCTAATCTCTTTATAAGACTAATTTTAAACACATGCTGCTGATTCATTCATCACTTTTCCTATACACATTTCAAATTCAAATTCTTGTTCATCACAGAATAATAATCATTGTTGCTTCCTAAACCCCAAGTTCAAAGCTTCTTTATTTCTATTATAATGATCAACGTAAACACTTGCATTGACTGCCAATTATTCATATGCACCGTGGCGGACAAGCACTGTCTGTAAGCAAGCCTTTGAAATGAATTTATATCCGGTCTATAATAACCTTTTATATCTAATTTAAGCATTATCTATGTATTCATTGACCTGTTCAGATGATACACCAAATAAACTTTTAACTACTTACCTTAGCAGAGAAGCAGAATGATTGTTAAAGAGAAATACATAAAGAGCGAGCCGTAACAGAACGATTCTTTTTGTATGTGGTTTGAGTGGTTTTTACCTATGCTTTGAGCTGAAATCTTCTTTCTAGTCTGTGCTCTGGAATACTTGCAAAAATGTTTAACCTATAAACTGATATCAAAGTCTCCTTTGAAACCATTAAGAAATTTGATTAGACTTAACTGATAAATTCATTTTTATAAAGATTTGTCTAAAATCGGACACAACCTTGACAATTCCAGAATTATTATATGGATATACATTACTGCCTCTTTTCCAATATGATTTTACACCGCCTAGTCATAATTAAGGTAATTATATCAATACATATTGGTTCCCATATAAGATTGAAATTGTAAACCATTTTAGAAATATATAGATTTACCACGGCAATACAATCGTACATATTTGTACTAATTATTTTACTCTATCCTTAGTTTATTATCAAACACGTGCCACGCTCTAAACTCATACCTTTAAAATATACGAAAATAGAAATCATATTCTCGTTATTAGTTGATTTAACAAGTAGTATCATAATTATGCAATAACATTTAAAGTCCTATATAGAGCTTTAATGAGTATAATCCAAAATCCATTTGAAGTGTCAAACAATTGTTAATTGTGCCAGAAAATATATATAATGAAATAAACAAAACCACATACAGGACCATTAATACGCATGATTCATGAAATATGAACGATGTTTCCAAACTTACAGCTTTGCAGTCTTCTATTACGGTCGATACAAAGTTCAAACTTCTGGTCAAAGTGTCATGGCAATTTTTAAATACACTAATTTGGCAAGGAATGGTGTTTGCTTACGTAGGAAGACATGTATTTTGTTGGCCCTACACTATTTTTAGTGTTATAATTACCATCATTGCAGCCCGTAAATTAGGTTCTTTAGTGTTTTTTAATAAACTGGTAATTAGTTGTCTTTTCTATTGCTCATTTGAGCAAATATGCTCTGGGTGTTTTGTTGTGACCATATACCGCCCGCCATCCGTTCACTGTTTCATTTTCAATCATTTCTTTTTCAAGCGAAAGCACTTCTTAAAACACTGAATGAAAGTAGATAAATTTTCACGGATATCTCTTGGATGGTCCGTTACCGAATTGTCCCTCTTAATGCATAATTCTGGTTGCACTTGCAACCAAACGGAAGGACTTTAATGTGTTTCTTTGTCTTGTCAAACACCATGCGTCTTTTCTCTAATGCTACAAACCGGTTTAAATCCCGCATCACATATAGTTTGAATTCCCACTTTCAAAAAAGGTAACCCTTGATTTGTTTGTAGGATGCGTTATGGCTTATTTTATATTTTCTGTCGGTGATTTTTTTTACTGGTTGCACTTTGCGAAATCATTTAGATTATACATGTAGTTCAACTTCGACTTTACGTTGTGCCTTTCCCGCTACGTCTTTCATAGTAAGAGGATTTGTTGCTCTGCGCAGCTCTCTGCGCAGCTTTCTGCTTTATGATTGTGACTGCAGTGTGGACGATGACTAAGACATTCTCATTCTACTTTTATTAAAACAAAATCTTTCTTCAATGACGTTATAACTAAGTGTAAAAATAGGCTATTGAAACTAGTAGAGTGTTTTACAGATATCCGTCAAAATGACATCTTCTTGCTACATGGAGTATGCACTGATTTTACTGACATATTAATGTCTATTTTTACGCCAATATGAGATATACTCTTTTATTTTATGCTTTTCATTCAGTGAAATACTGAAATATATCGGTGAAATAAAATTGGTATTTCACTGTTTCAAAGCAGTGAAAATATCTTTTTAATTTTCACTGTTTTTGCCGAACTACTTTTTAACCACATTCTGAACAAAAGTCCCATATTTTCACACTCCAGCCCGTCCTCCATACAAAAGTATCATCACATGTTGACAGTGAAGATTAATTACGTTAAAATACTTAGCTTTATCCATTTCTCACCTATGAGTACTTTTCCCCTCATTTATCGGTGATAGAACATTAAATAAAATTGAAAAATGGCTATAAATTTTTTTTTGAAAAAACATAGGGTTGTTGGTATTCATTTTCTTAGTTAGATCATTTTCTATCCGTCTATAGCAATTTTGAATAAAAATTTGAGAAAAAGTTGATTTTCATTTTTTTCACTACCATCCAATTTTCACAGTAATTTCTTAATACTTGTATGATCATTATCTGAAACATATAAGTCACCTATAAAAAGTGGAAAACTACCTCTACAATCGCTCATTATTCACAAATGCATTAAATTGTGACAAATTTTGCACTTAGGTCAGTCCTGGACCGAGCATTTTTTAATGAATGAACAGCTGATTGATTATTACGCCATGATTCATGGTGTGACGAAGTGCAGACTTATTTAATAAAATATCAATCTAGGCCTATATCTTATGAATTGATGTTTCATTTTCGCTGTATGATAAATATTGAAATGACTTCTTAAATACTTTTATCTGAAATAATCAAAATATTTTGAACTACTTTTGTTGCGTTTTCAGTAATGATGGTAATAATCATTCTGGGGTTCTCCATGGGGAATAAGAAATACTATAATTCGAAATTTTACTGAATATTTTGCCAAAAAACATAAAATAAAAAGAAAATTTGTTTGTTTCATTGAAATATCAATTTTATATTTCACTCGTGAACACCAAACAAATGACATTTTCACTCGTGGCTACGCCACTCGTGAAAATATCAATGTTTGGTGTTCACTTGTGAAATAAAATTGATATTTCACTGAAACAAACAAATATCCTCTATATATTTATTACTAATTTGTTGTGCTTTTTTAAGAAGCGTGACATTTTGATGCTAGGGTTTATATTCAATGTATTAATATTTTCTGTTCATTTCATTTGCTGTTCCTGTTCATATCAAATCATTATTATAGTAATGGTTTTATCATTTTGCTCATAAACCAGTAAAAAATATATTGCATTGTTAGTGAGAAGACGTATTCTGTATGACTTTGAAACGTGCATTTGAATGACTATTAGCCTTTATGGACTTACTAGCAGTATTCCATATTTATTCGTTAAGTTTTTAAATAAATGTTATTACTCAGATTTATCGAAGGTACTTCTTTACTTTCTCATTGTCATAAGCTGAATGAGTAATGCACGTTGGATGTTCAGCGATTAATGCCTCTTTTTTCGAATTACAATAATTAATGTCTGGTTAACTTTATGTTTATTCGTTAATAAATATTTTCTGTTCTGTTCTGTTCTGTTCTGTTCTTCTGTTATGTAATTTGGTTAAAGTTTTGCATGCAAGCTTATAAAGCTAATGTTTTCGGTAGCTACAAAAGGGATTGATATGAAACTTTACTTAAATGTTCAATGGTGTCAGACAATCTAGTAAGATAATTCTTGCCTGGATTTAATGCAAATTATGGCTCTTGTTTGACTTACAAATTTAGGTTAAAGTTTCGCATGCAAGCTACTATCAGTAACCACTGATTGGATTCTTTTGAAACTTCAATAAAGTCTTCAGTGGTATTAGACAATCAAGTTTGATAAAACTTGACCAGATTTATAACAAATTATTGCCACTTTTTGGCTAAGACATTCTGGTCTCTGTCATTCTCAAAACCTATAGGACTAATTGGGAATTTTGACAAAGTCTCCAAAGGTATCAATGAGTCAAGTAAGATAACTATTGACTATTTTTTTCAAATCATGGCTCTTGTTAGACATATAACTTTTTAAAGTTTTACATGCAATCTACTTTTATGCACATATCTCATTATCTTGTTCTAGGTTTTACTTAAAACTTCCTTTATTTCTCCAGGGGTATCAAGTAATCCAGTAAAACAAATCTTGATTGAATTTAATTCAAAGTTTTACATGCATTCTGGTACCAAGCGTATATCTCAGTTTCCACTGACTGGATTGATAGAAAACTTAATCAATCAGGGGTCTCAGATAATCAAATTTGATTCAGTTTGATTAATTCTTGATTGAAGTAATATCAAATTATTGCCCTTGTTGGACTTTGACATTGTTATTAAAATTTTACAAGCTACTGTCATGTACATAGCTCATTAACCAGTGATGGGATTGATCCGAAACTTCATGAACCTCTTTAAGAGTATCAGACAGTTAGGTTAGATAACTCTTGACTGAATTTTAATAAAATTATGGAACTTGTTTAACTTAGAAATTTTGGTTAAAGTTTTGCATGCAAGCGACTATCAGCCTCATATGTTAGTAATGCTTGATTGGATTGAACTGAAATTTGATTCATTTGGAACTACAAGAAAATATTGATTTATAACAAGAAATGATCATGGATATGACTTTAATTTTAACATATTTTAGCCTTTTTGACAGAAATGTTTTAATTGTTCTATCAAAATGGTTCGAAAAGTCGAGCGTGCTATCATCTGACAGTTGGTCTGACATCTCTTGTTACATATGTTGCATGTTTTAGACGTTCAATGACCTAAGAAATACCAAGAATACCTAAAGCATGTTTTGTAACATCCGTTATTGTATATTATATAATCAAGTTTAGTACCATGTCTATATTTATAGCAATATCGTGCAGTTCTTGATAACTGCATTTATTTATGATCAAATAAAGCGAGCATTGAAAGGTTAGTTGTTGGTGATGTCTGGACTATTGAAAGGTAAGTTGTTGGTGATGTCTGTTTTCTTTCCATATTTGCAATAGTTGAGCCTTCATCTTTAAGTTTTGTATTTAAGACGTCTCAGTTTTATTGCACAACCGATTGCCATAAATTCTACACGATACATCCGAATAATGGGTTCCTAACTTAATAGGGTATTTACAAGATCACGAGCGTCTTACCGCAAAATGTATTTTTAAAGTAACATAAAGGTGACGACGTATAAACTACGCAAACTACTACTAAATTCAAATTTATATATCGTTAGCCAAACACATTTTAGCATGTGCCCACTCAAGAAGATATCAGTCCAATAAAGCTAACACATTGTCAGTTTCCAAATAAAGTATTCTTACTTAAGGCAATGACTACTGATAAATACTGATGACATTTGTAAATCATTTATTCAATTTGCATTATATTTTATTACATAATTTTTTACTAATGTACTAAATTAAAACTAACAAGATAATTTTCATCACAGACATACATGTATTTATAGAATCGGTTAAAGGTAGTAACAACTGCTATAACACGGCTTTAGAAAATAACAACAAAGACAGGCGTAAATTGTAAAAGGCTACGGCTTTATTTCAATTGATATGACTGATGGCAAGATGCAATGACACATTTAGAATTGCTAATATCGAGTTTAGCACTTTCACTAATAAAACCTAACATTAGTTATATTTATCTTAATGCACTATTTGCCCCGTCAATTAATGCAAAAATGTACAAAAGATGTGAAGGCATTGATTTGTAACCCAGCATTATCATTTTTCCCAGCGAAGGGTGCAGAGGAAACAAAATGCAAAGGAACCAAACCATACCTCATCCAATCTAGAATTTTGCAAACCCAAGAAAGGATATAAATATGATTTACTACCAATTTAAATGCTTTATTTCATCTTATTATAGTGCCTTGTGCCAATCAATCGCACCTGATATACACTTATAGTGTGTTGAAGGGCCACTTAAATTATTTGTGTAGATTGATTTAGAGCGACAAATAATAATTGTCCCACAATCATTATAATTAATTATGATCTGTGTTGCTAACAAAATCAACCTTGCAGTACAGAAACTATTCTCAATATACGTGTGGAAAAGATGTAGCATGGTTCGCTATCAGATACAATTCCAGTGTCGCATAAACCTTTGGATTATAAAAAACTAGATTTATTAGTCTATAGTTTAGTATGTAGATCATCCTTGAGATCATTCTTTTAACAAATTTACAATTGACGTTTATCTTTAAAAGTAAGTAAATCATATTATGTTACAAGTTGCATAATATAGTTTAATGACTTTAACTTAAACTATTGGAACTGATATTGCAACCAGGTCTAACATGTCTGTATGTACCTAATCTGTGGCATGTGAATTTAATAGCTAAAATGGTAAAGGGAAAGACTTCAACACTTAATATTGCAATATCTCCAGTTGAACACGAGTTAAGTCATTCTTAAAGGGGCCTTCTCTTCATCTTACGAGTCCAACGAACGCGAAATAACTAACAAACACAATTTTGAAGAACATAAATTATATCGAACACTGTCTCATATTAGCACAAATAAACAACATGGAGATCGCTATCCGCCCAATATTCCCGTGTTTTCAAAGGCAATAATTTACAACGTGGTAACTTAACGAAATATCGTTGTCATCGCGACCTTGCTAAACGTCCGTGAAAAATAACCAGATGTATGGGCAATAATGCGACATAAATCCATATATTGTTGTATGAATTTCACGCCCGTTTCAACCAAAGTGCGGTCAATTTTACTGGCGGGCTAAGCCATCGTATCGTTTCTGGGAGGAACTAGTGGTAGATCATTATCCTCCGTAAGAAACTGCCAAATTTCTCACATAAAAAGAAATGGTAGGTAGCAGGGCTCGAACCAGTGATAACCATGCTTCATAGCGGTATAATTTATATAGTAATAAGATTCAAAGTTTTATGATTATGTTCAGAGGGAAGATGAAAGTTTTATAAGTATAACACCATTTTGATGTCATGATTTCTATTATATTTACCCCGAATTTAATGGTTATGTCTGTTTTCAAATGTAAAGCCTTACCAGTATTTGAAAACATTATTTTTATTTCTAATTTTATTATTCTCAGATTTCTAATTTTATTATTCTCAGATTTTATTTGCAACAAAAAAAACAAAAATAGTTGCGAGTCTGGGGGGAAAAATTGAAGGCATAAATTTGACTTGTAGCTACGGTACAAGACCAGATGTACAAGATAATTTTCCAGACGTACGTCATTCCAGTAAATATTACCGTCACGTATATCTAATAAAGAATATATATTTCATATTGTGGTAAGGAGGAAATATAAGAGCCTCCAAGCGGTTTCGCCATATACATTGTTCCTGGAAAATGACTTTTCCTCTGATTTCTTTACGACTTCTCTGCACTTACAATTGTCAACCTTATTCGGGTTATTGTATTCATTCTTAACCAGTGCCATGCTTTTCGGATCTTGTTGAGGTACATCCACCTTGAAAATTGAAGTTTGCTTTCTGACAAAAAGATTAGCATGAACAGGCCAGCTGTCATGCATTGTGAAGTCTTTGTGTAGCAAAAGTTACACGGAACGGTCCATTATTATTGAGAAGGGAATTAATATAAAGTACTACTGTGAATTCACCGAGGCATAGAAATATTTGTAGAAATTGTCGCGCTAATAAAACATAAATACCCCGACGGTTTCAAGACAATTTATTGCCCATGAATATTTCTAAATTTGCACTCGCTTCTGGTAACTCACGAAAGTGTTTGGTACAAAATCGTAAAACCTTCATCTTGCTAAATCACATTTCTACATCTACTAAATATTTTAAACGTTCAAATACTGAATCTGTCTTAATCCTACTTGAAACGAGAAAAATGATAAAAAGGACGGTTTAATGGGTGAGAAAAAAAACTAATCGCAAGAAATGCATTAAATTGAGACAATGTTGATTTACCCTAAATACCGTCTCCCTTGGTCTAGTGGTTTAGGCATCCGCCTTGAGAGCGGGAGGTCGACGGTTCGAATCCCAGGGGTCCGTTCTGATATGGCCGGTTGGTGAGCCGCCAGCTTTCTAAATAATGGTTATCGTATGCCTACCTGCCTGGTGCCTGGCATTAAAAGAATAGGACTCGAGAGGTAAATGTGCTCAAAAACAAGGTGTGTCATAAGTCAGAAATGGCTGGCCCTTTAAGTATGGGTGACACTATAATAAACAAACACTTTGGTACGATAAAAGTAAATTTTATAGAATTGGTTATTGACAAAAAGAAATAAGGGTTTCATTGGAATCCTGTTCCTGTGTATATATTAAGGAAAAATGAAAAACAGTATGTTGACATTGTCTGAGTTCATAATTATGATGTTGACAAAGAAATTTCACTGGCCATTACAGCTGACAAAGTCGTGGGAGTATTTATGTGATAACGGTACTGACATTTATTACACCAGAACTCGAATAATATATACCATCTTGACAAAGTCTAATTTTCAACTTTCCTCTTAAGTAGATCTAGTTTCTTGGAAATAGTATGTCTGTGAATCAATCCCGTTCGTTGTTAAGGTTAATCGCACTCATATATCAGGTAAACGTCTCTTATAACTGTATATAAAGTGGCAATGCAAAAAGTTCATTACTTATAAATATAAAATGTTGCATTTTATGTTCTACTTTAATGAGGCAATAATAAATAATAAATATCATAATATAGCAGTTAATCACAATAATTTTGCTATTTCTCACAATAGTATAACAATTATACATAATTTATATAAACAGCTTCTTTGTACAATCAAGGTTTCTTCTTTGTTTAACTGACGCACGATGCAAGTCATGTAAGAATCTATTTTAAATTGAAAACCGATGTAGCCTATGATACATAATAACCATCTTCTATGGTACCGCAGTCAACTTCTGTCCTCATTTGTCTTTTCTTTATTTTTAAGAAGGCATAAACTATTTTTAAAGGATTCCACGTCAGTTTTAAATGCTGCTTAATGAGCAGCTATTATTTTGTGATAGAGGACAAATTCCACATTTTATATTTATACAAAAACAAATGTATATTATTATGAATGCGTTTGATAATAACAATCGGTTCGGCAGACATCAATCTATTGAACATTTATGGTCTAGATGAAGGACATTTGTTAAAAATAGATTAATATGGATATAAATATCAAATACATTATGATGAGAAATTAATTTGATGTAAAACAAGATCCTGTTTTGATTAATTAAGCAATTTAATTCTATATTTGCTATCTTCACTTAGTCTAGAGAAAAACGATTATGATTCATTTTAGTATGAAATTACAACCTTTACCAAACCGAAAATGGCCAACATTTGCCATGAACTTTGTAAAAGATAAAATGATCTGAATTGTTTGTTTTTGTCGCCATAAATGGATGTAGTGTTCAGCTGAAACCTTTTCATACTGACGACACACCTTGACATGCGTCGGTGTGCTTTTTGCTTTGTTAAAATATCTACATTAAATGTAATTATACTTCTAATAAGAGCACATAAAATATTTGTTTCCATTAAAGGTTGGCATATGAGAAAATAAGGTTACGTGCCTCTCTTTTGTTATGCATATTAGAATATTAGTATGCAGCCGGTCTGCCACGCAAAACTGATTCAGGTGCTTGTGTAATCATGAAAAGACAGGGCGAAGCGGTTGACAAATGTTTGTGAAATGATTTATTTGATATAAGAGTCGGTGTAAATGATACATAAAACTACCCGCCTGATGTAACGCATTTCGCTAATGTCTTATTTTATATGCTAATGCTATTGTTAAAATGTTTTATAATAGGTTTCCTTATCTTATCAAGACCCTTTATGCGATACTTTAAATACTATTTTGTGAGATAGGAAAACTTCCACACGTATATATTTATATACCAAGAAACACAATTAAGATAAGCTGCGCGGCAGACGTCGCGAATACATTGTAATTAAAGGAACCACTTAAAATACATTTGTTAACAAGAGCTGTCCCTCTTAAGTAAAGAATGCCCCTAAAGTGGTGCCTCACAGTCTTTGACCTCGACCTTCAAGATGTGAACCCGGTACTTGAACACAACACTTTTTGCCTTCTGTAGCAAATTTGCACCAATTACAAAATGTAGTTTTAAAATCCTTCATTGTTTAATAGAGTTACAATCCGGACATGAACACGTGCATATATACTCTGACGTCTTGGTGTGACCTTGACTTTCAAGGACTTGCGCATAACAACTGTGCAATATTTTTTTTAATGTCCATGCATGATAGAGTTACCATGTACTAGTATAAAGTCTTTACAGGATTCCATTACCTTTAAACTTTAAGTGTGACCTTGACTTCTGAGGTAAGGTCGTGGGTCTTTTGTGGACATGGAAAAACGGAAGGACGGACTCTCGGACTGAAGCACACGGACGGACCTACAGTGCAATTTAAAAATGCCCACCGTTGGGGGCATGAAATATGATAATTGAATATATTATGAAGAACATTAATGAAAAAAAACCTTTTCTGCTATATGCAGTTGGTATAGTAGAATTCTATATGTGCTATCCTCGCTTGAAAAAACTGCTTATATTTCAGTTTTAGTATGAAATTATGAATTTCACGTTATAAAAGGCAGATCAATTATGACCAATATTGGCTGCAAATGAAATTCAAATTTTAGTTGCTTCCTTTTGCTGTCGCCTTTAAAAAGAAATATGTCAACTGCAACAGGCTTGCATGTTCGACTGAAACCTTTTCCTTTACACCGAACGTCAGAATATTTGCCTTATACGACAAAAAAGCCTTGAATCAGCGCAGCTATTGTGGCACTATTTTTAATGATTACTGCAGTACACAGGAATTTTCATTTTCGTTTTTGTCATTTTGTCAAAAATGTCCAAACAATTTAGAATAAGCGCATGTTACGGCCACATATGTAACAATCTGCACAAATGTAACAATCGGCAATCAATGTTGCAAACCTGCAACATACATAATCAGAAGTGCAAAATTTGTAGGTACAACATATGTTACAAATTGCCATCATAGGTTATACCGATAGTCAAATGTACCAACCAGTTGTCATCAAATATGTAACAATGTAATTTCATTTTTGTATATCTCAGTATAAGGTATATATTGATAGTATCTGCTCTGTATCTCACGAACGACTCCAAGGATTTTAAAAATAACTTACCCCAAGTACTAACGGTATCGAGACTATGTACATAGTGCATGTTTCAGCTTGCTCGGTTCAAGGTCTAGGTCACACTTAAGTTTCAAAAGTTACGTGTCTGTACTATAACTCTTGACTCAACTGAAGAGGTTTGAACAGATGTTGCAAACCGGCAACGTGTGTAACGAGAAATGCAAAATGCAAAAGTTTGCTAAAAATGAGAGAAAAGTTAGCTCCGCTAATTAAATCATCATTTAAACGTACAACCAAAACAATGTACAAGCCGCACTGTGTCTGTGAGCACGCATCTTGGCTTTTCCTAACTTCTACAAATGGCGGATTACTAAACAAATGGGTGTAACTGAACTGATGAAGACAGTCATTCCCGGAAAGAGAAGTTTAGTTTTGTAAAATACCTTTATAGGTATACATAGGACATGAGCTACACCCTCCTGCCGGCATGTTACAAATTAACACCTCTTTAAGAATCTCCTCAGAGGATCACATAATAATTCAATACATCTGAACTTATTTCAAAACCATACCAATGCCTTAAAGTTTTATTATTTTTACTATATAGAATAGAAGGGAAATGAGCCACGCCCATACTGGCTATTTTTAGTGTCCATTTTTAATGACGAATGGGCATGATTAAGATCACCTCTAAACAATTTAACATGCTGTATATTTTAGCTTTGAATCTTGCTGTTTTGGACAAGAAGAATTTTAACATGTATCTTTCTGGTTGTCATGACATCCAGGGTCTTGCTATGAGTCAACTTCTTTAAACAAATGTGGTAGACGACCACCGTAGAGATATCCCTGTCAAGTTGAGTTTAAATCGGACTGATAGTTTGTAACAAAATGTGGACTTTGTATATCGAATAATCCCAGAACGTGAACTAAATTTTAAATATGTTGTTGAATATTACGGTTATATATGATGCCAACCTGTTACATTTGACTATCGGTGTTACATATAATACTCTAAATTTTGCATTTCTGGTTACATATGTTGCCGGTTTGTAACATTCTTTGCCGATTGTTACATTGTGCCGCTTGTTTCATATGTAGCCATAACAAGTGCAACTATAATACGTTGTTTCTGCTTAAAGTTGGTATTTGAGAATAGTTGAATTATTCCGTTATGAATATAATAATATGCAGTCATTCTGCCATGCATCAACACGAAATGATTATTTGCAGAATGCATGGCTTAAATGAAGTAATTTAAATTATTGTTATCTTTCATCTTCTCTGATCCATTTATTTTTAGACACGAATATGGAACTTAAGTAAGGAGACAAACGATTATTACTCCAGCTAACTCTATACAATAGATATAGGTTAACAGTTGCGCTAAATACTGGACAAATAAAAACAAATATGAGATGACCTATTCAGCTCTTATTTCATATCTATTCTTGGTTGTTCAGTGTCTTTTTCTGGTAAAATAATTATAGACCTGGAATGTAAAATAAATAGTTTCTTAGTAGTACAATAGCCAAGGGCCATTTATTTACAATTCGCGCCCAAAAGCGAAAATAGGCTTAATTGAAAGCAAAATTTCTGCTGATTACAAAAAACCCATTTCTTAGAAAAATTCTCTGTCACACGGCTTTGTAAATTCAAGATGGCCGACAAGATGGCCGCCGAAAATTTTAAACTTGCATCCGTAAATAACAAAGCATATTCTGAGTTCCTTGTGCAGCCGGCTGAAACAAATTTTTAATAAACTGAACAGAAATATATAATAATTGACAAAATGATAAATTTTAAGAGGCTGTAGCCGCCATTTTGGAATGAGTGCAAAACAAATCATCAAAAACGGTCTTAAAATCAGTGTTTTTTTTAAACAGTTTACCTGTCAAGTGCCACAGATCTCAAGAAATAGACCAAATTGTGTCACAAACTTCCTAGGACAGTTAAACAATTATTTACATGAATCCTACCTCAAAATAGTATCTTGCTTGGTGTTGTAGACACAAAATGTCTGTAAAAGTGGGTGGGGTAAATGAACCCCTGAAAATGAATTATAAACAAAGGTATTTCTTTTATGAATTCTGAGCATTGTTAACTCTTTAATGCACGTTCAGAAATGCATTCATTATAATTATTCACTATTTAAGGAAATACAGGTTACTTTTATTTATTTTTGATGTTCTTAAATTAAACTCAGTTGTGTTTTTTCAAATTTATAAGTAAAAAAACAGTTTCTTTCGCCTAAACCATGTTTGACATGGAAAGTCGAAACAAATGAGATTTAATTCAATTAAATTGACAATTGTTGTCACTTCAATAAGAATTATGTATATGTGGTAGAATGTCATGTCTTTAATTAAAAGGATAATGCAAAAGTGGGTTGGGAAAACCAAGGCCTTAAAATAAAGATATATGTGTTTATGTAATGAGTCAAATTCTAAGGCTGATATACTTTTTATATAATAGTTTGTGTTACTTTGTTTGTATAAGGTATGCCATCGATTTAGTAAATGTATAATTAGATGGCTGATTTTGGTGTACAAGTATTTGATTGCATTTTAAACAATGTGTGAGTAACATGTCCGCAAAATTATAGGGTTTTTAGTAAAGCTGGTAAGAAATTCCAAGGTGAGCTTGCATAAAGCTCTACTATACGTTTTCAAAACACTTTATTTCGATGCCGATCTTTGTTCCTTTCATAAACTCTACCAAACTTATTAAAACACTGTATTTCTTTACTGATTTCTGATTGTTGTGGGAACAAACAGGATCATATTTAGAAATCTTCTTTTCAAACACCGGAATGTCTAGAGCTGAAATATCTGGCATGCAGCATTGTCTAGTAGATCTCTTTCATAATTCAATCAATCATTACCCTTGGGTCAAAATTGACCCTGCCAAGGGGTCATTTACTTTTACATAGGTTTCTGTATTAGAAATTGAACACATCTTATTCTCTGAAATCAAAGGGCATGGAGCTATGTTATTTTGCATGTAGCATTGCCTTGTTGACCACTTCCAACATGATTCAAATCATGACCCCGGGTCAAAACTGACCCCGCCCAGATGGTTAGTAGATTTTACATAGACTTATAAAGGGAAAACCACAAGACTCGGGGTTTAGTTTGTTGCTGCTTTTGTATGTCCCTAGCAAGATCGTGCAAACCATGACCCCAGGTCAAAATTGACAGTCGCATGGTGGGCACTTGATTTTACATAAATTTGGATAAAAAAATATTCTACTCTGAAACAACAAGACCTAGAGGTTGGATATTTTGCATGTAGCATTACCCAGTAAACCTTTACCAAGAAAATTCAAATCATGACCCACGGTTTAAAGTTGACCCCGTTCTGGGTTCCATTATTATAAAATCTTTTAAAACTTCTTGTCTCAGACCACTAGTCTCAGTCTCAGCTTAGATTTTTGGTTTGAAGGGTTTCCTAGTGGTCCTGTACAACGACTGTTTCACTCATTCTTCTTTGCGCCGGGGTCATTTTACCTGTACTAATTGTTTTAATTTAATTTTAATTTTAATTATTTTCTTGTTAGCTAAATTTGGAGTTACTGTGAACTGTCTTTTTTTCTACGACGCTGTTTTTGATATTGTAAAATAGCCAATGGTAGCCAGGTGAGCGATGTTAAATACCATTACTCTCTTGTTCAATGTATTGTTATATATGAAAAGTTTCACTATTACATGCACATGTACTTGCAAATGTATCTGCTACTCCTGATATGTAATGTACATGAATATACAAAACCTCGGACATTAATGTTATGTTTATGTCTCTTTCACTTTACTAAAGCAGTGTTTCAAAAGAAGTTTAAGCAAAGAATATATTTTGTCCTTTAGGATATATCTATCTATTCTCCTTTTTGCTCATACTCTTGAGTCACTACTGTATTGTCCGTCGTTCGCTATAGTGTCATCATCAACAAATTTTTCATTACATTCAGTGTGCATCACTTCGGCTGTCAGAAGGTCAAGAACGGATTACGATACTATGTCACCTTCGAACCAAATTACTTTGCACAAGCACTCATCTAGTGACCAACCTTGTTCTTCGGGTAACAGATTTGTCATCTTCAAAATACTGTATAAACTGTCAGTGTCACATTTGTTGATACGATTTTTCTGTTGGTTATATTTAACAACATACCTTGAAGTTTCTAGCTTCATCGTTCAAACCAATTGCAGACTGTTAAATGTTGTGTGACACATAAATTACACCATCTTTTACAAAGAACTGAAATAGTACAGTCTTGAAAGCTGATGACTGAAGTGCCTTTTTCCAGTTGTTTGGTGTCTTATCATTACGGAGTATGCCGCATTGCTCCCATCCCACCGTAAAGGTTCATTACCTTTTATTGTGGATGTAATATACGAGTATGTGTCACAAATAATGTGAACAAGCTTGCTATCTGGATGACTTTAGAAACTTCACCAAAGGTACAATGTACGATGCTCAATGTATGCAACAGACAAGCAGCATCAACAAAGGTGACACTGACACTTCGTTCAGTGTAAGAAGACAGTCTACAATACCACTTCCAACACGAGGAAGCTGACACCAGGCTACTGTACCTTTATTAAATGACTTTGAATTAAAACAGCAACATAAAATGTACAATGAGAAGCAATGATACAGATATCTTGATATAGCTAATAATGCAAGTATCAAATGTTTTATTTTTAAATCGAAGGATCTATGATGGCCTTTGCACACGTAATACAAGGCGTTATATACGAGAGGTGCCCAATTAATTTATGTTTTAATAAAACAAAACAATAAAAATAGCACACTGTATACGTTTATTGCAATTGCTCTATATATCATCCGTGACAATTATATATCATTCTATAACGTTTTGGCCATGACTTGAGAGTCTTATTTATAGTAAGTTCGTCCGGTTTCCCCCACTTGTCCTTCAATGCTGTTTTATGCTCCATCAACGAGTTTATCGTGCGCTTTTGCAGACGTCGCTTCACGATTCACCATATACATGTACTATCGTCAAGGGACGGCATCAGGTAATTTAGGCATCAACTCTTCTGGTGTAATAAAGTTTATATTTATATCGTTTAAGAATTTAATAGTCTGTTTAAAAGACGCACTGTTCTGGTGGAACAACATATTATTTTAACTTTTGAGAACACACTCTGGGCATATCTTTATTTAAAAACGGCTTTATAACTCTGTAAATATAGAAGTGACAGTTTACTTTTGTGAGTGTTGTCAGTTATACGATTTTCAGTTTTGCCTCAGTATGATTAAACAGGCCATGTTATAAACCGCTGGCAAAAGCGTCATGCTTTACAAATACATTTTTCTCCATTTTTTACGTAACAAACCCGTCTTCTTCCAAAGCTGCCACCTAGATAAAACATTGCCTCGTCTGTGGTCACAAAGTTTGTTCCATCGTCCACCACGTAACTTCACATGTGCCATCTCTCTCCGATTCACCGAATTGACTTTTGAAATAATACGTGCAACTTTTCGAACAACGTCAGATATGGCCACAGTTGAAAGATTTTTTAAAACTTTGTCGGCGGTTCACCAGACGAAGTATTATTGCAATGTATTCCAACGTTGTAACGAATATTCCGTATAGAGCCTAACGAAACCTATGTTCCATTGTTTTTGACACTTTTTTAACACTTCTATAATAGTAAGTACATGTAGTCCCTATTATAAGCCCGAGTACGAAACCCTCGGCTTTATCGCATATCTTACGACTTACCATCTTCACATAAGCTGACCAAGATACATGTTCTATTAACTATATCTATTAACTGTAACACAGGTTATACATCACGAAGGGATTCGAAATTCTCTTTCAGGTTTTTCAGAGTTAAAAATAAGATGAACACCTCTTGTACTGACAGTATAAATGCAAACTTTGCGTCAGGTGTGGCAAACAGCTGTACCTGGTTTAAATGCATACAGTAAGGCCTTTGCAAAGAAACAGTGTTCAGTGAATTAAGTACCTCTCGTATTGGCAGTATAAATGCAAATATTGCGTTAGGTGTGGCAAATAGCTCCAAAACAGCGCTCAGTGAATTAGGTTATCTTAGAGATGTTACAGCCAGTACCCCTCAAAGTATTGAGTTATTTGTGTGGCGTTTGTGCGGCAAATCAGAACAGATTGATGTGATTGAAATCCACTTTTGCATGTCTTAAGAAAAAATACTTAGTTAAGTCGTCTAGCAAAACATCTACACAACGTTGCGACTTAAGTAGTTTGATGCCACTATGCATAGAAAACAAATAGAGAGCGAACATTGTTTTCGGTGTTTGAAAGAGGGCAAAATCCAGCTGTTATCCGAGGAGTATGGTTGAGCACTAGATGAGGTCTCGTACAAAGTAATTTGGTTCAAAGGTTACCAACTACCACATTCCGTTGTTGACCTTCTGATGACTGCAGCGATGTTTATTGAATGTAATAACGATTTTGTTGAAGATGACTCTACAGTGAACTACATGTATTGACAAAGCAGTGGTTACTAAGAGTATAAACAGGAAGAAGAATAGGAGATAGGTAGTTGCTTAAGACAAAACAGATAATCTTTAATATTAGTATTGTTTAAATCTCTTTTCAAATACTTCTGTGGTACAGACAAAAAATGCATATACATTTGCAAATACTTGTACGGTTGAATCTCTTCGTCTATAAAACTACTTTGTTAAACAACATATCTTTGCAGACTTTTTACACAAATAATGTTTTAAAAAACTAAGGAAATACCTGAATCACTTGCATAATTTATGCAAAAACAAAACACAAAATGTAATATAAACATTAAATCAGCCCTTGAGTTTGACTCATTATATAAACACATATAGTTTAGGCCTTGGTCTACCGCACCCACCTTTAAGGCATAACACTTATTTATAAAGACAGGAAAGTACATCACATTTATGCAGTTTTTATTTCAGGGACAACAAGTGTCAATAAAAGACTGGATTTAATAATTTTAGGTGATAATTGTTAAGACATTCCATATCAAACAGAGATTAAGCTAAAAAAAACTGCTTTTTTACACATAAAGTTGGAAAAACAATTCAATTTAACTTAAGGACATCAAAAATAAATAAAAGTAACCTGTATTTCCTTAAACAGTGCATATTTATATGAATTCTTTTCCAAAGCGCGCCTTATAGAGTTAATAATGCTAAGAATTCATAAAAGATTTACCTTTGTTTATAATTCATTTTCAGGGGTTCATTTACCCCACCCACTTTTACAGACATTTTGTGTCTACAACACCAAGCAAGATACTATTTTTAGGCAGCATTATCTTGTTTAATAATTGTTTAACTGTCCTAGAAGGTTTGTGACACAATTTGGTCTATTTCTTGAGATCTGTGGCACTTGACAGGTAAACTGTTTAAAAAAACATTGATTTTAAGACCATTTTTGGAGATTTGTTTTGCACTTATTCCAAAATAGCGGTCACAGTTACATTAAATTTATTATTTCTGTCAATTATTATATATTTCTGTTCAGTTTATTGAAAATTTGTTTCAGCCGGCTGCATAAGGAACTCAGAATATTCTTTGTTATTTACGGGTGTAAGTTTAAAAAATTTCGGCGGCCATCTTGAATTTCCAAGCTGTGTGACAGAGAATTTTTGTATGAAATTGATTTTTGTAATCAGTAGAAATTTTGCTTTCAATTAAGACTATTTTCGCTTTTGGGCGCGAATTGTAAATAAATGGCCCTTGGCTCTTGGTCTGAAAGGTCATGCGCGGACTTTAGGGTACTTGTTGCAAGGCACGACTGTTTGCATTTATTGTTTTGTTTTATAAATTCAATGTAAAACATCTTTATATGTTTACAAATACAATTCATATTTGTTATCGACCTTTGTTGTAAGTCCCTAAATTCTGCGGTGTTAATTACTTGTGTTGTGTTAAACATAAAATGCTCTTACCTTATTTAATATCAAAATAGTTTTAATAAGCTGTTTTGTTTGCAATTACTGATTCTCTAAGAAAAAATGATCTACAGAACACGTTGCAGACAGATTGCTTTTGATCTGTATAAAAACAAGCAGTAGTTGAACCGCTATTCAAATCCGTTTCCTTAAAACTTTAAATCGACTATACCAGTCTTTGACAGAACTGATATGCTTAAATTTTAATCGTCGTTATATGTACTAATATGTATTCATTATACATTGTGTATTTTTGAATAATTTTGAATGCCAAGACACTCAAAGAGTGACTGGGGCAATAACCTGTCACGCCTGTCTCTACGAAATACTGTTAATCAAATAGAAGTGATTGACGGATTCTAGCAATAAAACGTACAAATTTGCATTATTATTGTGTTATTGTCATTTCAAACAATTCTAAGACCCCAGATTTTTGGTTTATTCACGTGGTATGGATCAACAACGGTAAATGAGGTTTGCCTTTTAAAGTTATTGAAATACAATGATAAAGACAGTGGAGAACGGATAAATTGCGCTTTACTTACTGTCATTGAACTATTTTATTCACTTTGGGTGCTTTAGTATTTTGAATATTTCAAGTTTGAGTTATGTTTCGAATTACTGTAGTACCCTTTTCTGTTGTCAGTTTTTTTATATACTGATGTTTTATGAAAAACCGAAGATTACTCAAAACGAAGTGCAGACCATATTGAGACATAACAAAAGGTAGAATATTTAAACGAATTTGAATACACAAAACTATTTACCCGGTGCAAGAGTGAGAAAGAAAGTGTTGGCAAAATCATAACAAATGAATTTAGTTTCTCGTTTTTGTTTCTTTTTCTTCATTAAATATTTTATATTTTTATAAACCTTCACCTTAGCGTACCCAATAAAGTCGGTAACGTTACCCATGTCTTTTTCAACTGATGTAGAAACCGGAGTTGAGTCAGATTACTATCTAAATATCTAAAAGCACATGTGTGGTATATCTAAATACGGAAGCACAAGTCCCTGTATAAGATTTCCTTCGGTAATGCACCCAAGGCAAAAAAAAAGAACACATCGGGAAATAAATAAAAAACTAAGGTTTTTTCATTGCTGAATAATAGAGCTTTTTTAACAGTTATAGCCACATGTAGTTAATTGTATACAAGAAGAAAAATTGCTACGAATCGCAAAGAAAATAGCGTTGCCCAAAGAAATGATGCTGACTTGTATCAAAGGCTGAATTGAAGACAAATATTGTATTAGACTTTTGATCACGATTTTTTAGAGTTTTTAATAAAACAAGAGAGAGACGCATTAAATCGACTTATTTTATTTATTTAACTAGAACTGCTAACAAGAGGAGCCGTCTTGGCCCTATATCGCCCACCGGAGTGCATGACCTACTTATGACCCAATGTGGTCAAAATAAACTTGATCTATATGTGATCCAAATTTTATTTTGGCCAAGAGATCATCATCAAGACGAACATTCTGGCTAATTTTCATGATAATTTGTTATAAAATGTGACTTCTAGAGCAGTAAAAGAGTTATCTGTCGATCTGACCGGGTTACCTATTGTTTGACATCAGTTGACCAACATGCCTTCGTCAAGTTAACAAACATCATTTATAAAAGCATGGCATCGATCTTTACAATGAGCGTCAAAATTTTGAATGAGCCATTCGATTACTCGTCAAATAAATCGCCACGTAGGTTGCCTTAAGCGAAACAATTTAATAAAGTAACACTGATGTTAATACTATAAGATACTTCTTATACTCCATAATAGTTTCGTCAAAGTTCGGAAAATATTATTCTGTACTTTAATTGTACTTTACATTTTGTTTCAATGAGAATCTATCAAATTTACCTGGGGTACCGTATTATCAATGGTTTTATAACTCTTACTCTGTAACAGGTATTTGACCAAGTTTGTGTGACTTTCTGAAAGTAGTTTTTGTTAAAATTGTCAAGGGTCAAATCAAAATTGTCAATGGTAAAATAAGATAAAAAAGAGGGTAATATTTAAACTAAAAGTAACATCGATGTCTGAGCATCATATCAAACTTAAAATGGGCTACAGAATGTACAGTTATATTAGAGCAATTTGATGAACTTTGCTGTTCTGGTAACTGCACTCACCCGTGCATAGTTGGCTTCATTCAGACTTTTCTACGAGCGGTGTTAATAAGTAAAGGTTGTTTTAGAATTTTGTGCGAAATTTTTAATAAATTGGTATATCACTTTTGAAGATATGTAAGGCATATGGAGGTTCAGAGGGACCTCAGATAGTCTATTGTTACAAATGTAACTGACAATTAAGTCATCATGCCTACAAATGTCGTGTGATTTGTTCCATATATTCATTATAATCGGTGATATTAAAATTATGCCTATTGGGAATTCTATTTTATTTTTGCATGATTTTGACAAATGAATACATCATTCCCTATTCATTCGATAGATATTATATACTAGCTGGAAAAAGAAACTGTGCATGGTCAGTGCATGAGTTGCACAGGTAGTTTGTCTGTCTGGCCAACGTCTTCGTTTTCACGTTTTTTTCGGCCAGCAGTCAATCGCAAACACGTTTGTCGCCTAAACCTGTGTAAAAGCATAGTGTTGATACCTGTAAGACACAAAATCAGCATAATTTTGAAAAACGTCTTTGATACGCCACACCAAGGTTGAATGAAACTGACAGATGCGGCGCCGTAGGCATATTTGAAGCTGGTGTACGTCATACTGACGTTGCCAGACAATTTGGTGTGTACCGAAATACTGTAGACGCCTTGTGGAGACGGTACCAACAGTTTGGGACCACCAGAGACCGGCCTCGGTCAGGACGTCCACGCGTAACGTCTAATCGCCAGGATACGTACATCCGGGTCGTTCATCTCCGTGAACGACTCAGAACTGCTACTTTGACGGGTAGAAGTATTCCTGGCCTTAGAAGAATTAGTCCCCGAACGGTACGTAATCGATTGCTTGAACGAGGGATACGTCCACGACGTCCAGCCATACGTGCTGTTCTCCAACAACGTCATCGTGTAGCACGTTTTGCCTGGTGTAGACGACACATACACTTCACGCAACAGGACTGGGCACATGTTCTTTTCACGGATGAGTCCAGGTTTCATCTCGACAGCAGCGACGGTCGTTCTAGAGTATACCGTCGTGTTGATGAACGTTTCCATGACAGTTGTGTGATTCAACGACGTCCATTCGGCGGAGGTAGTGTCATGGTTTGGGGTGGCATCTCATCCCGTGGCAGAACAGCTCTTGCGGTTGTGGACGGCACACTTACAGGCATCAGATACCGTGACGAAATCATACGGCCTCACGTCCTTCCATTTGTGCAGCAACGTAACGCTACGCTGCAACAGGATAACGCTCGCCCGCACGTCGCGCGGGTCGTCACCGACTTCTTGATCCAGAACAATGTGAATGTGCTGCCCTGGCCTGCAGTGTCACCGGATATGTCGCCTATAGAACACGTGTGGGATGAGATGCAGCGTCGCTTAAGTTACCTCATCTGTCACGTGCGCTTGTTAGAATCTGGAATGGTATTCCCAAGGCATTTTTCAGAACACTTGTTGCATCAATGAGGCGTCGTTGCCAAGCATGCATCGATTCCAATGGTGGACATACACGGTATTGATGAGATGCACGTTGTTTAGAGGACGTCTCTGAAAACTGATTTCTATCCAAGACGCATCCAAAATGGAAATGTATGTAAGCTGTGAACCGTGCTGCACAAAAACCAAAATAATCCAGTGCAATTGTAATGCCACTACTAAATGATATTATTTAATCGCTTGATATGAATGGTCTTCTCTTGGTCATAATTACACATAATAATTACAATGATTATCTGAAAGAAACATTATAATTTTTTTACTTAAAAGAAGTAATAAGTATAACTGATGACACCAACACTCCACTTTCTTGCTTAAAAAAATGTGACAGATGAGACAAGTAAACCGGACTCGAGAGTGACTCGATAAGCTACAAGCTTTCTTCACAATCGAGTTAAAATAAATTAGTATAAACTGAACCGTACGTTGATGTCTGGCATCGCGATGAAGCAAATTCATTAGACATAAACAAGAGGGCCAAAATTGCCTCATATTGTACACCTGGATACCATTGGCCGTTAAAAAATGTCAAAAACAGGGTCGGAGAAACAAAGTGAAATTACTAGATTTTAATGTATTTCCTTATAAAAGTCTATATAAAACAAATGAAACCTGGGGCGGGGCCAGTTGTGACCAAAGGGGTGCGCTTTGAACATAATTGATAAAGGTACACACCATGCTACACTTGGCCTTACAGTTTCCGACAAGAAGACTTTTTAAGTTTTACTACATGCATTTCTATGTAACACATGACTCCCATCCCCTTCCCCTCAGACAGGGCCAATTTGATCCAAGGGACGTCAATTAAACAATCTGGGTAGAGGGCCACTAGGTAATACATCTATCTACTGTAAGCTCTGAGCCTTTTGGTTTTTGAAAGAGCGAGTTTTGAAGTATTTCCTTTAAAAAGTCTATAGAAAACAAGTGAGCCCTGGGGGCGGGGCCAATTTTTTCCCTCGGGACCCGTTCATAGAGACGCATTATATAATTTGATAAATAATAAAAACATCAACCTTTTGATATTTTTGAAACTGTACATTGAACACTGATGTTAACCAATTCTTAATCTTACTTTCTTAGGCGATTTTCATTCATTTCATAATACCGTATTTGTGCAAAGAACTGTTCACAACTTCACTTCAAACCATACATTAAATATAGCGGGCTGCGAATCGCATAAAGTTAACTTTATCAATTTACTTACACCAAAACAGGTTAAAATTAGTTTTTATTGGATTCGGACAGGTTTGTTAACCCCAGTTACACCGATCGTCATTAAAATGGCAAATATAAAATTGACAGGATAGTTGCGCCAAGGTAATACAGCTAACTTTGTAATAGAAACAATATAAGGAAACAGAAATCCAATAAGTAAAGTTCAAGAGTTTTGTAGCATTCTAAATATAGTATTATAATATTCCATACTACCACGCAATAAAAAAGGAATCGAACTACAGTACACTTACTTTGTGAAAATGGATATAAACAGATGGGGCTGATACAACTTACGTCATTGAAAGCTCAGAATACCTTCCACAGAAGATGTCACCAAATTTGTATAGTATTACTGATATCTTTCTATTATTTGTTGATCAAAAATAACAAATAATGGTAAGGCTTGAACTGACATGTTAAATGAAATGTAAAACAAACAGTCTCGTTATTGAGATATGATTTCTCCCTTTCTTTCTTCTTATTCCTTTCCTTTGGATAGCAATGTGTTTCAACTTCACGGTTAATTATTTCGTCTGTACCGTCCATATGTGAACGGTGTGTCATGTGTTATGATTATACGGGATTAATTTCAGAATCATATTTAGCATACATATAAATGATAATGTTGTTATATTTGTAGAGACTTAAACTTATTATTTCTAGTTTATACCTATTCATCCTTGACAAACACCATAGAACTCACTGAGCCGCAAACATCTGTATTCGGAATAGCTTTCGCTTGGGAGTTTTTTATTTTGAATAAACGATGTTTGTCCATACAGATACTGTTTTTTTTTATATCAAAGATACGCAGACTATGGATGACTCAATGTTACTAAGTGCAAAGAAAGGACATTTTATAGCTAGAATAGAATCAATACAAAGAAGGATTCAGTTGAACAACGGTTGTTGCAACCTTTAGCTTCAGCTATCATACAAAATTGTGCCTGAAAGAATCATAACAAGAATGTCTGGGACAAGTTTTGAAAAAGTCGTACAAGCTATTATAAATTGGGAGACATTAATAGTTTAGACAATTTTATTTTCAACGGCCATTTTATGCCATCAGACAAATTGTCAGTCAGCGGAAGCAATTTTTAGCAGTTTCAGCAATCATTCTATGCAATGGAGCAGATCAAATTTGTAAATCTGAAGGGTCAGAGTAATCTTGTTTAGTACAAATCAAAAGTGGTGGGGTCTATCAAATGGTAATAAAGGAAATTTTGTTTAAGGACCTTTCTTTGACATTTTGCCCTGTCGACCGACAAAGACAAATAATATGCTTGTTTCAAATTGAGTCGACCCTTTTCATTCAAGGTTGCTACATACATGTAACAGGTTTCCAAAATGGTGTTCAGTAGCCACAAGTCGGCGCAAAATGTCTGTGCATTTTACAACTAACTGTTAACAAAGCATGGACTTGTTTTCATTGTAACAATATCCATAGCATGAAAACCGTTACCTTTCGTACACTAGATCAACATAATACAGCTGACTCTGCACATTCATGGACTTACAATAAACACATTAACAAACACATTACTGCGGCAATAAAACAACAAGACTTGAGCCATCTACCAACAATTATTTATTTATTCGATTGCAATCTCATATATACATATTAAATAAATCACTCATACTCTTTGTTTAAATACACTTATACCATCTAGAGAAAATGTCAGTAATTAGCAACAGCACTTAGGGCACATTTAACAATTCATTATACGTAGTCTCCATTTTCCACCTACAAGTATCACGAATGTGGTTTCACGACAATGAATTTCCCCATGAATTTAATAATGAACAAATTTATAATAATGTATGGCATAACTTTGCAGAACCAGAATTTCAAGAAACTACAATCAATATCAGATAGTTTCTTGCTTGCAAAGAGAATTTAATGGTTAGTAATACCCTCTGGCAGCGAATATGACCGTTCTGTACTCAGCAACAATTCATCGAAGTGCTAGAGCTTACAGAACCACTCTGTTGTAGTGTAAGCTATGTAAATGGGTTTATGAATTAAACTTAAGCAGGTTAGCATCAAAAAAGACAAAACTTTATTTGGACTAAAATCTTGGATTTTTTACCCCTTTTTGCTCAAATTGAAATAAAAGTTTGGAAAAGAAGGTAGTACATCAGAGTAGTAGTAATATTTTCACCGGTAAATGTTAATATACATGTCCCTCACAGGGGCGGATCCAGGATTTGGTCTTGGGGGGGGGCCTAACTTTTTTTCCACTTGTTGGTGCTGCTCAAGCCTTATAAGACGGCAATTATGACTGTGTTTTATTCTTTGTTTTTAAGTAACCGAACACTAAATAGCGGTGGAGCGAGCGAGTGTATAATTAACATGTATAATTGAATGGCAATGGACAATGTCAGGGCGGTAGCCAGAGGTTAAAAAATAGGGAGGCATTTTCTAGGGGGGTTCGGGGCCTTCGAAATTTTTTTTCGAGGGTGCCATTTTGTGCATTTTCCTGCATTTCAAACGTGTTTTTGATACTTTTAAGATACCGATTTCGGAAACAGAAAATATAAATTTATACTACGATATTTATGTAAGGTTGGGGAATTTAAGGGGGTGCGCGCGCCGGGTGCGCCCCCCCCCCCCTCCCTCCCTGGATCCGCTAGTGCCTCATTCACCTGTATATATCTTAGTATTTCCTTGTAATTGTCTACATTGTTTGATAGTAGTATTATGTAATTTGCCTTTTACGCCAATAAATTGTCTTTTTAGTACTTATATAGTAAACTAACATGTCCCTCCAGTGAAAAAAAAGTTTGTATGAACACTATATTGTAGATCCACTCAAAGTTAACGGGATATAGTTTACGTAATGTAATACATACGCTTTAACAGTTTTGTATATAAAATGTGATATTTGAGTTTTTGCATTATAGTAAAACGTAATCTATCTTCATATGTACAATATGTTAACTTACATTACTTGAAAGGATATGTCTGCCCTATAGTTATTTCACTAGTTCTTTAACAGAGTATTATGTCAAAGTTTACCAAATACCTATCTCTCTTTTAGCAATAGTAAATGAAATGCTTTCTGTTAATTGTATGAAGTAAATGTGTTCTATTGAGACCATCTGATATCAAAAAATCGTCATCGATACTGTAAATAAGGTAAAAATTGCACTATTTTAATTTTTGCTATTTTCCCAATAATCTCCTGATCGTTTATTTAAAAAATCGCGAAAATTCATTTTACATAGATTTATTTATAAGAGATTTTAGTATTCTGCTAAACAGTCGCGAAATTTTGTTCGCTAAAATTACCAATACAACACAAAATAATTCAAAAGCCGTTAATTAATTAATAATAAAAACTTGTCTCTAATAAAAGTTGTCTCCCAAATATGATCAATTTGTCATTTGAATCTGCTGTAAATGAAGGTTTTGTTAAATAAATTCAACTGAATCATTTTGTTTACCGTAAGTATGCTAGTACTCCCTTAACATGTGTTTTCATTGCGTATTTTCTTTTTTTATACAGTCATATAGCATTATAATTGAAATTGAACCTCGTTAACTTTAAGAGCTCATATATATGAAGGCCTAAAGTCGGTACACTTTCTGAGTGCATAGTTGATACAAGCATAACCGTAAGTTGAACCATGTGCAAAATTCTATTTCTTGGATTTTAAGTGCAATTTAAACGCCATTATACATTTGTTTTAAGAAATATAAACCAAATGTGTTTAAAGTATTTTCGAGTATATTCATTAAACTTTGTGCTAAAGCAGTTAAATTAATGCAATAAACTTTAGAGAATTAACAATAGTTTAGATTCTGGCATAAATCCATTGTCATTTATACCAACAAGAGCTTTTTGTAAGACACGAATGCTCGCCATGATCAGTAAAAGGGAAAGAAGGCAGTTGAAAGGTCAAATTCAATAGGGTCTGCCACTTGTCCGAACAATCATTACCTGAAGTTGAAAGAGTGCATGTTAAATGATTCTGGAATTAATATCACTATGACCTAGATATTTGATGGAGTGATTTCAAATTTATTAATGGTCATTCACTTGCCCTAAGCAACTAATTTGATGTAGCATTTAGAGCGTACCCCCGAATGGTGATGGGGTATTTGTCCGGAAATATTTAAATGTAAAGCCTATTATAATTACTGTGACCTTGATCTTTAATGAAGTGACTCTAAAATTAATAGGAGTCATCCTATTGTCCCAAGCAATCATCACTTGAGGATTGAAAAAAATGTACCCCATGTTGGTTTGACGTATCAATAGTTAAACTATTTTTTTGTTTATAGGTCATTGTGATCTTGACCTTTGATGAAATGGGTCAACATCAATGTGTCATCAGATAGTTCCAAGCAACAATCAAGTGGAAATCAAAGAGCTCTTGTTTAGTTTTTGGCTTGAAAACATTTTAAATGTAAATGTCACTGTGACCTTGACATTTAAGGGAAGGATTTTACAAAAATTAGGGACCGTTCTTGTGTCCCAATCGAACATTAAGTATGCGTGACTAAAATGACTCCTGAGTTGTCGTTTTGAAGCCAGGTCACTGTTACTTTGGCCAGTGGCTTTAATTTTGAGGTGATAAGCCATTTATGGAGAGCAACTATTTTGTAAAGTTTGAAGAATATATACCAAATTGTTCTTGCATTATCGGCTGGAAACCATTCGACCTACGGTTCGACCAACGAACCGACGTACCGACCAAAATCACCAAAACAATACATCCCCCAAGTGTTTTGGACAAAATTACATTTTGACTGAACTAATCTTGTCAACTTGCCATAAAATATGATTTTCATCTAGGCCAGTTTTTACTAATCAAAGATTCAATTCTTATGTTGATGCAGGTTTGTATACAAAAATTATTTTTTCAATTTGTAAAGGGACACATACTTCACGTGGAACGTAATTTCTGCATATATAACAAAACATTCTTTTCTGTAAAGATTCAAAACATTAGTCTGCCCGTAATATTACACAAGGAATCAAATCCCACTTTGCCAGCCAAAGTGCACATTGTGTTGTGAAGTCACAGAAAGTCAAACTCCACGTTGCTATACACAGTCAAATTTGTGTGTCTACTGGGTAGTCTGTTTAGCAAATTGTGATTAGCATGTCAATGCACTTGGTGTCTTAGTTACTATGGTAACACAATTGTTATCACATGTATGATGTAAAAGACGGTTAAACGTTGAAACATCTTCTTATGAAATAACTTGCCATTTGTCAGTAGTGCTAGTCTTGAAATGGTGCCCTCGCAACCGAACATTCTGTACCTGAAAAAATAATAAATAAGTTCTTACACTTAACCGTCTTATAGTTCAATTAAGCAGCAAATAAAGATGTACCCCTAATCAAATATTTCTAAAAAAACACACCTACATTTAGCAGTAACGTTTTTTACCGAGTGAAATATCTAAAAAATAATTAATGCATTCCTTGCCTGGATGCCTAGGACACATTTTACTGTATTGCACATTACTAGAACTTGACTGAAGCGTATTATCCAGCCTTACTTTAGTTTTTGCATATTCAATAAAGTAAAAACAAGAGTTACTTCCCTTAAAGCTTTTCATACATGTTTAGTTACTCTTAGAACTCTCAAATAAACAACTAACATCATGAGATTTTGCGTCACTATATATTATATCACATTTTCTCTATATTTTCAAAGTCCCCAGACAATTGATGAAAATGTATACTTTAAAAACAAAATTTAAGGAAAGAGATATCTTTGATAAATAGCAATGTGACAGATTACCTGACAAACATTTGAACAGGCATCAAATATTCATTACTCTTTATCATTCATTTATTTTCATTATCATCAAAT
The DNA here is from genome assembly GCA_022818135.1 of Saxidomus purpurata. NCBI lineage: Eukaryota > Metazoa > Mollusca > Bivalvia > Venerida > Veneridae > Saxidomus > Saxidomus purpurata. The sequence goes on along the minus strand of JAFMSR010000001.1, from coordinate 46,399,013 downwards.
CCGAATATCTTTCATCAACTGTTGTAAAACATTTAAGAAATGAGCGGCATGCACTAGATCAAACGGTGTTTTAAAGGTATATTTTTTCGTGCTTTTTCAATCGTACCGCTTTAAATCCTCAGACACGGCTGTTCTTTTAATTTAAGGAGATACTAAATTTAACTCAGCATTGGGTTTTATGTGCTTCGCTTATTTATCACAGTATCTTTTGAAAATCTCAATCGCGTATTTTTAGTAACACGCAACACAGATGGCTGATGCCGATTAACGTCTTGATGTGCTTTTTCAAAGCATACTTTCCTTCAGAAATTTATTTATGTAGAGACGGCATTATGAGACTTCTTTTGTAAATACATATGTACTTTATTTATATGCCAGTTCGGAAATAGTTTCCATTGATGAAGTGAACAACCACAAAGGCATCCAAACAGTGTTTATGATTCGGTTACCTGTCTTTTCTAAGTATTTCAGTAGACAGTTTTTTCTTATTGCATTAAACACTTTCTTTGTGCTAGCGTAGAAACATTACGTAATGTTCTTTTAAGAGAGAAAACTTAAAAATAAATACGTCAGACTTAATTAATTAATCAATCTATCAATTAATGTATTTACTGATAAAAACTGACATTTGCTGGTAATGAAATCAACCGGCCCTATTGTTTTATTTTAGTAACATAAACATGCTTGTGGGCTTCCATATCTGAAAAAGTTCATATGAAAGCGGTATTTTTCTAAAGGAGAAACATGCACATATAACTTTGACTTTGAAATTCACCAGGTCACATTAGCCTTCCTGCTGGGAGCCCACTTATCAGAGACACATTATAAAAACCGGGAATTAGAAGAAAAGAAAACTGTTTACTGGAACATATAATTTCTCCGTTATCTTTTTATTCGTGTCTCGGGGTTTAGAGCGACACTTCCCCATATAATAGCCAAAACCCAAATTATATTAGTTCAAAAAGCGTTTACCCATTCTCTAATATTTTATTTCTTACATTATTTGGCTATGTTTATCTGACTTGAGAAGCATTAGGAGTAAGCCAAGTGTGCTCACTGTTAAAGATTTCGGTCAAATATCAGACTTTCTTTTTAGAAAATTAAACTTTCTATCATCACATGCGTAAAAACGATAGTTCACTTAAGCATGTAATAAAATAGGTTTAAAAATGCGATACTGTAAGAATATAATTTGACTTTTTTTCCTTCTTATCTACAACAGAACACACTTGTTTTCACTGGCAAATGCACTGTGATATATAGCCTTGTACCTGAGGTATTACATCTATAGCATCACAGAACTATTTAACTCGAGTAATAAGTCTATTTGTTTATTATAAATACACTTTCTCCGGATGTTTCTTTTATGAGTTGGGCATTGGAATGCGCATAAGTTTGTTGTTTTGTTTTTTCGCATGTGCTATTCAGCATGAACGATAAATTTGAAATAAGCATTATTTTATACGAATTTATTCTGGTTATCAGTTTATTATATTAGTATGAAAGTTTCCTTAGCTTATCGAATCGCTCTCGAGCACTCGTGCAAGATGTTACCACGCATGCACGAGAGAGGGAGAGTCAGTTATGACATTTTTTTATCAAGTTATTTAAGAAATAGTAAAGGTGTAACTGTTTTTCATCTTTGATTAAAATGCAGTCAGGAGTTCGGACGTGTATTAAGTAAATCATGAGCGAGTAGCAGGCACGAGTGATATAAGTTTTCGCATCCTAACGACTGACCGTTTTCAATTCGACCATAAAACACTGGGAGGCATTTATTATTTCGATTCTAACACGATATTATCTTTGAAAAATACCCCCAAACTATGTTAATCGCACAGCAACATTTTAGTGCAACTTATGAACATGGAATGATCGTGTTAGAATTATCCATAATAATGAGCAAGTGCATGTTAATAAAACAGCATATTTAGACTGAATTTTGTTACTTTTAAGGAAGCTTGTTTTGCGATACTACTCTCGCGTCCGTTTTGAATTGACTGTCCGATGAGTTCATGTAGTAATACATTTTAGTTGCCGTTTACTTTTGAAAGATGTGTTTTCTTTAATAATGTAATATAGATCTATATGTAAAATCAATAAATTATGTTCTAATGTGTATAGTTTCTTACAAATTCAGGGTTAAGTACTGATGAAACGGGCGTAAAGCCCCAGCAATAAAGAAATAAGATCAATAAACACTTACCCGTTTGAACCCAAAAACCATACCCAAGTGCATCATCTACCCGAAGAACTCTTCCGACAGGAGAGCTAGGAGAAACTCTTGGTTTATCATTTCACAACGAAGACCCGTGTACCCGATCTTGCACCTGAAATTATACAAAATTTGTTACGTTAGTAACGTGTAAATTTTACCGCGATGGAATGAAAAACATTTGCTTATGCAGTGTTTAACATAGAATTATATTCGATAACTTATAATATCCTTCAAAATGGTATTAGAAGAGACGTTGCAATTTTAAAACAGGGTGATGACCTTTATCTATTACCAATATATAGAAATAAATTCACTTCGTTCTATAGAAGTAAGAGTGTTATAAATATTCAAATAAATCATTTAAAACATTTTACGAGTATTAATCAGGTCAAAACGTCTTTGTTAAAATTACGATGGTCGTGTTTACATGAATCAGCTTAAATGCTTTGCAGGAACATTACAGCGTTAACTATCACGCGGTGTCTACGTATTAGCTTGGGATTAATGATTTCAATGAATAATAATCTTCAGAAGAACTGAAATATCTCAATTGATCTGAACGGAAATCTGCCCAAAGGAGGGTATTTTTTTGTATCCGTTATATTATCTTTAAGATTTGTACAGCAAAAAATTAGTTATTTATAGATTATTACTGTTGCCCCTAAACTGGTTTATAACAAATGACAGTACACATGTTTTATAGGTTTAAACATTAGTGAGTCTAACTGGGAAAAAACAACAGTTTGTTTTTATGGTTTTTGTCAAGGCTATTGCCTTCTCTCTTATAATGTTGGGGCAATGACGAGAAGTTACGATGGCGATTCGGGAAATTTAATAAACATAACTACGTGCAGCTTCTAGTAACTACTCGTATCGCCGTTTGAACTTCGTAAATTAATAGAGAGTGAGGGATGACCCAAAATGAACGTCGTTACTACAAATGTACAAGCTAATATCGCTGAAGTTTAGAATTCTTGGATATCACGAAGAAATTGTTCGATATAACTCTGCCCAAAGTGGCATACAATACTTTACCGTAAATGCAATAAAAGTGATATATAAAAGTATTGACAGAACATCATAAATATGACACTACAGATGCACTGAGATTCGAAAATAACTTATCAGTAGCGGTAATTCGCCGGAAGGTTGGTGAGTTTCTGAAACTGCATAAATAAAAGTACTTAAGTTCAGATATATTTGCTCTTGCATCTGTTATAGCGTAAGATGGATGTCAATTTATTACATATTTATTCATCATAATTGCTACATATCGCGAGCGATACATGTGCTAGCATTTAAATAGCACACTTTGGTATTTCCGAACATGAAATAAAGTTTTATATACAGCTCTCTTGAGGCTGTTTCTAAAGTGATTTACACAACAATTGCCTATCATATGTCGACTTCCCACAAAGAACTACTTGTTAATAAATTCTCTCGCTGCCATGAACGTTTCTTTTATCGCGATATTTATGATGATGTTCGACCATATTCTTGTATAGTTTCTTGGCTGAACATCATTCGCAGCAAGGTTTATGTATTTAGTGCATTCATTTGAAAGGTGATGTCCTGCCGGGTGGTACGTCATTGCCCCTCTCGTTTGTGGTAGATATTTCAAGCTGTCGGGGAGACGGTTCAATTATGTTGTTTAGCGCTAATTGCTGCAAAGACTGCTCTATGACTAATCCAATTAGGTTGTTAGAAGGCTAATGAACATCCTAAGAACTGTTGATTACCTGGTAAATGCGAAGTCAGATGTTGTTTTTGTAATCGTACGCCTTAAATACTTTCTCAATTAAATATGAAAGATCTGACCGCGAGACGTCTGTTCAGTAAGTTTGTATAGAATAAAATGAAATTACACGTAATTTTAAAAATAATGTTTACATATACAAATAAAGCAGCTGTTTTTGTTTACTTTCAAAAAGCCTCGCGCTTGCCAAAGTACAAACTAGATACTCTGAATTATAAGGTAAATAGAAACGGCATATAGATTTGCTCTTGTCCGCTCGTCCGTACGTCCCGAAAATCTAGTGTCATCGGGGTTTTTTTTAACATAGGCTTGTATTAGATCTTTGAAATAGTCTTGTCTCAAACAGCTTAGGTAATTGGCAGATAGTATTGGCTAATGGCCCTCTAACAAGATCGTTCAAATCAAGACCCCCGCCCAGGGGTTCACTTAGTTTTACATTGAGAAAGTCTTTAAAAATCTCCTTCTCTCAGAACACAAGGCCCAGAGCTTAGTAATTAATTTGTCACGTAGCATTGCTTAGTGGTCTTGAACCAAGATTGTTCAAAACATACCCACTGGGTCCAAGTTGGCCCGGCAACAGGTTCACTTGACCTATTGACATATTTTCTTGTTTTTATTTAGCTCATCTGAGCACATCAGTAGAAGCAAAGTTATGGAAATCTGCTCTTCATTTGTGACAACGGTGGGAAGTGGGGGCATCCGTATCATATGGACACAAATCTAGTTTAAAAAATAATTTGACCTTTTACACTGTAACTTTTGTTCCCTTAAATATCATAGCGATTTTGGTGTAACTGTGACAAGACGTCGCTTAAAACAATTAATGTTATGGTACGAATAAACTCTTTACTATTTCGTTATTTTAGTTTCATCGATCATTTGATTGTAAAACCAGACAAGTCTAGGCTTTATGTTATAATATAATTACTCATTTGATTTAATTAATACAACCATTCGTCTTAACGCTAAAGCAACTTCAGTTTAGTTAAATCTTGTTTATTTTACAGCGACTGTGCATGTAAAATAGGGTTTAAGATTATAAGATAAATAAACGTTATTTAGTTGGCTAATGATTATTAAAGTAGTACATGACTCTAGAAAACAGAGGAAAGCAACAAGTTGAGCACTTAACGGGTTTGTTTTTGGACCTGCTTTAGGATAAAATGTCTGTGATATATCAACGTGTGCGATAGTTGAGTGCGAGGCAGATGCCCCGTGAGCACTATTAGATTAATGCATTCTAAAATAGTTTTGACAGCATCATTCATAATACGTAATTTGTTGTGTACATTTGTATTGCTTGTATTAACAAATGAATGAAATTGAAGCTAAATTTACTTTTTCATCGGAACATTGTGATTGTCAGTACAAATGTTATATTAATCAAAGCGCTGTGAGCGCGGAAGACCTTGGGCTACAGATTGCTTGATGGAAATAAGGCCCACATCATATATTGCCGGTTTGTTGGTATTACGATAGGATTTTACTATGACAAAAACCTTAAACTGGAAACATCTCCGAAAACATAAAAAAACACGTGGCTTTCAGCGTCTTCGTTTCATTCAAAGCGAATTAACCATATAGGAAAAAAATATTTGTTCGGTCCATAAAATTACCTTCTAGCAAAAATAATAACTGATAATTATGTAGGTGTATAATACCATTAAGGTATGAAAGGGTTCCTTTAGCTTCAAACACAAAATACACCTAAATTCAGGTGAATTTATTCATTTATTTTCAAATAAATAAGCTTATTCAATTTTTTATATTTTTTTCATGGGTTTAAGAGAAATTGGAGCGAGCGGGTTCGATGACCAATTCATTAATTTGGTGTGGCCTAAGCATCACTAAACCGATTTGTTTTTCTTACAATAAATCTCCACTACTTTTTAATACGACCATCTTCTATAAGCATTAAAAAGAGTACTAAATACTTTAATTATCCATTAATCTAGAGTAGTGATACTAATTACGTTGTCATCGGGAAATACCTTATTTGTGTTCGCTGCTATTTTGTCAATGTGCTATTTTTGTGGCTTCTTCCATATGTTTTATGTAACATGAGAGTTGATATATTGCATAAATGCCACAAGATGACTGATATTTTCATTTTTATGCTTGTTTATGATGTAGAAAAGTCTTTTGAGAAATATTTCTCATCATACGTTCACTTTTGCAGTTTATGAATCAGTAATTGAAATATTAAATTCCGAGTTTTTTTTAGGAAGGCTCTTAACATCCTCCTAGTTTATTTATACAGTGTTCTTTGGAACTAGAATAATCGACAGTCACATGCTTTTTAAAAAAAAACTGTTAGTCTAAGAGTGGAATGGTCATATGCAAAAAAATCCAGATTGGTTACCTATAACATGACATGTTTTTAAACACATTTGCTACTACTGGTTCTTTTTGAAGTTATTTCAGTTTGACTCATAATGAACGAATAAATCTATGTAGAATAACCTATGATACATGACTACTGTCAACAGAATTAAATACACATTTAACTGAAAAATTAGCTTGTTAGTGAGACTTTTAAGCAGGTCGCAGCACTCATTGCAATCAGTATACAAAGGTGCTAACAGAATATTGCAGAATATGTATAAACGAATGAAATATGCTCTTTGCTTACAACATACAAGAAGTAATATAGCTTTTTAAGTCTCTATATCAATAAATATCAGTCGATAAATTTAGACGCTTGATAATATTTTTGCCGACAAAACATCATTCCATAGTAGTATAAACCTTTACAATGCTCTTTTTAAACACGATATTAGCCAATGAAATGCATAACTATCCAACACAAGATTAGTCAATGACACACACATATACAACACTCTTTTCAAACACAGTTTAAGTAACCTTTATATTACACATTTGTCAATGAAACATATATCTTTACAATGCTATTTTCTGACTATAATTTGTCAATGAAACATTATCTTTACAATACTTTTTCCAACATAATATTACTCAATGAAACATATATCTATGTAATGCTCTTTTCCAACTTAATATTAGTCAATGAAACATATATCTTTACGATACTATTTTCCAAAATGATATTAGTCGATGAAACATGTATATGAAATAAAATAAATAAACTCTATTTCTTTAAAATGCTATTTTCCAATATTATATTAAACAACGGAGCATAGTTATATTTTTGCGTGTTTGGCTAGAGGAATATCAGTCCGTGAAACAAAACCTTTACAATGTTCATGACCACCAAAATGTCAGTCCACGAAGCATCTTAAAATGCTCTTAGCCTACATATTGTCATTCTATGGCCACATAACTTCAGCAATGTTTGATATTTTCCCCTTTATTTGTGTTATGTTTGAATTATATAATTATGTGATCATGTGAAATCCTTATTTGGTAAAAACCGTAGTAAGAACAACTTCAAATGCATGAAAATGGTTGATTCCACTCGCAAACACAATACCTGATACTTTATGGGCGTAATATTTTTAAAACTTGTTGTTTGGCTTGTACTGGACAGATTCCGCATCATTATTTCGATTTTGGTTTTGTATTCTCTGCTTGATCGGAGATACTAAGAAACGTTGTTGCAACACAGCGCAAAACTAGTCAAACAGTATAAACCCGACAACCAATATAAACTCCCACAACTTCTGTGTCAGACGTCATGCTGTTTTATTTTATCTTTTTAAAATAGTTTTCACGTGCAAGCGAGTCTCCATTTATCCCGATAATTCATTTTCGAATGCAGAAAAAGAATGCAGAATCCTTTGGGGTTTAAACAGTAATATCTTACACATGCAACGAAACAGTTAAATGGAAATTACTTCACTCACTTGTTAAGAAGTTATTTCTAACTCCGTTATATTCATGATATGCTTCGTTTACACCAAATTATAACCCACCGTTGTAGGCTTTTGATAGCTTAAACACCCATCGTTAAAAATGACACGTTTGGAGAGCGTTTTCCAAGGTATAGTTAAAAATAGAATGTATTAAATACAGCGGAATGATGTTAATTTGTTACCGAGAGTATCGGGACAATTCAGTATTACAAATTGCAATATGGTAGGTTTAGAAGAGCTAAACAATAAACAATTAACACTTTAATAACGTCAGACGTCTGGGGAAATACGAATATAAATTATATTTCCTAAGTTTACGAATAGTTATGAAATAGAAGCTTTGTTAAAGGAATTCTCTATGCTATACTCTTTGAAAAGGAATCAAATACTTCAATATTGAAAAAATGAAAATTTAAAACTTGTTATTTGCCGGTAGTATCTAGCGATGCTGAGACTGTGTGTCAGCAGGCACGAAATACCGTGCGGGCTCACGGTCTCTGGTTCAATTTTTACACTAATGTAATTAAATTATAAAAATAGAATAAAGTATTCAAAATAACATCTAGAACTTTCATCTGACATCCCTTGGGATAAACGTTGCTCCGCCAACAGCATTATTTGCGTGCTTCGAGCAAAGACATGTTGCCATCATAACGCGAAGAGTTGCCTTTTAAGGGAAACGAGAACTATAAAAGTATCTAAAGGCACAATAAGCTTCGTAATTAGAAAATGTTCCCCGGAACAAAGAGTAAATGGTGCGTCAGATATTTGTACAACGGTAAATAGTACACTTCGATTTTCAAAAAGATAAAATCATAGGGCAGAGTCACTGAGGACTTGTATTGACATTTGTATTTAACTGAGAGGAATAAAGATAAATTTAGTACTCTTATTGTGTGCTTAATAATTCCTATATTTTCAATGATTATCAAAGAGGCGGTATACTTCAAAGACGATTGTCATTTCCTTAAATATTTTGTACAATATTTTGAAATATGAAAGGTTATGAAAACACGAATAATAAGAACAACCAATGTCTCATGTGAAAAATGTTGCAAATTTTGTAAATGGCCATAACTCATTTTAGAAATCAAACTTTTGTGAAAATTTGTCTTTATAGGGTAACATTGCCAACTTATGGTACTAAAGAAGCCTTAAAGCACCTTTTAATATTGGTCAGTAAACAAGAGGACCAGGATGGTCGTATAGCTCCAATCTGAGTAACGGAACACATCTACAGCATATGCACATCATTCAACGTTAGTAAATATATCGATCTGAACGGATTAAAATAGTGTTGATAATAGTCTTATGATAGAATGTGGGCCTCAAGAGTTTTCACAAGTTTATCATTTCATCTATGTTCAAGTTTCGGATTCAGTTTTGAAACTAAAATAAGGATAATGCAGAATAGTTTTGCCAATTTTGATGGCATGATTGGGCCCGAAAGAAGGCTCCAAATCAGTAGAGTGTTAACACAATATTTTTCGTCCGACTGGCTAATCCTCTTGTTGAGATTTAAATTCAACCTACATATAGTTAAACCGTCTGGCCAAATTAAATAACTCAGTACTTCATTATGCATGTGATGAGTATTTATTTGACCCAGTGACCTACTTTTGACCCAAGATGATCCAGTATGAATTATATTCGAGAATTTATTAGAGTAAATATTCTCACTGAGTTTTATTTAGACTGTACTAAACTTGCGGACTCTAGAGTAGTTGCAAAACCACTGTTGACAACTGTAGCTCGTCTTAAAGTGCATTTTGTTTAGGTGGACTTTACTTGATTATGTGTGACAACTTTTTACTGTCTCCATTCTGATCCTGTGAAAAGCGTCAAAGGCTATTGCTTGTTGATATTTTTCATCCATTTTTGAGCCAGTTAGATTTTCCAATCAATTCCAGCTACAGATCCACTCACAGGTGGAAGGAACATACCTTTGACTTTTTTTTCTTAAGCTAATGCTTTTTTCTATGCATTTAAAATTGATATCAGAATAAATAAAAAAATTGAAAAAATTTTTTCTTCATAGCTCTTTACTATAGACAAGGTTCCCAACACTTCTGTATGAAAACAAGATGTCGCTCTGAAAAACTCTTCGATTTCTTTCAAATTTGAGTTACGTTAAACAAATTTGAAGAATTCTAGAGAGAAATGTAGAGCTTTAAGAAAAGTTTACTTCAATGGATTCCAAGCCGTTTTCGTTCTACAAGCGAAATGCCAAAGTGTAGAGCGTTTTCGCTCAAACCAGAAAAATGTCACACTTTTCCAGACGGTGATTTTCACTAAATTCTCCAAAATATTGCGGTACTGCGACAGGAAACTATCAAAACATGCATATATATGTTTAGACTTCAAATCATGTCGTAGATCGTACTTTTCTCAAAATGGGTTCGATGCTACGGCGGTTTTTCATTTTTTGTTGACTAAATGCTTTTACTTTCACTTTCAATCGCCTTCGGATATGTTTTGATAATGTCCTTGAATAGCTGTTCAAATCACTGCGCAACCTCTCGGACCTTCAGGCCGCTAATACATTTGACATTCAAAACTGAAAATCCCTGTAGTATGAACTTGGTGTAAAGGTACGATCACGCCATGATTTGTGTCATAATATATATTTCTTGTTTTAATGGTTGTCTTTCGCAGACCGCAATATTAGTGGAGAATTTGCGAAAATCACTGTCGGAATATGTGTGACATTTTTCTGGTTTTGCGAAAATCGCTATATCAGCGTTGGTATTTTCCTTGTAGAATGAAAACGGCGGAATTTTCCATTTAAAACTCTTTCTTAAAGCTCTATCATTTCTCTCTAGAATTCGTTCAATTTGTTTAACGAACTCAAATTTGACGAAATCAAGGTTTTTCAGAGCGACATGCTTGTTTTCATACAGAGGTGTTGGGAACCTTGTCTATGTAAAGAGCTATGGAAATTTTTTTCAATTTTTTTTTTTTATTCTGATATCAATTTTAAAATGTGAAAAAGCTTAGCAAGAAAAAGTCAAAGGTATGTTCCTCCCGTGATCCACTTGGATACACCCCACGGGTCTCAAGAAACTTCTTCATTGTATGATGGTAGTAACCACAGCTTAATCTATCTATATTGTTTCCCTCTACGTTTTCGGTCTTTTTGGTAACAACAAAAGCAATACTTGAATACTTGACAAGCTAGGGCTGATTAAGAAACAGCATATGCTCAGGGCTTTTTCAGTTAGCCCTTGATTTAGTAATTATTTTCAGTGTTCATCTTGGAAACAAATTAGTTCCATGTCACCACGTGCGCACGCCTTTTAGAAAGTAGAACATTAAATTTACTATTGTATATTCGAGCAGTACATAATCCATGTTTTCTGTAACAAGGTCATTAGAAGATATTTACCTGAAAATAAATACCTCAGTAATTAATTTGTTTGCGTCTTAAAGTTGGTCAACATGTTACTTATAACACGTGGAAGGTGGATCGCATAATACTTTAAGTACGCATTTATCATTGAGTTTTGAAGCCCATTTCAACTGTTTATTTGTCATTTACCCAGCATGTTTTGTTGTACTTTATGGTAACATAAATAATTTGATGATTGCTTTGTTTATCTAATAACAATACACAAGGGAGCCGCCTTGGTGCAGTGGTCGCGGGTTCGCCTTATGATCGAGAGGAGCTCGGTTCGATTCCCACCGGTAGCGTCCTTAGGCAAGACGCATATAATTCCACATTGCCTCTCCCTCCCCGTACTTTTATTTCTTTGTCGTAGGTAAGTCAAATATACATGTAGAGTATGACCTTCAAGAGTATAACTTGTTGAATATTCACATTACTGTAAAATGGGTAATTTTTGCGTGAAATAAATATCGCGATTTTATAACAGACACACTTATTCGCGAATTACAGTTAGAAAAAGAAAAATATTCTTAATATAACTCTATGTCATGTGATCCTTTGCGCATTTTTATTAACTAGTAAGGTTGCAACTTTCGCGAAAAATAACGAAAATAGAATTATAAGGGATATTACTAAATTTACAGTATAGTAAACTCCTTATGGGAAAAGCATTATCTGTCTATGCCACTAAGTGTGCATTTTACGTTTGCGTAATTTATATGCGTAAAATACTTGTGGTATTTTAATAAATCTCAGAAATATTCCATATTTTCAGCAATTTCTTTTGTTTATGATTACCCCCTAATGTGCAGTTAATTGTTTTGTCGGTTCTTTTATAGAAATTCTTTTCATCTTTTTTCAAATCGTTTTTACTATTGACAATATTAGTAGAACATTAACAATGCACTCAACACTGACGCCTGCACATTGCATTTAATAAACTATACATATGTGCGTATGCATTTTGTGCGGATTAAATTTCGCCTTTTTGGCAATGTTAAAACCATTTGCGGAGGTTATAATGTCACGTGTTGAAACATAGTACTTTTGCTGAAAACAGGTCTTTTTCTTCTGGTTTTTGTTTTATCTTCAATTTTTGCCGTTTATGGTTTTTTTTCTACATTTTACCATAGGAGCTCGAGGTCGGGATAATGCTTTTTCCGGCTTTGTTTTGTCTTCTTACATTTATTTAAGAACCAAGCTAACAAAATATGATCTTATTTTCCCCGAATCTACTTTCATATTTTACGCTGGAGTACCCGGTAGACTGAAAAAGAAAAGGAGTGACAACGCCATGCTATCCAACACAAACTGCTTAGAGTTACGTCCCTTGAAAACTGGTTCTCCGTTTGCCAATGTGACGAAACATGAAACCGGAACCTATACATGTAAACATAGTATGGTGGCAATTTCAAAAACTGGCGGAACAGTTTATTTTTTGTTTAATGAAGCAGTCATGGACTTTTAACTTGCCATACCATTTGAACAAATTGAGCACACGGTCTACGAGTGTTGAAGAAAAAAAAAGAAATTTTTATTTTAAAAAAAGGGACGTCACTCTTAGCAGTTTGTGTTGGATAACATGGCGGATGTCGCTCCTTTCCTTTTTCAGCTACCGAGTACTTCAGCGGTAAAATATGGAAGGAAGACCGGGAAAAAAGATATATTTTGTTAGCTTGGTTCAAAAAAGAAAGACAAAGCCCACATTTTACATGTAAATGTGATTATTATTTTCCTTCCATTGACTCTAACAGCAATCTGGTAAATCTTGTACATGCATGGAAACCTAGACTTTCTCACACGTTGAACAAGCGCAGTCAAGATATAGAACTCTTCTCTTACAACAATTTTTTCTCTCAATTTTACATGCCATTTAAGTTTGAGAACAATACGCTCAGAGGTAAATAACAATAATCGGAGCTACAGTTTTTGCTTTTCGAAAGGACTTTATTTCATACAATATTGGGGCATGGCAATCATTTCAATGACTTTCTTCAAGTAGGACCGGTGGAAATGACGGGAAGGTAACCTAGTAAGTTATTGTGTGACTAGTTAATAATGTACAGTTTTGGAAATAATCTTGACCTAGTGTCTTTTATTTAGGAATGTTTTTCAACTTTTGTCATGAACTTGAATGATTGAAGTTCTGAAAGTGAACAAACAACAACACAAGTTTTGGTAAGTGCAGACGCGATGAACTGAATCGGTATTTGGAGTTTGCTGGACCACACACACAGCATCAAACCACAAAGCTTGCTTTTTAATTACATGTAAAATGCATGCAAACCCATACCATATTTATAATGAACTTGTTTGGAATCAACAGATTTTCATAACAGACTAGCAATTTTTCACTTTACCCATAAACTGTAAAAATCTCAACAATAACAGAGCGTCGACCGAAATGCCTATCTCGAATACCTCACAACAAGTGAGCGCAATACCTTAGATATCTGTGGTTGGCTAATGTTTCGTTAATATCCCTGTTTAACACTTTCTTCACCGTCTGTGATCAATACCTTACCATCGCTGTTAATGATTAAAAACGTTTTAACAGCATTGAAACAATGCAGTTTATTACTTCCAAATGCATTGTTTGTACGTTCTAATGAAGACATAAGTATAAAATCATATGCTTTGAAGAAAGGGGTTCTATTTTTATTCCGCAAATTGCCTGAATGTAATTAATTATAACATAGATGTTTACAGACGTTCAGAGTTATGCATGCTGGTATTTTATTGCATACTTTTTCTACTAGCAACCAAGTTGCACTCGTCTACATTGCACAGCTGTGAAAAAGATGAACGTGTTTGCAAACTGCCTTGGAAGTCATCTGGTATTTTGGACAGAAGAGACCAGTCTCGTACCGGAAGTTAAACGCCCGTTTCAAGAGAATTTAAGTTACTAATGGACATACACCATCAACCCTCGCAGGACTAACGTTAGGCTCTCATCGCTAGCTTTCTTACAAACTAGAGTAAGGTCGGTGGCGGAACTCAAACACACGATTGTCAGTGGAATGTCTAGTAATATCGAACTTATCCACGCGACCGCATAATCCGGTCCGAATAAGTACTATATAAGAAATGTGCACGCAGCCGGGTCGAGTGTAGGAGCGGATCAGTGGTGTAGTGGTTATAGCGCTGGACTTGTAATCTAGTGATCGCAGGTTCAATCCCCCGCTGCTCACTTACATAACTACTGGTCTTTCAGATGAGACCTAAACCCGCATGTATCGTTGATGCACATTGGGCAGGTTAAAGAACCAGGGGTGTCTCTGGAACGGACGCGTACTATATATTGCACTATCCCCCGTAACCTAAAATAACTCAGATAACTAAACTCTTCTTGGGCCGTTGGTCATAATGGATTACCCGGGTCTACCTTTTCTAAACCATAAACCTTTTCTGAGCTAAGGAGAACTTGATTTATACATAAAACTATAAACAAGGTCTGACACTTTTATTTTTATTGTGGGGTTTATTTTAGTAAATTCCAAATTAAAAACTGTGAAATAAGAACGGTTTTAAGACTATTATTCTGTTATAATACTAATGAATAGCAGCTGTTTTTCAACTAATATCTTATTTTTTATTAGAATAAAAGAAGAGGAGTCAACTAATTGCACTGTTCGTAACCGGCGGAGGGGTTTTTTATTTCGACTTAATTTTAGTTGTTTTTAATCAGTTTTGTCTTACATTTTTGGACCAGTCAAAATACTTTCATTTACGCGCAGTTTTCATCTACCATCGCGGTAAATTCGAATAATTTATTTCTATTGGTGTTTTTTTTCTGGGGTAGCTGTATAAGGGCATGTGGATGTAGCTATAGGTGACACGTACTTAGTATACAGTCAAACATTTCTGAATGGTCACCTCAATTGTTCAGCAGCCTACTCTGTGCAGCCGACATTGTTGTACCTAAATTAAAAATCAATTTTATCCTAGATTATAACCTATATTAAGCACTTGCATAATATGAATGGACACTTTAATACATTCCTAAATGTTTAGTTTATACTTATTCATTCATTCACGATTGCGAAACAATTGCAACTTGTACTAATCGCTCTCGAGACTCATACCAGATGGAATAAACCTCAAAGAGAGAGAGAGAGAGAGGCAATGTGGAATTATTTGTGTCTTACCTAAGGTCTCTACCGACTTGGCGATGGTACAGATCGAACCCGGGGCCCTTCGATCCTTACGCAAACGCGCTACCACTGCGCCACAGCGGCTCCACAATTCCTAAATGTTTAATGCTTGTTCGATAATATTTATTATATTCAAGTGTTAAAGTGCTTGCTACGATATCTCTTTCTTCCTTCCAATAAATCTGAGCTCGGAATAAAACGTTAAATCTGAAGCTTTCCCCCATGATATCCTATAAAAGAAAAATAAAGATGATCAAGAGCATCTGTCTTGATGTAAAAAAAATTGATAGTAATACGCGTTGAAAACTATTGGCGGAAACACATCTATTTTAAAACATCTTACAGCGTAAAAACATAGGGGTATTTTTGCTTCAGGGTTTCAACGAGGATATCAAGCTTGTTAGAAAGTAGTAAAAGAATTAAGAAAGATGATATCATCTCGTTTTTGAATGCTGGAGATTAGTCACGATTTTCCTACTAAAATAGCAAAAGTGATCCGCACATCTATAGATAATGAGTTTGTTTATGTGATAAGCGGCCCATTTAATGAAATTAATAAAAACGATTACAGATGGAAATGAATAATTCATATTCTCAGAATAGGTTATTCTCTGTTCTGTTGCGCGACTTTACGTTGTTTTGAATGGAGGTTTGACCTTTTTTTATAAATATTAGCTAATCTGCATTTTTTTGTCTCTTGACAATAAAGAACGGCATTCATGAACGCAATTAGAATAATTCCGAATTAATCTGCTGGGAGAAACATCGGCGACGATATATGAGAGGCGTATTTTGTTAACATCAGTTAAACAAATCTATATAGTAATGACTACACGTTTTCTCGACATTTACTGTTATAGTCCAATAATCTAAAAACGAATTGTCTAAAGTGATTAAAAAATATTTTACCAACTATTTATGAAGCTTAAGACTGAAGTTCAGACAGATTTTATAGCTACATTGTTTTGAAAAGCCGTTCGTAGAGAAAATATAAAGTTGAAAATTTCAAAAACGCTTTTCAGTGTTTCCCACTAATTTAGCGACCTAGGGGTAGTCTTACGTGTATCGGTGCTATACACCGGTCATGTAAAAGAACCAAGGGGTCTATTCGTAAAAAGTGCTAGGGTATGGTACCCGGCTTGCCATATATCTGCATCTGTCTCTTCAACCTGCGCCTGTCGGGAGTCTTGGCAAGTTCACCCAGGGAGAAATCCCAGGGTCGGCCGGGACTATAAAAAACAACAAAAACAAAACACTCAGTGCAACACTGACCTTACCGTAAAATAATATTTTATTGGAGAAGACTTATTTTTTCTTAGAACTGCAGACAAATAGTCCTCGCAAAGGAGATAAAAAAAATTGCAAGAATGATTTTTTCTATATTGCCCTCAACAACATGACATTTTCGAATGTGTCGTCGTGGCGGGGTGGCAGACTGACAATTACGCTATGTACAAAATGGCGGGCTGGGACAGGACGGAAGTAGCAGAAATCAAAAACAAATATTATATAAACAAAATGGTGACCGGAAGTGATAAACGTGCACCTGCTTTACTTGCAAAAAGATGAACATTATATAAAGTCGACAAGGAATAGTAGCGGCAGTATGAATTAACTATTACCGTCTGTGATAACAGAGCATCGCCGGTACAACATTCATAATGTTATATGCATATAGCTATATCAATAACCTAGAAGACAAATGCGTAACATACTCTCAGCCTTTGGCCTCATTAGCAAGATGTCAAACATTCATGCCTGCTGTTTGACACACTTACAAATAAACAGTTAAGGTAGTTATACTCTAAAAATACTTTGTACCAATACAATTGTCTGGATGCTAAAATCTGTGACGAACTGTTTTTTTGCTTAGTATTCACAGAATAACATTGTCCGATATTAAATGGTTAACAGGCGAACACTCAAACAATGGCCTCCAATCGGTTTTTATCTAATGATATAGAATATGGCATTTCGATGAATTGAATCTATTTGTAAAAAAGTGTCGGAAAGGTTATCTTCCGAAAACTTAAGCCATGTCAAACTATGTTTTCTATGAAGTTGACTCATTAATGAAATGTCATCATCGGGACGTGTGTTATTAGTAGAAAAAAAGAAATGCACTAATTAATGAAATGATGTTATTAACATGAATGCCAAACTAGTTAATGATTACCAAAGATCGCACGTAGTAAAATGCAAAGAGTACAACTAATACTGAAAATGCCAACATGTTTGGTATTTAAGTTCACATTAGAAGCTCTGAAATTCTGTCAGAATTGACAGAAGTATGCCCATTAATTTAAAGAGGTTACCTACAGGTGAACCTGTGTAAGTGGCCATCTGTGTTAAGCAGCCGTCTGATTCAAGTGACCTGTTCTGATGTTTCCCTTGCCCGACTGCTTAAAGACTGTTTTGATTGTTTACATGAAGATATGCCATGTCGGACAAAACAGTTGACATTCTTAAAACATAAAACTATCGGAATTTAGGATCTTTAGTTCATTAGAAGATCATTTGGTTCATCAAAAGGCTCAAACAACAACCCAAAACATGTCCGACTGAACTGTTATAATGGTTAGTTGGATTTCAAATAGGAGCCAATCACAGAAGGCATTACATTGTTACACTGGCTGTCCAGTTTAACAGTCTAACATACGTCAACCACTTGCAATCAAATCGAAGTCGGTCTTGATATTGAAATCCGCCAAATACAGAAAACATTATCAAATTGTACTACGTATTTCTGTAGAGATTATATTAGTAGCATTGCTGTATGACCTAACCTAAGTTATGTTAATTTGGCGCATGCATGTGGTTGCCAGAGTGCCAGTATCTTAAATGGTCAGAAGCAAAAAACACTGAACAAACTATAGAAAGGCGCTGTAGTCAAAGCTTGAGATCATCATATCTTTGTTTTCCTAACGTTATATTCTGTGTGGTTTTGCTTAAAAACAATTCATCATTTACCTGTCAAAACAAGAGCCTCTTTGGCTGAATTAACATCTGTACAAACCTAAGGACCCTGTCGTTATATCATTGAAACATGTCTGTATCCTGGCTCTGTCTGTGTTTTACAAAATTTGCCGTACGTAAAAGCGGCTGGAGTCGTATTTCTTGTCACCAAATTATCAGTCCAGCATATAGAGCAAGAATAGCAGAGATATTAGGGTTAACTGTTTTGTAATTTTGATATTAGCGACTATATAATTGGCTTTAATGGTCTCAAATTTTTTATCGGCGACGGTGAAGATCTGCGAACCGATTTTGAGCTGGAACAGTAGCCCGTGAAACCTTCTGTGTAATTTAGAGATTGCGACAAATTTCGTCCCCCAAAGATGGTATTTCGGCATCTTCCATTGCAAAATCGGCATATTGCCTAAAATGTTATAGGCCTACAAGGATTCGCCGAAACTTGCTACAACGGCGTCCATTGTTTGTAAACAAAGCGGAAGGATACGCGATGTCATAGGTCAAGTGCCCAAAAGTAGTTCGATCTGCAGTAATTAATAGTCGCAAATTTAAAAGACACGACAAATCAGAATCGGCGTTACATAGAAAGTGCGTTAGAAGTTGTTAAAGAGTACTCCGATATGTTTCTGCATGAAAAAATAACTATAAAGAAGTATATCTCAACAATGTTCACTGATGCATGCATGGCTGTTTTAGATGCAGCAGTAAATGCCGTCCTGAACGTGCATGTCACGCCTCATTGACTATGTTTGAACTATAGTGGCCTTCATGTAACAAAAGCAAATCACGAATTCGTACATTGTTGGACACATAGATTTCTATAGAATTATTTTTTTTCACTGAAAACTATTTTAAGTATTCACGTCGAGCGGGATTCATGCAAACAGTCACATATCGGTAATTACAAAATGCGTAAGTAAGAAAACAAGATTAAACGCTTCACTTGAATGAGTTATGTGGTAGTGAAGAGTTCGTGACACTTATCTTGCGGACAAAAACAAGAGATGAAGAACAAATAAATATATGTTGCTGGAACGTTTGAAATAATGACTGATGACATTATTATAATATATTGATGTCCATGTGGTTTACCGTTACTAATTCTGCGTTTACCAGATAGGTTTCAAATGTTGGCTGACCTTTTAAGGGCAGGCGGTAGATATTTGCTTTGATAGGTGTTTAAAGCCTTGTTGTTTTCAAAGTTATCTGATTTTTATGGTGCTCCAATAAATGAATGCAGTTAAAGCATATCACTTTTACTTTCTCTTTCTCGTGTTTCATAAAACGAGCATGTTCCAGTTTAGTACTCCATGACGTTGGCCATGTATTCCTTACATATTGGACGGGTCGCGACGGAGAGCAGATTTTAGTCATACCATATGGTGAATTGTTATCTAGCTTTCTACCTGCGTTTGATTTGAAATACATAAATCTAGTTTTAAGTAAAATCTCTATTCCATTATTATTAGATTTTAGAAATATCGAAAAGTTGAAAAACTACATGTAGAACTACGATGTCTCTATATCTAGCTACACAAATCCTTCAAAGCTTAAAATATTCCGTTTTCTAAAGACTATGATTCACAAAAATAGCTCTGAGTCCGCTATCAGCTGCCTTCCCCCCCGATTTCATTGAACTTCTTCATCAGTTTTGAAGATGAGGAACATTTATTAGAAGTTCGAGAAGGATCGGTTTAAGCCATATAGATTTTAAGACATATTAAAAATCTACTCTTAATTTCTCCTTTGCCACATTTTTTTGAGATATTCAATAAATTATAGACAGCAGCTAAGGTACGCTTTGAGATTTATTGTTGGTACCGGATAAGCCATATGGTCAACGCCCCAACAGGGAATTACAAGTTTTAAATTTCGGGGGACAGTGAAAGCTACAGGATGTTTCCCAGTTCCAGAGAAACCACTGACTCGTGTTAATGTCCAGCGAATAGCAAGGCCTCGTTTAAAGTGTAATCCAAAAGACCATTATTCATTATGGAACTACGGATCGAACCTGCATTTCCCAGATTACCGACCCAGCGCGTTACCACTGAAAACAATAAGGCGCGTGTTTTAAGGCATAGGTATCATCAACATGATCGGAAAAAGCAGACAGTAAAGGTGGTCCATTTTTTGATAATTTACCCTTTATCTCAATGATTAGCCACACATATATGTTTATAGGTGATACTAGATTTATTTTGAAAGCATCATATTTTGTAAATGATCAAACATTCCAGACCCCTATTTATCTGTTTTATCAGGAAAACATTAAGTTGTTCTTATCCAATACTACAACTACTTTGACCTAGTCTTGTAATTACGTAAACAATACGGCGTAAGCATTGACAAGTACCAGCGCTGGGTTTTCTCTGTTTAAAGAGGTCTTAAGTGTAAGCAGACATTTGCTCTGAATAGCAGCCAAAAGACCAATAGGTAGACTGTAATTTCAGAAGCTATTACGATAACCTGTCTTGGAAATTATGGAGAATTGTTTTCATACACAGACTAGCACCTACTGCTTGATAGTACTTCGACAACAATACGATCGTCTAAGATACAGGTTGCAGGAAACAATTACCTATTCTTTTACTATTTACGATTTAATCGGAATGTCTCGGGCATATCTGTTGTAATTGTATATTACAAAAACTCGATCGTTATAATACATGGGAACATGGAGTCCGGCATAAACTATTGGATATGCAACAAAATCAGTTTTTACAATTATACATTAGAGTTACCATAATAATATATATCTATTTTCGTAATATATAAAAGCTAGCATTATGCATATAACAGTGTACTTACCGGCAAGTTTTCATCTCTAGAGCGCCAACAAAAACACAAGTGCCGCCGTTTAAGCAGTAACGTCTGTCGGCATAATCACAGGGGGAAGTGTGAGCACCAAATACGACTTCCGTATGGTCACCTTCAAAGGCTGATTCAAGTTGAATTCCAAAATCCGACAAAAATGACCGCCGGCGTCGGTAATTCCGAAGCCCGGGCAGCCATCGGTCTATTTTTGATTTTGCCGGCGCTGGCATTTTGATTGTGTCAATTTTTTTATCGTTTACAGCTTTTTTAATTATGTCACTATATTTGGTCGCCGACGCCGACGGATTTGCAACAGCAATATCCGTCGTCAAGTTATTTTGCATCATGTGAACAGTTTGACTGTCTCCTAATATCACATCGATTTTTTCGGATTTATTTTTTTGTTGTTTTCTCTTTTTAATGACAATATATTTCAACATACTAGCTATACTTTTCTCTGTTAATTGCCTAATTGTCCGAAATACCTTTTCCCTATTATGTAGAATATTTTTTCGACTTTGTAATTTAGCACCAGTTATCTCACTATTCCCCAATCTGTCCGATAAAATGTCATTTTTCTTTCCTTTGGTCTCTGCAACTTGTTTACCTATTTCATCAATTATTTCTTCAATCATTAAATTCTCTTGTTTATCCGTAGTCCGTAAGTTGCGGTCATTTATTTGCGGAAAGCTATCACAAAATGCTAGGAGAAAAGCGATCAAAAGAAATCCGAGCATTTGCTGTAAAATTTCACCCATTTTACAATCATTTTGAAAGTTGGATTTCACACGTACAGTTTATAGATTTTACAATCATAATTTATTTCGTCAAGTTATTTCAACAACAAGCAAATAAAATTAACGTCGAAAGCAACTGCTTATGAAAATAGTCTTTTAATCCAGTTTCTCTTATTTTATATTTCTTCACAAAAATTTCCAATATCTAGTGCATTTAATCGAATATTTACTTACTCTTTCATTTCTTATTCCAAATTTAATATCAAAATCATATGAATTCGTTCACATATAATAACTAAATTGTGATTGTTTTCAAATAATAACGTTATCATATTCTACACAACTCAACTCCGTTTAGCGTTCACAACAACTAGCGCCTTTTGTCGCCTTTGCCAGTATTTTTTCCAAACGCCAGCTGAATGATTTTCGATGCTCTTTTATACGTCTCCGATTCCAATTATAGATATGTATTATCACATTTTAATATGAATTCTATTCTGCCTTATATAAACTCAAATGTCAAGTAGGTACGAAGATAAAGGAAAAACCTCAACCTATATCACTTCCGAATCGCACGAATTATTGTACCGACTAAAACAAAGTGTGGGTAATTAAAAGCCGCTCTTACAAATAACCACTAAGATTTAATCACTAAAGCACGCACTCGAACAACAAGCGTACATATTTGCTTTTTGTTGCAATCCTCACATCGTACGTTCTTTGAGAGTATATCATAAGCAGAAACCTGTACATATTTAAGACAATGGCAACACTGTTAAACCGTATCATAGCACTACCATCACTACTTATATATCACTTTCTTTTGACTTGCAGAAAATTCTGAAGGGATTTTTACTACTGTAAAAACATCATTTTTGTTGAAAGAAAAAGATAAATGTTTTTGCCATTTTGCTCAGTCAAAACATCGTCAAGAATGAATAATTTTTCTAAACGATTTCTCAGCAATTCTCTCTCTTGTCACGGATAGTCTTGACAGTGTATCAGAGTTCTACCGAATTCGTGTGAAGTACCGTAAACCACAAGGTTGACTGTTTGTTAATATCTTTTTGCCACGGTATAAGCGGTTTTTTAAATTGCGCCCATTAAACCCGTATATCATATGAATACAATGATTAGAAGTTGTCCCGTTCTATACTTATTTACTGAATTAGATCTTAAATCACATACTAATCGGTCTTTAGATTAAAAAATACTGCACAGTATAAAACATTTTCGGCGTATTTGTGAAATTTAATAGTCTCAAATAAAAGAGTGACCAATCAGAAACAATTGTTCTTTTATAGTACATGAACAGGCCAAGTCTTCTGTAATAATTGTCTTATTTACGAAAGCCGAGACGTATTATGTAGTGAGTATAGCTGTATACAAAGACCAAAATTTGTATTTTGAAATGATAGCCAGGAGCATTGTTTGAAGATCAGTAAATACTTTGTATCATTCAAACTTCCGGGCGATTCTATTAACGGAAGATATCATGATTAATGGCGAACGTCAATACGGTCAAGCGTAATAACAAATCATGAATCACGTAAATAACCTTTTAAAAATGAATCAAATGCATTTGGGAAATCCTGCGACGAGAAACTTGGATGATATTTTAAAGCGAAAGTCAAATTACCATGAGCCTTTGATAATTTGTTTTCCACCCGAGCGAGCTTAACGTATTTCCCTAGTTAACTTTCTTCGCACACACAATTAATAGCTCGTGTTTTCATTTGCGGAAAGAACTGACGTTTTTTCATTTTCTTAACTAATTAAACGTTTCAAAAGAAATAATTTTAGCTACTGAAATACCAGAGAGTGAAGTGTTTGCAAACTGGATATTCGTGACGGTATCACGTGGAAGTATTTACATGGTTGACGTTTTAATTACCGACCAATAAAGAAGCCGTACATTTTGATAGAATTTTAAATACGTTATCTTGAGACTTCATGACATTGTTACACTCTGTCACACCTTTTCTTGCTTTTTGCGAAATGAATCTTTAAAAGTGGCTTCGCATGATGCAATGTACAGGGACGCTACTCATCGCCAAATATGGAGATGATATCCTTAAGTTTGACAGAAAATTAATCATAATAAAATTAATGTAGCATATCCTTTATTAATTAATCATACAACACTGTGCCCAGTCCACTAGTTTGTGTCATCTCCTATAGTGATTCACTCATCCTTGGTACACGGGGGGAACTTTACAGATTGCCGTATTGAATATATTTTGCCAATATTTTATTGCTGATTAATGCAACTTTGTGTTTCCTTTTCTGACAAGTGGGAAGAAAAAAACAATTAAGAGAAAACAACTACTTTGCATCAGCCACTTAAGTTGTTAACATTTGGTTAGTTAATATATGTATTAACTTTTACCGTAAGTGTTTATTTTGCTATCAACCCCCGCACTTTTCTAAGAAATACAAATGAATGTAGATGTAATTGCTTCGATGAATTGGTGCGTTGCAATATCAATTACTGTGCATTTTAATTCTTCATGGTAAACCACAGACGTGGAAAGTGTATTTCACATTACAATTCTTAGTTCTTGCAGACATTCTATATATACATCTATTAAAGACGTTTTCTTTATCAGTATTGTCATGGATCGTGTTGAATTGCTACAGATTTAGTGTAATGTCGTCTAGCAATATAATACCGCATCGTTTGCTAAAAACCTTATAGCCCTGACAGTAAAATATTCACGTAATAAAAAACAATTTAATTTTATTGGTCTCTTATCCCCCGCCTCAGGAGTGCTTTCTATATAATGATGAATTATTCTAAAACACTTATTGAGTTGCTGCGTTTCCTATATAAACATATAGAGAACGATTTGTCTTTTATTTTACGATAAAATATAGAGCGTTTCTACAAGGACGACGTTCTGTAAATGACGTAAGGACATGATGTATGTGAACAAACGCATCCAATCGCTTTTCGCGTTTTAAGGTTACAACGATGTACTTCTACGCGTTCAGTAAAGTAGGGTCAAAATAAATTTTTAAACAAAAACTCTGCCCGTTACGTCACGAGTCGAAGTCAATCTTGACGATACGGGCGTACATGTATTAAGATTGAATGCAAGTTTTGAACTCTATGATCATTAACTAACATAATACAGACGAATACTTGCATTCATTTTCATCGTTCGCTCTAACCGGTTATGCCACTGAAAGTCAGAATGGCATACAAAACACTTGAAAAATCGAAATCGAGTCAAACGGGTGTAAAGTTAGGAAAACTCTCTTTTCAAGTACTACTGAGTAAAAAGTATTATGAATATATTATTGGACGCATTACATTGACAACAGTACATGCAAATGTACAGTGAAAACTCAGCTAAATTTGCTTAAAAAAAAACAAAAACAAATCACTTTTAAACATCAAATGCAAGACACGGTTTCATTTACTACATTTCAGAAGATTCAAATTTTATGTGAAGTAAAATCTACAACACTAACGAAGCTCGTTAAAGGTTAAAAACAATGCATTATAAAGTGTTTGAAACATTTTTTTTTACCACAAAACACTTTGAGAAGAATGTGTGATGATAAACCACATTTGACTTTGCCTTATTTGGTTAAAACCACAAGCGGAATGTAATGCTGAAGCTAATAATTAAATACATTTCAAAGAGTGTCAGTGGTAACGAACATTCGAGCTTGTGTCAGTGGTAACGAACATTTGAGCTTTTGTCAGTGGTAACATGCATTTGAACTTGTGTCAGTGGTAACATTTGTACTTGTTTGAGTGGGACGTAGGTTTGAACTTGTGTCAGTGGGACGTAAGTTTGAACTTGTGTCAGTTGGAATATAAATTTTACTTGTGTCAGTGATAACATTCATTTGTACTTGTTTGAGCTGGAACATACATCTGAGCTTGTGTCAGTGGTTACAAACATTTGAATTTGCGTCAGTGGTAACATACATTTGAACTTGTGTCAGTGGTAAAATATATTTGAGCTTGTGTCAGTGGTAACGAACAGTTCACCTTGTGTCAATGAAAACATAAATTTGAGCTTGTGTCAGTGGTAACATACATTTGAACTTTTGTCAGTGGTAACATACACTTGAACTTGTGTCAATGGTAATATACATTTGAGCTTGTGTCAATGGAAACACGCATTTGAACTTATGTCATTGGTAACATACATTTGAACTTGTATTAGTGGTAACATATATTTGAGCTTGTGTCAATGGTAATATACACTTGAGCTTGTGTCAATGGTTACATACACTTGAGCTTGTTTCAGTGGTTACATAGATTTGAGCTTGTGTCAATGGTTACATACACTTGAGCTTGTTTCAGTGGTTACATAGATTTGAGCTTGTGTCAATGATTACATACACTTGAGCTTGTTTCAGTGGTTTCATACATTTGAGCTTGTGTCAATGGTAACATTCATTCGAACTTGTGTGTGGTAACATTCATGCGAACTTGTGTGTGGTAACATACATTTGAACTTGTTTGAGTGGTTACATACATTTGAACTTGTGTCAGCGGTAACAAACATTTGAACTTGTTTCAGTTGTAACGTACATTTGAACTTGTTTCAGTGGTAACATACATTTGAGCTTGTGTCATTGCTAACATACATTTGAGCTTGTGTCAGTTGTAAAGAACATTTGAGCTTGTGTCATTGGTAACATACATTTGAGCTTGTGTCAGTTGTAAAGAACATTTGAGCTTGTGTCATTGGTAACATACATTTGAGCTTGTTGCAGTTGTACTTTTATCAGTGGAAACATATATTACAACTTTTGTTAGTGGTAACATACATTCGAACTTGTGTCATTTGTAAACATGCATTTGAACTTGCGTCAGTGGTAACATGTGCCGTCGGGGATCATACATTTAAAATTGTTTCTGTGTTAATAAACATTTGTACTTTTATCAGGGGGAACATACATTTGTACATGTTTTAGCGGGAACATACATTTTTACTTGTGTCAGTGGTAACAGTTTTTTTCTTGTGAAAGTTGGAACATACATTTGAACTTGTGCCAATAGAAACATACGTTTTAACTTGTGTAAGTGGTAGCATACGATTCTTTTATCAGTGGGAACATACATTTCAACTTGTGTCAGTGAGAACATACAATTGTACCTGCATCGGCGGAAACATACGTTTTAACTTGTGTCGGTGGGAACATACAGCTGTACCTGCATCGGCGGAAACATACGTTTTAACTTGTGTCAATGAGAACATACAATTGTACCTGCATCGGCGGAAACATACGTTTTAACTTGTGTCGGTGGGAACATACAGCTGTACCTGCATCGGCGGAAACATACGTTTTAACTTGTGTCAATGAGAACATACAGCTGTACCTGCATCGGCGGAAGCATACGTTTAAACTTGTGTCAATGAGAACATACAGCTGTACCTGCATCGGCGGAAACATACGTTTTAACTTGTGTCAATGAGAAAATACAATTGTACCTGCATCGGCGGAAACATACGTTTTAACTTGTGTCGGAGGGAACATACAGCTGTACCTGCATCGGCGGAAACATACGTTTTAACTTGTGTCAATAAGAACATACAGCTGTACCTGCATCGGCGGAAACATACGTTTTAACTTGTGTCAGTGAGAACATACAATTGTACCTGCATCGGCGGAAACATACGTTTTAACTTGTGTCGGTGGGAACATACAGCTGTACCTGCATCGGCGGAAACAAACGTTTTAACTTGTGTCGGTGGGAACATACATTTGTACTTGTGTCAATATTAATATGCATTTGTACTTGTGTCAATGTTAACATACATTTGTACTTATGTCAATGTTAACATACATTTGTACTTGTGTCAATGGAAACATACATTTGTACTTGTGTCAATGTTAACATACATTTGTACTTGTGTCAATGGAAACATACATTTGTACTTGTGTCAATGTTAACATACATGTGAACTTGTGTCAGTGGTTATTTCTATGAAGCAGGAACTTGCCTTAAGCAGCCAATACCAATGCTTCTCCGTAGACTATGTCTTATAGATACACGTCCATACATGTATGAAACAGCAGCCAACTTCAAGTGGTCATTCTGATACACTCCTTGGCTTGCTGCCTCGAAGCGCGTTGAATATACAAGCATATCCTGATCAACAACTTGGGTCCGTTCATTATAAATGTTCTACAATATTTGTTCATGTTAGACGCTGACAACGATTTGTGCTCCAATTTATCCTTTCATGTGTGTGACAATCAATGCCTTGACGGGTAACTGTCGTCTTGAAAACAATCAAGCTAACTGTGACAAACAATTAATTGCCATATTAAAAATTTCTCACACATTTTCCCTGACCAAATATATCTTTTTTGAAGTGTTACACACGTTGATATATTTCTGTCGTGTTGAACTCGGGTTCCTGTAGTACACTGTCCTCGTGTAATACCATTAATCTGACCTTTACAGACATACTCTCAGTGCTTTGATAATTAAAAGTAATTGTCATTTTTTCGTTGACGCTATATTTACTCGTTTTATTGTGTTTCTATACAAGGATTTGGTTTTTTACAGCCAGAAGTACTAAAAAAACTCTACGTTGTATTACGATTGGATGAGATATTTCCGTTAAGTAAGTCCCTGTTTATGACGTTTATATTTATGGCAAGTGCACTGCATCTTAAGTACTTCCCGAATGAGACATTCTATTAATTCGAAATACAACTGTACCACGTCACACCGATAAAATGTAAACAAACTATTGTTAGGAAAAGAGTTTTTATTAACGAAAAGTTTTCTTGTTAACTGAATTCACCAGTCTTAACTTACCACCAAATATATAGAAAGGACCATGATCATCCTATATCGCTCACCTGACTATAATTGCACTTTCCGATATAGAAGTGAAAGTTTTAAAACGTATGCATGATACATTGGAAATGTCTAAAGAATGTCGACATTAAAAATGCATTGCAAAATAAAGTATAAACATGGTCCATTAACAACACTGACAATGAAGACAAAACACTTGGAATTCAAAATTATCATTAAAAAGGGTGCGAATTTTTTTTTTTTTTACAAAACTGCACACATAGTACAAATTCCATCACTGTAGCTTCTTAAACCAGAAAGTAAGTCATAAGGTCGAGGACAAGGTCATCCTAGGTAAGCGTAGAAATCTAATTGCAAAACATAACACATGGTCAAAATTTCATCACTGTAGCTTCAAAAACAAGGAAGTAGATGAATAATGTGAGGCATAGGGTCAAAATTGACCCCGCCCTGTGGTCATTATTTTTCATAGATTTTTGTAAGATTTCTTATAAACCTTTTCCCCTATAATTGCGATGTCCAGAGCTTAGATAGTAAAATATTCTAGTGGTAGCCTCTCTAATGTTCTAGTTACAAATGCGTGATCTTATGATAAACATTTTGGCAAATACAAAAATAATCTTTGAAGAAGACCACATATTAAATAGCTAAGCTCTGTGTTTTACGGTTTTGGACAGGACATTTTTAAGCATTTCTTTAAACAAGTCATTATAAAAGAAGCGACCCAAGAATCAGGACCAATCTGACACCAGGGGGACATAACTTGGAAAGTCATAGCTGAGAACCACTAGGCAATGCTACTCACCAACTATCTAAGCTATGCGGTCGTGATTTTAGACAAGAAGATTTTTCTAAGTATTTCGCTACTAAAGTTCAAATAAAACTGGTGGTGAAAACTGGTGACCAGTACTGATAAGTTGAACTCTCTAGAGGACCACTAGGTGATGCTACATGTCAAGACTTCATGGTTTGAATGAGAAATTTTAAATTTCCTTACCTAAGTCTATATAAAAGAAGTGACACATGGGGATGGGGTCAACTCTGAACACACTTGATAGAGGACCACTACACAATTCCACACACCTAATATCTGCACCCTAAGCCTTGCGGTTCAAAGCACCGAGAAGAGTAGGTTTTACTAGATATGTTAATGTAAAATACATGTATATAACTCTCCGGGCGGGGCCAGTTTGAGCCGCAGGGGCATAATTTGACTATGTTGTACATGTGACAGAGGACCACTACATAATGCCACATGCCAAATATCTAAACCGATGGCATCGCAGTTTTATAATAATAATAATAATAATAATAATAATAATAATAATAATAATCTTTATTTAAAGAAGGGTACACATTTAGACGCACATAAACATTATTAGTTTCTTATATGAGCACGAGGTTCAGATCGAAATATCCGTCACTGAGGGAAACTGTTTTGGCGGGAACGAGGCTCTGCCGAGTTCCCGTGACACAGCTACCCGAAGTGACGGATATTTCCATCTGAACCAAGTATCTCATGGAAGAAACTTTTTCTTGCATACCGTCTTGCACTTTGAAATAGATATTTAAAAACAAACTTATCGAAATGATGCATTTTTATATAAAAACAAACGTTCTTGAGATGCTATGTATGGGAAAGTGACGTCACATTGTTTATAACGTTACGTCACAAGTAATTCAATACTTCTACTTTAGTCGTCTTACACGGGGGCTGTAAGATGAGATTTTCCAGCACTTGCAAAAACTGCAGATATCCCCATCTGGTATGCAAGAAACATATTATCTAATATTTCAATGTGGCCTTCTTAAGAAATTATATTAACAAAGCATTAACACACATTCATGTACATTGTTCTACCATGTAACGGCAATAATATAATCTATAAACATCTTAGATTGAAGAAGAAGATTTTTAAAGTTTGTTTCCTATATGTTGCCATATCAACCAAAGTTATGCATGAAATGCAATTCTTTCAACACCATTTGCAGAACTTCATGCAGGAACCGTTCACTACTAAGTTTCATCAAGATTTGCTGAGTGGTTAAGAGGAGATGTCGTTCGAAAAATCTGTGAGATGGACGACGTACTCTCGACACCGTACAGTGAGCAGTCAATATATCCCACTCTTACACTTTGAGTCAGTTGAGCTAAACACATTAAGCAGTAGATTAGCTGAGGTACTATGCGTACTTAGCTATGGAGCGATAAGCCAATTGTTTCATTATCACAAATCGCCTGAAAGAATCATGCATGCGTGAATGATAACTCGACATCATGATTATTTTTGCCACTGGCCTTTGCCGATGATTCATGAGACAAATTAAATTGATCATGCTGCATCTGTTACAAACATGCGGCTAATTTGTTTAAAATTTGTACTTTCATATCAATTGCTGCTTTGAAATATCATAGGTTGCAATAACGTAGCTCCATAATTTTGGACCAACATGTATGCCAAAAGAAATTAAGGCTTCCGGCCGTGAAAACTGATTTTACCGGGAAGAACGCAAGAGTCCCTGCGAATAAGATTTCAAGAAGGCGCCCTACCCCTACCCCACCTCGATTGTCACATATGAAGAAATAATGAAGCTAAACAAGTTTGGGTCAAACAAATAATTGCAGCTGCTAGTCGATAAAAGTGCTGGCATACTAAATATTCTCTAAAGACCAAAAGGAGTAACATTTAAAGCTTGATAGAGTCTACTAATATGCTCAAAGTATCTAGTAATTTTTAAAGGCTGTAGAGTAAGGGAGAGAACGCTAGCAACACTGTCTACTTGTTAACTCCGGATACTAAATACTTCTTACCCTGAAGATGGCAGGTGATTTTGCTTTTGCGACTAATGTAGATCAGTATCAGCCTGTACATTTATGTAGTTTGATCATGATCTGCTCTGTTCGCTTTTCACTTAGGAATTTTTTACCGAGCATATTTCTTTTAACAATTTATGGTTCAGTCAAAATTGAAAGATGTAAGTAGATTTTAGAAATTTAACTGGATAGTTTTCTCGCTACACTATCCGATAAGGCGACACTTTTTATTTATGGAATTTATGTTGCAAAATATTTGCCGAAAATACACAGCTTTACACGATATCGTACTTTAATTGGCAAACAGGACGTAATCAGTTCACGAATAGTAGATCTCTTACCAAATATATTGCATCATATATGACGTCAGTTTGAACCGGACTTTAATTTTACTTCCGAATTAAGTACACATAGCCGGATTAAGGACATGGTCTATGTAATACTTTTGCACTTTTATTCTCTCTCTTCCGTTTGTGTGTTAAATGGCCTCCGGACAAAACTTGTGATCATATT
>JAFMSR010000001.1:46262013-46362013 GCA_022818135.1 Saxidomus purpurata | reverse complement strand
AAAAAAGTCAAATTCTTCAATATATATCTAATTTTTGGTAAATTAATTGTTTGATACAAAATGTACCCCTGAACACTATTGCTTAGTTTGATATAACTACCATAAGTGGTCACTGAGATATGTGCATGATAGTACCTTGCATGTAAAACTTTAACCAAATTTTCAAAGTCAAACAAGGGCCATAATTTGCACTAAATTTAAACAAGAGTTATCTGCCTTGATTGTATGACACCCCTTAAGACATTAACAAAGTTTCAAGACAATATCATAAGTGGTTACTGAGATATGTGCATGATAGTACCTAGCAGGCAAAACTTTAACCAAATTTTCAAAGTCAAATAAGGGCCATAATTTATATCAAATTTATACAAGAGTTATCTAACTTGAATGTACGACACCCTTTAAGACATTAACAAAGTTCAAGTCAATATCATAAGTGGTTACTGAGATATGTGCATGATAGTACCTAGCAGGCAAAACTTTAACCAAATTTTCAAAGTCAAACAAGGGCCATAATTTGCACTAAATTTATACAAGAGTTATCTGACTTGACTGTGTGACACCCTTTAAGACATTAACAAAGCTCAAGTCAATATCATAAGTGGTTACTGAGATATGTACATGATAGTACCTAGCAGACAAAACTTTAACCAAATTTTCAAAGTCAAATAAGGGCCATAATTTGCACTAAATTTATACAAGAGTTATCTGACTTGACTGAGTGACACCCCTAAAGACATTTACAAAGTTTCAAGTCAATATCATAAGTGGTTACTGAGTTATGTGCATGATAGTACCTATCAGGCAAAACTTTAACCGAATTTAGTACCTAGCAGGCAAAACTTTAACCAAATTTTCAAAGTCAAATAAGGGCCATAATTTGTATCAAATTTATGCAAGAGTTATCTGACTTGACTGTGTGACACCCCTACATACATTAACGAAGTTTCAAGTCAATATCATAAGTGATTACTGAAATATGTGCATGATAGTACCTAGCAGGCAAAACTTTAACCAAATTTTCAAAGTCAAACAAGGGCCATAATTTGCACTAAATTTATACAAGAGTTATCTGACTTGATTGTATGACACCCCTAAAGACATGAATAAAGTTTTCAAGTCAATATCATAAGTGGTTACTGAGATATGTGCATGATAGTACTTAGCAGGCAAAACTTTAACCAAAGAAGCAACGCCGACGCCGACGCACAAGTGACTGTAATAGCTCTCCATATTCTCCGAATAGTCGAGCTAAAAATAAATGCAAGAATCAACATCGAAAGTAAAAATCTAGGTAGCAATTTGGTGGGATTTAGTTTAACGGCACTACGCTATATGTTATACAGTATTGGAATATCAAAAACATTTATAACGCTGTTTTATTTGGAAGGAAATATACTGGGACCTTTTTCTTATGACTACGTTCTAAAATATGTTAAGTTCAGAGAGTTTGGGGAACTTAATATCTTCCCCAAAAGCTGAAATAATCAATAAATCGCTACCAACGATAATGGACGACCTACACGTAAAGAACATTCTTTTGCATGGATAATAACAGAATGACTGCAGATTTAGACGATTGTAAATTCTAAAATTATAAATTTAACATCGATTTTAAAGGGCGTGTTGTAAAACATTGTATATATATACGGGATTCTAAGCTGTCTGACCTTTAAGTGCGACATTGACCTCCAAGGTAAGAAGGCATGACTTGCACATGACATGTCATCTCCTATGTGCTCAACAATTGTGCCATGTAATTTCAAATTTCAAAATCATTCCATGCATGACAGAGTTACCATGTTTATAGGAGTCGGTTACCTTTAAACATCAAGTGAGACCTTGACCTTTGAGGTAGGGTCGTGAGTGGTGTACGCGACACGTCGTCTTGGTGTGCTGAACATTTGTGTCAAGTTATTTAACAAGAGCTGTCCGTAAGACAGCATGCTCGACTATACTAAGTACTTGCCAATAAAATAAAACATTTATCAGTAAATAGCAAAACAAAATTACGTTGACTCTCTAAGTATAAACTAGAAAAATGTAATCATAAGAAAGGCCAAAGCTATCAATAGTAACTTAATTGTTTGATACCACAGGACACTATTTCCAAGTTTCAAATAAGACGTGGATACTGAAGAATTGCATGCAAAATTCTAACCAAATTTTTAAGTCAATCAAGGGCCATAATTTGAATTAAATTCAAACAAGAGTTATCTGACACCCCTTAAGACGTAAATAAAGTTTCAAATCAATCCTTTTTAAGTTCAACAAGGGCAATAATTTATAATAAATTCAGTTTGGAGTTATCTAACTAAATTGTTTGATATATTTAAAGACTATATTGAAGTTTTAAATGAATCCCATGAGTGGTTACTGAGATATGTGAATGATAGTAACTTGCATGTTAAACATTTACCAAATTTCAAACAAAGTCAAACAAGGGACATTATTTGTACTAAATTCATACAAGAGTTATCTTACTTGATTATCTGACATCCCTACAGACATTAATAAAGTTTCAAATCAATATCACAGGTGGTTACTGAGATTTGTCCATGATAGTACTTTGCATGTAAAACTTTAACCAAAGCTGACTTGACAGACCGACACCCATTAAAGGGACATACCCTATAGCTGATGTCAAACTAAATAACCTCCAAAACATAAATAATCGAATCTTTGGAAGTATCATAACTTAACCTTAAAGTTTCAGCTATGCATTCATAGTCATTATCAATAAAACCAGCTATTTAAAACATACCGCAGGACCGTAAACCATTCAATAATATATACAGAGTTGTTGTTGTACAAATTTATAGGTGGATGCGATTTATTATAGAAAGGATCTTTATTGATTAATTGTGTAAAAATGAGGCATTTTCCGACATAGGTTCTTCTTTGAAATTGTGTAAATTTATCATTTTACTTTCATTGAACACACTATTATATATGTTTCGAGAATATAATCTGCTAGATGTAGGGAGTGCCTCTTTAAATGAAGTTTCGAATCAATCCCATAAGTGGTTACTGAGATATGTGTATCACAGTATCTTCAAAACCAAGCTTTAATTAAACTTTCTTAGTTCAACAGAGGCCATCATTTATAATAAATTCAGACAGAAGTTATCTAATCTTATTGTTTAACCCCTAAAGACTGTTATTGAAGTTTCGAATCAATCCCAGAAATGGTTACTGAGATTATGTGCATGATAGTACCTTGCATGCAAAACTTTAACCAAAATTTCTAAGTCCAACAAGGGCCATTATTTGTACTAAATGCTTACAAACGTTATCTAGCTTGACAGTCTGACACCCCTGAAGACTTTAATGAAGTTTCAAATCACTCCCATAAGTGGTTACTGAAATATGTGTACCTAGCATGCAAAACTTTAACAAACATTTCCAAGTTCAACAAGGGCCATAATGTGTAATTAATTAAGTCAAGAGTAATCTAACTTCATTGTTGGAGACCCCTTAACATTTCAAAGATGTTTTTAATCAATTTCAGCACTGTTAACTTAGATATACATGTATACATAAAAGTAGCACGCACATGAAATGTTAACCAAATCCAGCTTGCATGCAAAACTTTAACCAAACTTTCCAAAGTTTAACAAGGCCATTATTTATAATAAATTCAGTGAGGAGTTATATAACTAAATCGTTTGATACCTTTAAAGCCTATATTGAAGTTTTAAATCAATACCACGAGTTGTCTTGAGATATGTGCATGATAGTACCTTGCATGTAAAACTTTTACATGTTTTCTAAGTCAAACAAGGGCCATGATTTGTGCTAAATGCATACAAGAGTTGTCTTACTTGACTGTCTGACGTCCCTTGAAGACATTTGTGAAGTTTCAAATTAATATCATAAGTGGTTATTGAGATATTTGCATAATAGTTCCTTACATGCAAAACTTTAACCGAAGCAGCAACGACGACGCCGACACTGACGCCGACGCACAAGTGACTGTAACAGCTCTACATATTCTTCGGATAGTCGAGCTAAAGAACCATTAAGACATGATAAAGTAACAGTCAGGACATGAATGTGTGCATATATACATGATTCCATAACTTTTAAACTCTGAGTGTGACCTTTACCTTTGAGGTAGGGACGTGTGTCTTACACGCGACATGTCTTCTTGATGTGCTGAACATTTGTTCCAACTTATTTCAAAATCATTTGGTGCATGACAAAGTTACAGGCCAGACACGAAAACATGTTACGACGGACACACACGAATGGACAGACGAACGGACGAACAGACAGACGATGCACACCTTTAGGGGCATAAAGATATTCATTTGCAATAACTAATTACATTTGTATCTTATTGATTATGTTCATATAATAAATGGGTATTTTGAGATCTAGTTTCCACACAAGATTGCGGTACCAACCACTTTGATAGTACTATTTTAACATTTGCAACAAAAATGTTTTAAATTGTTAAAATTGAACTGCTGAAAATAGTAGTTGGTAGAGTACAACATTCTTGTGTGGAAACTAGATCTCAAAATACCTATTTATTATATGAACATAATCAATAAAGAAACAAACGTAACTAGTTATTGTGTGAAAGATGCTGATTCAAAGTACAGCACATTTTCATAAAAGTTTCTTGATTTTCATAACAATTTGTCTGAAGGTACAAGACAATGTATGAGAAGATAGCAATTTGGCCATGTCTGATGAAAATCTAAAATACAACATCAAAGTATGTCAGACGTGAGAAGAGTAATGAAGCAAGAATAATATTGCTGGCATAGTGTGTGATGTATAACATCATAACGTTTAATGACGTCATAAATTATATCATCAACGTAATTACAACTAGCAGGTGATTCAATTAGCTACTTGGCGAGATTATTAATAATGTAACACACAAAGAAGCAACAATATAAACAAGAGCTGTCAGTAGGACAGCGCACTCGACTTTTTTAGTGCTTGCCAATAAAACAAAACTTTGACAGTTAAGGGCACACAAGACTTTAACTAGGAATTTCTAAGTACAAATCAAGAAACATTTTCATAGTTATCTTCTTTTGCTTACAGATAGGTCTCATGATGGTACATAAGTACTCCAACTTTCAAAGTAATATCTCAAATGGTTAAGTCAACAAGTGGACAAGAATGAAAATTTTAACTGAGTTTCTAAGTCAAAAAGGGCCATAATTCAAATAAAATCCTTGACAGAATTACCTTCTGCCCATGTTTGGGGATCATGATAGTAAACAAGTATTCCAACTTTCAAATTAATATCTCAAACAGTTTAGTCAAAAAGTGGACTGATACAAAAAACTTAACCAAGATTCTAAGTCGATAAAGGGCCGTAATTTTTAAAACAAATCCCTGACAGAGTTACCTTCTCTTGCCTACAGATGGGGGTAATGATGTAAACAAGCATTCAAAGTTTCAAAGCAATATCTCAAAGGGTTAAGGCAATAAGTGGATTTTACCCATATTCAATGTATTTTCTAAGTCAAAAAGGGCCATAATTCTGTCAAAAACCTTGACAGAGTTATGTACTCTTGTCTGTAGATGGAGGTTATGATGGTAAACAAGTATGGTAAGTTTCAAAGCCATACCTCTAATACTTTTGAAATAAATCGGGGTGGTACGAAAAACTTAACCAAGGTGTGACACCAACGCCGACGCCGAGGCGAGTAGGATAGCTTCCCTTTTCTTCGAAAAGTCGAGATAAAAACCGTTTGGTTGCGCCCTCAAGTCATTCCATTTGTTACAGTATTGTGTAATTGATATGGTACGAACATAATATGATAACTTATTTTTAGAATATCTATTGGTGAAAGATTAAATTGGCATTCAGTCCTTACATTTATTTTTTTCATTTTTAGCTCGACTATTCGATGAATAAGGAGGCTATTGCCTTCGCCCCGGCTTCGGTGTCTGCATCTCATTGGTTAAAGTGTTTTATAAAGTCAAATATCTTGAATTCTATCAAAGGTATTGACTGGAAACTCAAAATATATAACCATCATCATCTACGCCTGACAATCCCTGTAACATTGTTTTGATTTTTGACAAATTCGTGTCCCTTTTTAACTTAAATGTTTGGTTAAAGATTTTTATAAAGTCAAATATCTTGAATTCTATCAAAGGTATTGACTTGAAACTAAAAACATATGTTAACTATCATCATCGGCATCTGAGGAAACAATACCCATAACTCTGTTCTGTTTTTTTGCAGATTTATGTCCCTTTTCAACATAGAATTTTAGTTAAAGATTTTTATTAAGTCGAATATCTTGAATACTATCAAACGTTCTAACTTGAAACTTCAAATTTATGTTAACTATCAACATCTTCACCACTATTTTTGGTGGTTTTTTTTTTTGCATATTTATGCCCCATTTTAACTTAGAATTTTGTCACAGTTTAAACCAGACTATTATACGGAATTTCTCTTAATAGCTTATTTTTTAAATGTCACAAAATAATTATGCAGCATGCAGCGGTCATGCTTTTTAATTTCATGCATATCAATTTAGAAACGGTAAAAGTTATATATGGCCAAATATACAAGGTCATGCATTTCTTTGAAATTATCCCAGTTGGCTTACAGAATCCAGGGTAAGGCTTTGCACATAATGTACATTTACAAAGGTCTAAGTTTCATATCTTTGACCTTCATTTTTAAAGACAATTACACAAAACACCTGTTCTTAGAAAAAACAAGAGCTGTGACAAGTAACGAATGCCCCCGAAAGAGGTGCCTTACAGTCTGTGTCCTCTCCATGTGCTCAATAAATGTGCTATGTAATTTTAAAATCCTTCCATGCATGACAGAGTAACCATGCATACAGTATTCCATTACTTCAAACACTAAGTGTGACCTTGACCTTTGAGGTAGGGACTTGGGTCTTGCACATGACACATCCGCTTGATGTGCAAGACATTTGTGCCAAGTTATTTTAAAATCCTTCGAAACATGATAAAGTTATAGTCCGGACACAAATGTATGCATATATACAGGATTCCATTACATATAAACTCTAAGTGTGACCTTGACCTTTCTGGTAGGGATGTGGGTCTTGCACGCGACACGTCGTCTTGATGTGCTAGACATTTGTGCCAAGTTATTTTAAAATCCTTCAATGCATGACATAGTTACAGTCCGGACACGAATGTGTGCATATATGCATATATAGAGGAATCCATTACCTTCAAACTCTAAGTATGACCTTGACCTTTGAGCTAGGGACGTGGGTCTTGCACGCGACACGTCGTTCTGATGCGCTTGACATTTGTGTCAAGTTATTTTAAAATCCTTCAATGCATGACAAAGTTACAGTCCGGACACGAATGTGTGCATATATAGAGGATTCTATAACCTTCATACGCCAAGTGTGACATTGACCTTTGAGGTAGGGATGTGGGTCTTGCACGCGACACGTCGTCTTGATGTGTTAGACATGTGTGCCAAGTTATTTTAAAATCAGAGTTACAGTCCGGACACGAATTTGTAAGTGGGGACGCACAGACGGACGGTGCGATTTTAATATGCCACCCTTCGGGGGCATAAAAATACCGACAAGCTTTCGATTAGTCGAGCGTGCTGTCATGAGACAGCTCTTGTATGATTATCTGTCCATTCATTTCTTACTCAATTAACTCTCTATGCTGCCAAAAATGTAGATGACCGTGCCCTATTAGATTAAAAGGCTGAAAATATTTTGCTCGGCGTTTTAATGAAATAGAAAATGCGGCAAGTGTAAAATGTCAAACCCTTCACTTTGACAACATTTCAAGATAAAAAATTGAAACTGAAAAGTTATGACGTCTGCATCGGAAGATTTTAACCCCCCTCAACCCCTCCCCCCACCCCCTCGTATAAATAAACTGTATTAGATATTGTTAAGATTCTAAGCAGGATATTACTGAAAGCTATTTTAAAATTTCACTGACACAAAAGTACGGTGTTAGTTTTTTTTTCAAATGCTGAAAATCGAATCGGTACACAATTGTGAAATATGTAAAAGTTAATGGACATAAAAGGACTTTACTTGCTGATGACATATTATACGCCATCAAAAAAGATAATCGAGGCTATCCCTAGAATGTATACAGGGGCGGGGCGGGGTAGGGGGCGTAAAGTAAGCGCAAACTTGGTTTAAGTGAGAAATTGTGTTCGCAATCTTGAGAAAATAGCGGATTTCTTGTGTTTAAATAAGGTCAAGGATAAGCTTTCTACTCAACGCTATGAAATTATATGAATAGACCTTTAGTCAAGGGTTATATGTGACCTTTACTCGGTTCTTTATTTCGACCCGCAGTGTTTCGAACTTTTGTTATTGAAGGTTGAATTTGGTCAGGTCGAAGCTTTGACGGATAGAAACCCAAAGTGCTCGACCTTTTTGTCAGTTTTTTTCACTCAAATCGATCTACGTTCAGGCTAGAGACCGCTTCTTGGACAAGAAAGTGCGTAGGAAATATTTGTCTTCCGTTCACTGCGATCAAGGGTGTTTTCATTCTCAAATATCTCCGTTTAAACACATGTTGGCACCAAACTTTATACGTTAATACGTTTTAAGAGACAAAGAGTATATACGAAGAGGACAACACGAAACAAATTGATACAAGGCATCAAAGACGCCGCAAAGAATTCTTTTTTTAAGGTATTGTATTTGAGTAAGGCATTCAGATCACCTCACCTTTAATGTCCTTATACCTACGCTAAATGAGTGTGTCATTTGAAAAAAACACATGAACATGCAAGATGCAACGGTTAAATTAATTATCCGCCGTAGAGTATAAGCTTCCTTCCAAGATACATACACGTGCTCAAGTTCATTGTACACATATTTTTAATAAAGTGATTCTGATTTTACATCTAGATATTAAATAGGTACATTTATAACAATATGTTTGCGTTTTCGGGTGGTTTTGGGTAAGCTATGAGTGTGTTCGGGTAAATAGTCTGCCCAGACATAAATACGAATTCTATTTTCAATCATGTAATTTTACACTTTTCAAAACAAAATTAATGTTGTTATTTTCGGTATAGGTAAATATGTAAAGTATCAATATGTTTGGCCAAACTGACATTTATTCCATGCAGATAATTGAATGGTTTAATCCTTAACCAACATATGTTCAAGGCTATGCTGGAACTTTATACCTTTGAAATGTGTCTGGGTTTGATGTTATTTTTAAATTTTGAATACATAAAGCTAACCTATCTATTTTATAAAACATAAGAAGTATGAAAGTTGTCCTATCTGCTCTCGATTCATACACGAGTCCAGTGACAGGGTGTTTTTGTTTGTCATTTCTGGACCCATCATACTCCCAAGTCCTTTCCGGATAATGAGATATGCTGCACATTTCATCGACTCATGCAAGACAGACTCATTGACTGAACCACTTTCATAACGCAATATGCATTGTGAAATATATGTCGTGTGCAATCATCTTAAATATCAAGATGTATTTCAACATCCAAAGCCAACGCCTGCTATGAGTAACTATGTGCTATGTGTATGAGCACTCTATATTAGGACAAGAGTAACCTCGTTGTTAAATAAAAGACTTAATTTGAAAAATTTAAGGGCACTGTTTATATGAAAATATCAATGACCATCCACGATAAAATTTGCGTGGAGTATTAACCAATAGTTTCCATATCTAGTAAGAAAACCCACATAAATGCACGGAACTAGAAACCACATTCTAGAGCACTAAATTCCAACATAGTACAGAATATCTTGAAAGATTGAATTCGTGACGATTTCTTGAACAGAGTTTAGCATTATACTGTTTTGTTTTTTTTGCGACGTAACGGTTTTAGGTTGCAAATATTTTTAAGGAGGCGTTCGGATAATAAAATACTTTATCGATAAATTAAACCCTTCCCCTAACTCCTTTAGAATAACTTATAACTTTATTGGTGACGCACTTGAGGGCAAGGCTTTTTATGGAAAGCATTTTGCCGTAGGGGGTCATAACTGCTGAACCATTTCTTCTTTTTAAAAAACATTTCTTCTTTCTTTTTTTACATTGTTAACAAAAATAGTAACAAAAATGGTTTTATTACAAAAAAATAACCTATTCCTATACCGAAAATAACATCGGTTTTGAAACATGTGTAAACTTACATCAATAAAAAACGACATTATATTGAATTCAAACTGATCCTTCCAGGCCGACTATTTACCCGAGCATACACATAGATTACCAAAAGATACCCAAATATGCAAGAATATTGTCATAAATGTACAGTCTTTAATATTTAGATGTCGATTAAGGAACATGTTTTTGAATAAAAGTCAACAATGTTGCAAAGAATATAATATGTATCTTTATCCTAGGAAGGTATCTATGGCGGATAAGTACATGTAATTTAACCGTTGCATCTAGCATTTGCATGTGCTTTTCATTAAAAAGCACAATTGGGCGTAGGTACAAGGACATTAAGGGTGATTTAAATACATTATTCAAATACATTAGCTGAAACCAAAACATAAACAAATAAATGAATTCTTTGCAGTACCTTTGATGCTTCGCATAAATGTATTTCTTGTTGATCTCTTTGTATACAGATTAGGAAACACCTCAATTGGTTTCCTTTTTCACCACATGCCATGTAACCAGTAGGCAGAGATCTCCTGTTATATACATTAATTTGTACATATTTCACAATTATGTACCAATTCGATTTTCAGCATTTGAAAAGTAACTAACATCGTTCTTTTGTGACAGTAAAAGCTTATAATTAGCTTTCCGCAATATCTAGCTAACTATCTTAACAATATCTACAAGTTATTTATACGAGGGGGGGGGGGGTCAAAAACTTCCGATACAGACGTCATAACTTTTTTAATTCAACTAGTTTTCTTGAAATGTTGTCAACGTGAAGGGTCTGACATCTTACACCAATATATATATATATATATATATATAATAATATATATATATATATATATTCGGAAAATGGTATATCATATTATGTTTGTACTTGATCAATTTCATAGAAGCAAAAGATATGACTTGAGGGCGCAACCCAACAATTTTGTATATTGTTGCTCATTAAAAATAATCTAGCCAAAATAACCTGACATGTAACTAACTGAAACAGCTATTAATTGCAATTACGTTAATGACATAATTTATGACGTCATTAAACGTTCTGACTTAATAATTACACATTATGCTGACAACTGTTACTTATGAAATAACATCCGTTTCAACGCTGTTCAACGTCTAATAAAGTCTGATGCGCAGTAATTAACAACGAAGGCCGGAGGCCTGAGTAGTTTATAACTGTGCATCAGAACGACAAAGCATTGTTTATTAGACGATAACAACGCTGAAAAGGATGATATTTCCATTCTAACATGACGAGAGATTACAACAAGAGCTGTCAGTAGGACAGCGTGCTCGACTTTTTTAGTGCTTGCCAATAAAACAAAACTTTGACAGTGGCACACAAGACTTTAACTAGGAATTTCTAAGTACAAATCAAGAAAATTTTTCACAGAGTTATCTTCTTTTGCTTACAGATAGGTCTTACGATGGTACATAAGTACTCCAACTTTCAAAGTAATATCTCAAATGGTCAAGTTAACAAGTGGACAAGAATGAAAATTT
The DNA here is from genome assembly GCA_022818135.1 of Saxidomus purpurata. Taxonomy (NCBI): domain Eukaryota; kingdom Metazoa; phylum Mollusca; class Bivalvia; order Venerida; family Veneridae; genus Saxidomus; species Saxidomus purpurata. The sequence continues at coordinate 46,350,394 of JAFMSR010000001.1, read as the reverse complement.
TAACTGAGTTTCTAAGTCAAAAAGGGCCATAATTCAAATAAAATCCTTGACAGAATTACCTTCTCCTGCCCATGTTTTGGAATCATGATGGTAAACAAGTATTCCAACTTTCAAATTAATATCTCAAACAGTTCAGTCAAAAAGTGGACTGTTACGAAAAACTTAACCAAGATTCTAAGTCGATAAAAGGCCTTACTTTTTAAAACAAATCCCTGACATAGTTACCTTCTCTTGCGTACAGATGGGGGTAATGATGTGAAATAGCATTAAAAGTTTCAAAGCAATATCTCAAAGGGTTAAGGCAATAAGTGGATTTTACCCATATTCAATGTATTTTCTAAGTCAAAAAGAGGCATAACGTCATGAAAAACCTTGACAGAGTTATGTCCTCTTGTCTGTTGATGAAGGTCGTGATGGTAAACAAGTATGGTTAGTTTCAAACACAATTCCTCCAATGCTTTTGAAATAAAGTGAGGTGGCACGAAAACCTTCACACCACCCAATTCTCAATACACTTTCTAAGTAAAAAAGGGCCATAATTCTGTCAAAAACCTTGACAGAGTTATGTACTCTTGTCTGTAGATGGAGGTTATGATGGTAAACAAGTATGGTAAGTTTCAAAGCCATACCTCTAATACTTTTGAAATAAAGGGGGGGGTTGCAAAAAACTTAACCAAGGTGTGACGCCAACGCCGACGCCGACGCCGACGCCGACGCCGGGGCGAGTAGGATAGCTCCCCTTTTCATAGAAAAGTCGAGCTAAAAAGTAAATAAATGCAAAGCGTTGTTTTCTACGCGAATATTTATTTAACGTCATGCGGTACAATATGATTTCATATTGAAGACATATCGTTTCTCGCGTTGTTTATGGCATAATAAAACAAAATTGTTCTACTCTTAATATGTAGAGAAATAATCGTGAATCATGTTAGAATCTTATTTTAATTACTCTTCTTAAATCTGACATACTTCTGACATAGATTGTCTTGTACCTTCAGACACACTTTGATAAAAATTAAGAAAAGAAAAGGCAAGATGCTGTAATTTGATGCAGGCTTTCACATAATAACCAATTATCTATACTGATCATGTATACTAAATTGTATTTTGTTGTCTAGTTTCCACACAAGCTGTCAGAGACTCTTCGAACCATTTTGAAGTCAAATTATAATATCTCTACCAAAACGGTTTATATTAATTTGTTAAAATTTAATTATTAAAGCTGAAATCATACAACTCTATGATCATTTCTTGTTGTCAAGTTTGATACCCGTAACATTTTGTCGTAGTTTCAATCAAATAGTTTTAAAATTCCTGAGATATGAGCATCACACAAGGCTGACTGAAAACTTAAACAAAAATTCATAATTAAAAAGTTCATAATGTTACATCAAATTAAACCAAAAGCTTAGTAACTTGAATGTCTGAATACTTTGAAGGCCTGGAGAATTAATCCAATCATAGGTTATTGGGAAATGAGACTGATATGAACTGGCATGTAAAACTTTAACCAAAATTACTTAGTTGAATGAGGGCAATAATGTGAATCAAAAATGGTAAAGAGTTATCCAACATGACTTTCTGATACCCGTAAAGAGTTTTATGAAGTTTCGTATCAATCGCATCACTGGTTAATGACATAATGTGTATGATAGTAACTTACATATAAAACTTTAATCAAAATGTCTAAGTCCAACAAAGGCCACAATTTGAATAAAATACAGCCAAGTTATCTAATCAGTCTGTCAGACACCATTGACACCCACTCACCCACCCCTCCAAGGTTCAAATCAATTCTATAGGTGTTTATTGAGGTATGTGTGTAGAACTTATAACTAAATGTGCAACGCCAACACAAAGGTGACAGCAATAACCATCCTTATTCTCCGAATAGTCGAGCTAAACTACGACGTGTAGTGTTAACACAGATTTATTGATATTCTATGTAATGCAGTTTTTGTTTTGAAAAATCATTGTAACAATAAGGGTACGAAGTATAGATGACCCACCCTTGTCATGACGACAATAGAACATGGTTTAGTTATTAATGTGAGTACGCTTGCACATGTACAGCATTCCGGTGAATTATAGAGTTTTCTCAGTCAAATAAAAGTGATAATCTACAGTTTTGAAACAGTGGATTACCATTTTTATTTTTACTGTTTTTGCAATCTTTAACCCGGATTAACGTCAAAAAGAATACCGAGCGAAATAATGGTAGAAACCATGCGACGATGACGTCGTTAAAATGACGTCATTTGCGCTATGTTTTCTAATGACGTTTCACACGATTTTCGATATTTTATAGAAACAAACTCAACAAAAGTAATGTTTTAACCATAAAATAAACAGAAAATTGTTGGTATCAATGTAATAACACGTTAATTTCACTCATGAACACTAAAAGTAGTCATTTTCACTCGTGGCTGCGCCACTCGTGAACATATCACTTTTGGTGCCCACTCAGTGAAATTATAACGTGATATGACACCGAAACCAACAATAATCCTCTATAATTATTATATGGTTACACATATATTCTTAAATTTGATCATTTTTTGTTTTCTTTTCAAATTTACTACAACTACACACTACCTGCAACATCTATGGCGTGCATGTCTCCCGTGACTGCAATCAAGCCTCTGGTCAATGGAAAGAGCCCAATTAACAGACAGGTAACAATGTTATCTGTACTCCGCCTCCTCACATCTAGTAAGTATAAATTGCTCGAATATCTCTGTTTTTTTCACCGGAAAATAGAAATAAAAGAAACCTAAGTTCAGAGAGTTCAACGTTTAATTAAAATGTGTGTCCCTCACGAAATTCACCAGAGTATTCCAAATAAAACACACTTTAAAGTTCCTATAAAGAGTAAACAAAAGAAAAGCATCGACAGCATTGGCAGCATCGGCAGATGATTCTCCCTGAAGCATATGTTTCCAACAAACAGCACACATACCCTGTTCTTACTGATCAAAAGTAACAAGTGTTTGATAATTTGCGTGATCAGTCATTCTAGAGACAAGCATAACACGAGCGATGTGGACATGGCTAATACGCCCATAGAGGCAAAGTTCTTGTTTGAAAAGTAGTCACACGAAAAGATCTTAATCCAATGAACAACAGGGCTATGAAGGTGGCTCGGTGGTCAAGTGGTTAACGCTCTGAACAACCAATCCGGAGGTTCCCGGTTAGAATTTAGTATTTCCCAACTATCTAAAGATGACTGGTTAGAAACCCGGATCCGATAAAAACTACAGTCTCTATCGCATACACAACATTTTCCTATGATTTGACCTGATGACTTAGTATTTTACCCCAGATGAAACAACTCGACCTACATGTCATCAAGATACTCATTCAAAGAACACAAGAAAATTGCATGGAGATCCAATGAACAAAAGGGTCATTATGTCCGTATACATTTGTGTAACTATCCTGAGTCAAGAAAAATATTCGGATACATTTTCATGATGATTAATCGTGTTCACAAGCCCTGGTGACTCAGATTTAGCACATCAAGACAAACACTCTGGCTATTTTCATGAAAATTAAGTATCAAAGTTAATGTGGTATGTCATATAGACATATTTTGTAGAAGATGACTGGAATAAAAAGTCTTTTAATGGAACTTTCTTATTCATTTGCATTGTGAAACACATTGATGTACGCAAACGTCATAACTTGATGTTTAAATGTTCTAAACCACCAAGTTCTATCTCAAAAGCATACCTTTCTTCAGTTCTAATGAGAATCAATCGCATGATCCTTTACAGAGATGATGTCTGATTCTAACATTTACGTTTCCTAATATAAATGAAGCAAACATTTACCTTTGGTCCACACTTGGGTCTTCAACTCCATGTCTTCTGGCATCTTCTTTACCACTGTATGTCTGCATAAAGAATTCAAAATCTAACAATTCAGTGTTCACCTATTTACTCTGTTAGAAAAGGATAACTACTTACGAGAGAATACATCTCACTTTTACCCTGAGAGCAAAATAAGTATAAATGCTAAAGTGATTACCTATTATATTCATTCCGGGTTATTACCGGGAAGGTCTCTCGTCAAACATAGAGGTTAAACGCTGAGAAATAGTTGAATAACTTGCCGCAAGCTCCATTCTGTGTACCAATTTTTTTTGTTTGCACGTAAATTTTTATCCTTCATTAAATAATCCGGGCAATTACTGCTGTCTTTATGAATGAAAAGATCCCGTTAGGCCCATGCCTATTTACGAATGCCCGAACAAAGGGTCATCAGCAAATTTAATGCGAAAGAGACATTGTATTCACTTGTCTTCAAATGCGACCTAAAAAGCAATGTGATAGCAACAAAACCATACAGGTTTTATATCACCATACTTGTTTTATTGCAGCAATGTGTATCTAGTTTTCAACTTTTAGCGTAGGAATATTACATGAATATGCATATGTGTACAACCTACACGATGGACAGCTAAGATACGGCTAATGTCCTATGATACGAAATGTGATATGTGATGTTGTATTTTACTGCACAAAACATTTTGGAACCAAACGGCCCATTTTATAGTAAAAGGGTCTCGATAAAAAGACCCTTTCGATATGAAGACAACTTTGTGCCGGTCCGAAAGGTGGTTTTATGTTTTATTAGAGGAATTTTGCTTTTGTAATTTCAACATTCCGATGATTTGGTGTACAATTCAATTTTCATTCGACATTCAACCATAATATGCAAAAACAAACAGAAAAATTGCCACCACCTTAATATAACACTTTTTCAAGACTTAATTCATTTACTTCAATTTTGTCAGTGATTTTCTCTTGTAGCTGTTAGCAAATTCAAACAGCAGAGGTGTTTACAGTCACAGGAGCACAATTACAAGTATCCTATAGCTCTTATTTTACCAAGAAAGATGTCTTACCGGCGGAAATGACCTTAAATTGTTCCTTACTTCGCTTTTAAAAGCGATCAGAACATGTTAGAAAGATAGCATTTAGAATTTTGCTTACTAGTATATCGTGTAACATATCGACATGAATTTCAAACATTAATTAACTTTTAAAATGTGCAACCAATTATACTAGTTAGTTCAAATTTGAAACTTGAAACTTCTTGTATTAAAGCACATCTCCTTTATATATTTCTTTCATAAGACAGTTAAAAGTAAAACCAGAGCAGTATCTGTTAAATTTGTATCATAGAATTCGATTTTCTTTGATAATTTTTTCGCACCTGCGTATTTTTTTTTTTTTTGGCGTATGTTTGTAATGTTTTGTACAAACTCTAACATATCATCATTTGATATGTAGAGGATAATTGTTGGTTTCAATGTAAGATCACGATATAATTTCACCGAGTGGGCGAGTGGGCGTAGCCACGAGTGAAAATATAACTACTTTTGGTGTTCACGAGTGAAATTATCGTGATATGACATCGATACCAACAATTTTACTGTTTATTTGATGTTCAAAACTCTATTTTTGTTGAGTTTGTTTCAATAAAATGTTAAAAATTGCGGGAAGCGTCATCAGAAAGCAAAACATTTATGACGTCATTTTAACGACGTCATCGACGTATGGTTTCCAACATTCTTTACGCTCTGTTTACTTTTTGATGTTAATCCGGGTAGAAGATTTTGATAATTTCACTGAGTGAACCGTGATTTTATCAAGATTTATTTAATGTTTTCGAGTGAATTATAGAGTTTTCTCAGTGAAATAAAAGTGATAATCCACAGTTTTGAAACAGTGGATTACCATTTTTATTTTTCACTGTTTTTGCAATCTTCTACCCGGATTTACGTCAAAAAGTATACCGAGCGTAATTAATGCTGGAAACCATGCGACGATGACGTCGTTTAAATGACGTCATTTGCGCTATGTTTTTTGATGACGTTTCCCGCGATTTTCGTTATTTTATAGAAACAAACTCAATAAAAGTGAGTTTTAACCATAAAATAAACGAAAATTGTTGGTATCGGTGTAATATACGTTAATTTCACTCGTGAACACCAAAAGTTGTCATTTTCACTCGTGGCTGCCCCCCTCGTGAAAATATCACTCACTTTGGGGGCCCCCTCGGTGCCACAATTATATGAGGATATTGTTGGTTTCGGTGTAAGATCACGTTGTAATTTCACAAGTGGGCACCAAAGTGATATTTTCACGAGTGGCGCGCCACGAGTGAAAATAACAACTTTTTGGTGTTCACGAGTGAAATTAACGTGATATTACACCGATACCAACAATTTTTCTGTTTATTTTATGGTTAAAACTCTACTTTTATTGAGTTTGTTTCTATAAAATATCGAAAATCGCGGGAAACGTCATCTGAAAACATAGCTCAAATGACGTCATTTTAACGCCGTCATCGTCGCATGGTTTCCAGCATTAGTTACGTTCAGTATACTTTTTGACGTAAATCCGGGTTAAAGATTGCAAAACAGTGAAAAATAAAAATGGTAATCCACTGTTTCAAAACTGTGGATTATCACTTTTATTTCACTGAGAAAACTCTATAATTCACTGGAAAACATAAAATAAATAGAGGATAATTGTTGGTTTAGGTGTAAGATCACGTTGTAATTTCACCGAGTGGGCACCAAAAGTGATATTTTCACGAGTGGCGCGCCACGAGTGAAAATAACAACTTTTGGTGTTCACGAGTGAAATTAACGTGATATTACACCGACACCAACATTTTTCTGTTTATTTTATGGTTAAAACTCTACTTTTTATTGAGTTTATTTCTACAAAATATCGAAAATCGCGGGAAACGTCATAGAAACATAGCGCAAATGACGTCATTTAAACGACGTCATCGTCGCATGGTTTCCAGCATTAATTACGCTCGGTATACTTTTTTGACGTAAATCCGGGTTAAAGATTGCAAAACAGTGAAAAATAAAAATGGTAATCCACTGTTTCAAAACTGTTGATTATCCTTTTTATTTCACTGAGCAAACTCTATAATTCACTGGAAAACATAAAATAAAACGTGATCTTAACCGAAACCAACAATTATCCTCTATATAATCCACCGTTATATTTCGATAAACCACCGAAAAACACAAAATAATATAATATAGAGGATAATTGTTGGTTTCAGTGTAAGATCACGTTATTTTCACCGAGTGGGCACCAAAGTGATATTTTCACGAGTGGCGCGCCAGAAGCCACGGGTTAACAATAACACCCTCTTTTGGTGTTCACGAGTGAAATTAACGTGATATTACACGGATACCAACAATTGTTCTCTTTTATTTTATGGTTAAAACCCTACTTTTATTGAGTTTGTTTCTATAAAATATCGAAAATCGTGTGAAACGTCATCAGAAAACATAGCGCAAATGACGTCATTTTGACGACGTCATTGTCGCATGGTTTCCAGCATTAATTACGCTCGGTATACTTTTTTGACGTAAATCCGGGTTAAAGATTGCAAAAACAGTGAAAAATAAAAATGGTAATCCACTGTTTCAAAACTGTGGATTATCACTTTTATTTCACTGAGAAAACTCTATAATTCACTGGAAAACATAAAATAAATCATTTTGCTTATTCAAATTTAGTCCTGTATTAAATAAGACCCTGCATTTCTTATTTTCACTTTTCACGTTACAATTTTATGACATTTTACTTTTTATATTCATTGCTGAAATTCGAATAATGCTTTCCGCCACGATTTCTTGTAGGGAAAATTATAGTAATTTTTAAAAATGCTACATATATGCACATGTTTTACACCACATACAAAGCATTTGAAAACAAGCCGCCCGCAAAAATAAACATCCACATTCTGTCATAGAAACGGTGTATACGTAAATTTTTCGTCGTATATTATGTTCCTAATATACGGATTTCCGGACTCACATTTTGCCTCACCTGGCACGAAGTCCGTCCTGCGCCCGTTAACAATTTCCTTCAAACGACATCTCCTCTGAAACCAGTAGGTCAATGACGATGAAACTTGGCAGGGATGTTCCTTGCATGAAGCCATTTCATAGTTGTTCAAATAAGTCCATTCCATACAGAACTGTGGTTGCCATGGCAACGGAAAGGAAAAACTTTAAAAATCTTCTTCTCAAGAACAGGAGGACCTAAAGCTTAGATATATTAATGATGGCCGTTGCAAAGTATAGCACTCACTTTCACGCACATTTTCTACGACAACGTTATAAGCATTCTTCTCATAAGTACTGTCCATGTAGCTATATTTCACCTCGGTTAAACTGCAAGACGTGCAATCTACTGAGCGGAGCGTGTGAGAGTCCAACAGAAAACTTTGGGTAACTCAAAAATCTCTGACGTCAGCCAATGCTAGCAGCATCCTTCTAAAGTGAGAGGAGTTCTTTTCGGTTTATACATTTTGTTAGTATGCAGAAACCTTCGTAGCTTATTGAATCGCCCTCGAACATCCATTTAAGATCTAACCACGCTTGCGAGAAAAAGAGGCGGCGATTTTTTCACCTCTGCTACAAAGTAGCAGCTGGGTCGACTAAGGCACAAATGGCACCAGTACCATTGCCCAAGAACAAAACTCGTGCTCCGACTAGGATCGAACCCCGTTTCGTTCAGGGGGCGAATGCCATAACTACTGAGCGAGACCCACAGGGGAAAAGAGTGTTGTGGTTTATGGTAGAGCGTGAGGTCGTAGATTTGAATCCAACTAATACGAAGTAAATTCAATTTATATTTATTTATAAAATCGGGTTTAATATAAAGATACATAACCTCAAGAACAGACCTTCTGATTATTGTTATGAAACCATACTTTGTAAAAAGATATAACTTGATTTTACTTCATATTAATTGAGCATGATTTCGTGCTGAGCATGAGATTGTGCTCAAGAAACGTTTATAAGCATGGGGCCTGACATCAGCATTTGGCCGCGACCTCCACATTTGATTCTTTCGGGGCGAGTACTGGTCAGAAGTCAAGGGAGCAGTCATTGCGCGTGATTAGTACATGTTGTGCCGCTGAGCATAAAAATCTGCATTTGAGCTTCTGTGACCTCACGCACGGCGGCCTCCCCCCCCCCCCTGCCCCTCCCCCACCCCACTCGTTTGTCTCGGTACCTCAGTGGTTAAGCATTTCTGATTATCTGAAGCTGTAAAGTCTTAAGCGCACCAGGATAATTTATACAGAAAATTACATATTTTTATATTGACATTTGAATTCATGTCAGAAAGCCGTACTGGTACGCTTGTACCTAACTTCAGAGCGACCTACTATAGGCAATTCTAGAGTTTCTAATTAGTATTTATATTAGGAAACTTAACGTTTGGCATTCACTTAGCGAGGTAATTATATGGTCAGTCGATTGTGAGATTCATCAGATTTCATATCAGAAGCATTGTTGGTACGCTTGTACAGTCTGTTGAAATTTCTATTGGCTGATTCCTGTGACCAGTCGCAAACATAAAACAACAACAACAACACAAAACAACAGTAACATGACAATATATGGGCGGAAAAACGACACTGACTTTGGCAAGTGGATTACATGTACTACTTTTTGGGGTTCTATTTAAATGTATCGCTCTATAATGACTTTTGCAGCCGTATGGCCCGTAGGCGGCTACTGGACAGCGTTACTATTTTACAAAAAATCTTTCATTACAGTTCACTTCTGACAAATGTAAATTACCACGCTTGAGGAATACTGATCAGTACCTTGCGTCTAGAATCTGCCGAAGTCGTGATCAAAGTATTCCACTCGGTCACGAATAGAACAAGACTGGGTGTTCACCAGTTCAGCAGTGAAGCGCTTAATTTCGCAATGTTTTTTAACTTGATATAATTAAGAAATAATAAATGTGTCACGGTATTTCATCATTGAATGAAATACAGTAAAGGAGTTCGGATGCGAATGAAATAAATCACGAGTGCGAAGCATCCGAACGACAAAATTAATTTTGTCCTCACTTGTGTGTCACAATGTTGAAATGCATTTAGATCTAATACCAGTATTAAAGATCCCGTCATGACGGATGGTCAAGAGTTCGTGCATACACAATCACTCACATTTCGGCCGATCTTGAGTGGTTACAAAGAAGTTGAGGTCCAAGTTTCACTTTATACAGACGAACCTAAAAGATGTGTGTAACTACAAAATCATTTTTATTTCTATAATGTTACTATAATATGTGTTACGAATATAACATTCTAAACATTGATAAGGATCCTTTTTGTGTTCTCACTTCAACTATAATTCACTCGCTACGGTTTTTACAGTAATTCTTGCAAATGATATTTTGAGAAAATTCTACAGCACTTATGTCTAAATGTGTGTATGTGTATATTCATTTCATAAAGAAACGAATATGTCGATCAGGTCCGACCATTTATGGAAAAAAATACCCCGGTAATAGCGACTCTATTTAAAGTTCTGCTGATTGCATCAAGATTTCTGTTTTACAAAATTACACAAGATTCTTTTGAGTTCTGATTATGTTTCCTGTCATGTGATCTAATCCTATCACGTGACCTACCGTGACGATGCTTCCTGAAGCTTCGGTGGTGTCGCCTCTTGGAGTTTTTCCAAAGAGAGCGCCGGGCAATACCGTGTCTGACGGAATCTCTGCTTAAATTTCTTAAACCACCTTTTTGTTTTCCGGCACTAACTGTGTCTTTCGCAAATGCATTTACTGGTTCAACTGAACACGATCTACTACGGCTAGCCGTTTCTTTAACGTACCGTCTATCACTGTATTTTATTGATGCACGATCTTCTTCACTTCCGTTTGACGATTCAATGTCTAGCAGAGTTACGGGTTCATTGGCTGGCACTTTATTACCTGAAGGCTTGTGACTAATGTAACCGGTCTTTTTTCCCCTAAGTTTTTGTCTGATCAACGAGTTTTTGTCAGCTAGAAAATGGTTGCTTTTCCCGTGACCTCTATGCCGAGAGTTTGCCTTGCCTGTGCGTATTGTGGATTTCGATTGACTGTCGCAATTTTTGTTTTTGGTCGAGGTCCGTAGAAGAGGCGAACTGCTCCTAGATCGGCTCCAACTTCCTTCCCGACTTTTGCTCCGGTCCTTGCGTCGATTGCGGCTGCAACTTCTGGAATATGTGTTTGAATTGGACAAAACACTTCTTGAACTTTCTGTATTTGTATTCTCCAGCCATTTCTGGATCGACCTTTTTTTGGTCGGAGATAACTTCTGTTCAAATTTAGATCGACGAGAACGGGTAATCACATTGAATATTTTCCGAGTCGGATTTATTTGTGCTGAAACGTCAGGATGATTGTCACTGCGATTTTTCGACGGCAGTGGTTTTTCGCCATGTTTCAACGGTCTTATTTTATCTGGCGAGGCTACCTGATAAACGGTAAAGATCTTATCTCTTGAAGGGGTTGGCTGAATTGCCATTGGTGTATAAATTGTCATCAAACTTTCATCCTTACTTGTGTCAGCAGTTTCATCATCAACAAGCAGTGGCAAACTTTCCAAAAACCGGGAGTTCATCTTTGCAATATTTTGTTTATTCGCCACAAGTTTTTGTTTGCTATTTTGTTTACCTGAATGTTTCCTTTTCTTCTTTTTACCAAAAATCCGGTTGTTGTTGTTGCTTTTATTTGAAGTTTCTGGTGAGTTTGGGAGAGGAACATTTCTGATGACAAAATTTGACGTTAGTTTCTTCATAATTGGCCTGTTCATTCCATCAGCGTTCCAAAGTTCGGAAAAGGACTGAATACAACCTTTTTCTTTTCGCAAACCGACGATTTCACTTGCAAGCTTACTTGAAATGCCTGCTTTAGAAGCCAGCGTTCTTGACGTGTATTGATTAAGATCCGCCATGTTTGTTTATACACTTCCGGTGTCGAAACACGTCGATGACGTCAGATTCGCAAACTTTTCCAGCGTAATTCATAGGATATGTTTTCAACGGTTAACTTAATGATATTGGCGTCTTTACCTTATATACTGATATTAGCGTTTTTACCTAGTCTTAACATTTTTATGCTTTTTTGGTTGTTACTAAACATAATTGTTCTAATGTATATGTAGAATTAAGAGAAGTGTAAACATAGAAATACAGTCAAACCTGTGATAAAAACCACCTCCGAATGCAGACCACCCTACGACAACAGGGACAAAACATTGCGCTAATTAGCTGTTACACCTGCTAACAAAGACCATGCGCCAATAAAGACTATGATAAGTTCTTCCAATCAGTGGTCTTTACTCACAGATTTGACTGCACAGAAGTTATTAGGATCTGACGAAAAAAAAATCTTTAAAAGGCAAGTGAAAACTGTTGCAGATAATACATCGCGTGCAGTTTAGTTAAACAACATCATATACAAGAGTGTGTATATGTGGTGGGTAAATAGTGTATGAAAGGAGTGTGTCGGACTCCATAATCCAGATGTCGCAAATTCGAATCCCGACAGAGAAGTTTTACCGCGATATGACTTTCTTAGCTACGAGTACAGGCCAGAATTACGGGAACCACCCATAGCGAGTTCTACAACTGATATAAAAAATAGATCGGTTTGAACTAAACTAAACTTATTTAAAACTTGTAGCTGTATAGTAATGTTTTTCCGCAAACAATGTTTTAAAGGTTACCTTAAAAAGTAATGGTGGCTATTACAGTTGCAACGCGCTTTTTATGAATCTCGTTGTACCGAGTAAGCTGCTTGATAAACAGACAATTTGGAAGTGTGGATTTTTTTACTTTAAATCTGAAGGCTAAAAGTGCTTTCCTGAAGTTCATGCTATTTTTTGAGAGATAAATTGTTTTAAAATAAATCTAACTTGAACTAATGAAGTCCCTTTACAAAATAGTCAATAGTATTTTCTCCCCTATGGATAAATATCCGCGAAATTTCCCCATGTGGCTAACTTATCACATGCTAACCAATCGCTGCAAGGCGCGCCTATTTTACTTAATTGTACCAAAAATCAAAATGGCTGTAAAATTGTTTATTTTGAAAAAACAAGGGTTGTTGTATTCATTTTCTTAGTTAGATCCTACATTATAGCCGTTTTGATAAAATTCGAGACATAGTTGAGCTTTGGATTTTTTATCCCCACCCCCTTTAAATTTCTGAAGTATCGAAACTCTTTGTCTGAGAGATAAGTAAATGCTCGTATAAAATAAATGTAACTTGAATTGAATGAAGTCCCTTCACATAAATAATCGGAATATAGTATTTTTCCGTAGTTATATTTAGCTCACGTAGGCATAAAGTGTTCAGAGTGAGTAAATGTGATTGTCCGGCGTCTGTCAGTCCGTCAGCCATTTCTTGTAAACACTCTAGACACTACTGTAACAGTCCAATCCTAATGACACTTTGTGACAGAAATCTCAGTCACATTCGATACTAGGTCATCTATTGTCAAAAGCTATGTCACCAGGTCAAATTAAAAATGTTGTAAGAGCAACATTTTCTACCTGATCTGAATGAGATTGTATAGGTAAAGCTCGGACAGCTGGGGTCAAAAACTAGGTCATGAGGTCATCAGACGAACGTTATAGGGCGAAGTTGACCCTGTAGCCACTGCCTGCAGATGAAAATCTAGATGTAATTGTAAATCTCATGTCAAAAAATCGGAATACGGTTTTTCGGTGCATAATTCTGAAACAAAATGTTTTATCCACCAAAAGCAAGCGCACTAAGTGTTAATAGATTACTTCCAAAAAATACTACTATCACTTATTATTAATTTGCTGGAAATATTTCATATTGCTTACTAGTAGTTGGGTTTTTTCTATGAATGATTGCAACTCTTGTTCGGGTCAGTTTGTCTATTGTTAATTGTGTCTTAATTGTCCACTGTGATGTTAAACGAGTAATTACAGTACAACTAGAAATGTGTTACGTCAGGAACTTATTTCGCCTACTACCGTTTGGACTGAAACCGGATCTGCTAGGCCAAACCTTGTCAATTTGTTTCACTGACCAAAGTTTAACTTTGACTAGATATGTGACCTCTAAACCATTAGAAGCCATCTAAGACAACTGAGTGCGATATTCACATAGCCAGCCGTAGGAAACGTGACCTGGACCCCATACACAATCGTGTCATATAAAGGTCATGACCTATCTCTTAAGTTTGAAGATCCTAGGCCCTATCCTTGCTGTCAAAGGTCACGGTGACCTTGACATTTGACCCAATGATTACCAAATTTGTATGATCCGTGACCTGGTTACAGACGACCTTCCTGCTGAATTTTAGCAGCATATACATGAGTTGTCGAATTACTGGTCGTGATTGTCAATGGTCACTATGACCTTGACCTTTGATTTATTGACCTCAAAACATCCTATTGGCCTAACCGATGTCGATCTATTTGTTACGAGACTTTTCACAAAACAATGCAAAAACGGTGCTAAACCCTCATCTGAGTAAACAGAAAATATCTGCAAAACCGATCAAACCTGGTAGGTGAATATACGGTATAGATATAGAACGATGCGATTGTGATAAAAAAGATGTTCTAGTTTGATTATATTACAAAACGGTCTCTAGCGTTTCAAATCCTTTCCCTTTGTTTGACCTAGTTTTTTACCCCATTTTTATTAACTTTACGATCATAGAAAACATTTCGACCTTTTTTTAACGCTCACTGGGTATAAAAGGTGGCCTTAGTATTCGAAATGACTTCTATACTTTGACCATGGAGGCCTAGCTTTTGATGCCACATGACCTTATTTCGAACTTCCCCAAACCTTTTCTTTGACCCGACCTAGTTGGTTAAATTTGTCTTGACTCAACATTCAAGGTTAAGATGAACTAACTATGTATATGTATAGTGTATGTAGATGATACAATGCTTTAGCCTCTTATAGTCTTTGTTACTTCCATTCTACATAGTCAGCTGTTTTGATAAACGTAAGATTCAGTCTATCCATGTAAGTTTGATATCCATGTAGGCCAAGATGGCCCTATATCGCTCACCTGACTACCATTGGCTATGATACAAGGTGTCATCATTTTAACATAATTCGTAGAGGTCCACTACATATGCTTAGTAACACTCCAAATATCTAAGCTCTGCTTGTGGGCCTTTTGTTTTCTTTTAAGTTTTCCCCTATGTAAGCCTATGTGAAATCAAGTGACCATCCCCCCTCCCGGAAAGGGTTAATTATGACCTGGGGGTCACGATTTGAACAATCTTGGTAAAAGTCCACAGGGCAATGCTACATGCTAAATATCTCAGCTCTAGGCCTAGTAGTTTCTGAGATTTTAAAAGTTTTCCTATATAAGCCAATGTAAAATCAAGTTACCCCCTCCGGAAGGGTCAGTTTTGACCCAGGGGTCATGATTTGAACAAACTTGGTAGAGGTCCACAAGGCAATAATACATGCTAAATGCCTAAGCTCCAGGCCCTGTGGTTTCAGAAAAGAAGAGTTTTAAAGTTTTTACTGTATAAGCCTATGTAAAATTAAGTGACCCCCTAGTCTGGCATTCAGTCCTTACATTTACTGTTTCTTACTCAATTAACTCCCTTTGCTGCCAAAACTGTAGATGATCGAGCCCTGTAAGAATAAAAGGCCGAAAGTATTTTGCTTGGAGTTTAATCAAATAGATTATCATCTAGCCTGGTGGTGAGGCTAGTGACCCCCTTGAGGTGTCAGTTTTGAAGTGGGGTCATAATTTGAACAATCTTGGTAGATGTCCACTAGGCATTTCTACATGCCACATATCTAATCTCTAGGCCTTGCGATTTCAGAGAAGATTTTTTAATTTTAAACTTAATAAGACTATGTAAAACCAAGTGACCCCCAGGTGGGGTCAATTTTGACCAGTAGGTCATAATTTGAAAATTTTGATAGAAGTCCACTAGACAATGCCACATGCTAAATATCTAAGCTCTAGCCTTGTGGTTTCAGAGATTTTTTAAGTTTTTCTCATTTGTTGCCAAAGCAACCAGAGTTCTGAATGGAACGGAATTCTTTAAACAACTGTGATAGAGCTTCATATAAGTAACATCCCTGCGAAGTTTCATCAACATTGGCACAGTCGCTTTAGAGCTGATGTCCTTTGAAGGAAATGGTGTTCGGACGTATGACGGAACCTGGACGGTGAGTGATCCTAATAGCTCAGGTGAGCTAAAAAGCACCTCTTAACGATAATGTTATATACCAAAAAGGTTTTCCTATATACATCTTTGTAAAACAATTGATCCCCGCAATCCCCCGGGAAGGTCAATTTTGACCCCAGGTTCATAATTTGAACATACTTTGAAGAGGTCTACTAGGCAACGCTACATGCCAAATATCTCAGCTCTAGGCCCTGTGGTTTCAGAGAAGATTTTTAAAGTTTTTCCTATATAAGCCTATGTAAAACCAAGTGACCCCCCTTGTGGGGTCAATTTTGATCCGGAGGTCATAATTTGAACAATCTTGGTAGAGGTCCACTAGCCAGTGCTACATGCCAACTATCTAAGCTCTAGGCCTTGTGGTTTCAGAGAAGATTTTTAAAGTTTTTCCAATATCAGCCTATGTAAAACTAAGTGACCCCCCATGCGGGGTCAATTTTAATGCGGGGGTCATAATTTGAACAATCTTGGTAGAGGTCCACTAGACAATGCTACATGCCAACTATCTAAGCTCTAGGCCTTGTTGTTTCAGAGAAGATTTTTGAAGTTTTTCCTATATAAGCCTATGCAAAAATAAGTGACCACCCCCGTGGGGTCAATTTTGACCTGGGGGTCATAATTTGTACAATCTTGGTAGAGATCCACTAGACAATGCTACATGCCAATATCTAAGCTCTAGGCCAAGAAGATTTTTAAAGTTTTTCCTATTTGTTGCCATAGCAACCAGAGTTCTGCATGGAATGGAATTCTTTGAACAATTTTGGTAGAGCTTCATGCAAGGAACATTCCTGCATAGTTTTATCAACATTGGCCTAGTGGTTTCAGAGAAGATGTCATTTGAATCAAAATGTTGACGGACGACGGACAACGTACGACAATCATCCATCAGAAAAGCTCACCCTGGCGTAGCCAGATGAGCTAAAAATCACATTGTGACCCAGTTTCATCAAAATCCATCAACTACATTCTGCATGAGCTCCCAGAAAATAAGCTTGACAATGTTTAGGTCATTATTTCTTTATTGACACAATTATATATGAAAAATGTACATGTATTCTTCTGTATTCTTCTGTAACAATTATGACAATGATACCAGATGAAATGAAGGTGATATAAATGGTTGCAATATACGAAACAAATTACATTTTTAACTCAGCCTTTTTTCTCAATTTTATAAGTATTTAATAAACCAAGACAGACACATTAACAAAGATTTGCTACAACATAGTTTCATAGCGTTTGCAAAATTATACTTTACTATTAAAGGTCAATGCCTTCTTTATTGGTGTTTACTGTAAAGTGATGCCATACCAATGTCATTTATGGTAAAACTATATTCCCCTAACCTTTCCAGAACATAATTAATCTTTTCTAAACATAGTCTATGATTCTTGTTTTATCCTTTGTCACAGGCTTTAATGGATTGCTTGATTCTTCTCATTTTGTTCTATATTAATTTTTGACATCACAATATTGTATCAATAAAAATATTTAAAGCCTTTCTTTTCTCATTACTTTGTAATTAAATTCTATATATTGCTTCATTTATTGAAATAAGCCTTTAGCAAACTGTTTTTCAAATGTTCTTCCATTTGTGCTGGAAAAGGGAGCAGTATGGTTTCAGATCAGATCAGACTGTATGCATATGTTGGCTGTTGAAGATCCAAGCTAAAGGCACAGGTCTGAATTCCACACGGTTGGGTTTAATCATAACTCCCAACCACCTTGTTCCCTTTTAGGAATGCTGTAACCACACTGACAATAAAATAGATCAGTTTAACAGTTAAGACTGCTCTAAATTACAGTCATTATAATTAAGAACACATGCTCATTAAAACTCTACAACTTTTCATTTAACCTTTTAAGCCTTCTCACAATCTGCTATAATTACTCTGATATAATTAATACACATGCATTTGGAATCGTAAACGCCACAGGTATCTACGTTGTCTCATTTAGTTTTTTTAAATCCTTTGATAAATCATGGTCTTCACCTTTAAAGTGAATGCCGTGCAAAATCTGTGGTGATACATGTGGTGCAAATAACACATAAAATAGTCTGGCATGTAAGTTTTGCTTGAAACCATATCCATATTAATGTCAAAATATGAAATTTATTTTCACAGTGTTATTTAACTTTAGGCAATCCTCACAAACTCTGTAAAAACCTGCTGTTGTTGTCCATCTGACGTTGGTAACGAAGTCAATTTTAAATCAAATCAGCCACTGAAATGGAAAATGTCGGTTAAAATTGGATGCAATACCTATCAAAGAATTGGACTATACTGGTTGGCCATTATTTGGGAGCCCAAAGATCCAAATAGTATGATAGATATTGTAAGTATGGCATAATTATACAACCCTGCACTTTACAAAATGTTTTCTATGTGGTGACAATCCTTCATGGTACTTAGGAGATGTGGAGCAGAAACAACAAAATCTATCACTGAAGGTGATGAATGAACACCTCACTCACAAAGTATATAAATTTTATGGAACACCTGATGCTTTCATTATTGGACCTGCACAACTTAGCACAGTACTTACCACTTCTGTTATTAAAGTATAATTAAATTCTGACCACAGGTTTTAGAGATTACGAGCACTCAAGCTTTTAATATTATGTTGAGCCCCTGTGACCTTGACCTAGTGATCCATAACATGGACCATGCACACTAGGCATGGTACTTATCACTTCTGTGACATATCATTAAATTGTGACCAGAGTTTTCAGAGATTTAGCGTCCACAAGATTTTAAATCTTTAGCCCCTGTGACCTTGACCTTTGACCTAGTGACCTGAAACATAGACCATGAACAACTAGGCATTCTACTTCTGTGATTTAGTGTCCACAAGATTCTGTCTACAGATGGATGGCCAAGCTAAATCCAGTATTCTCCCCCTTACACTTTGTGTTCAGGGAGTATTAAAAACCCTATGTCCAAAATGTGTGGCCTTGACATTAGAACATGCTTGATGAGGAGAATATTCAACCTAATTTGATTAAACTTCTTGATAAAGAGTGGACATAACCAAGTCATACTGCCAGACCAACAATATACAAACTCTTATATACAATGCTAAACTTTGTTTGTGAGGGGCTTGAGCTCCATTTTCCTCAAAATACAGTACAATGAAACTATTGGAAAAGATTGACTTTATCCTTACTGGTGATAACCACAAGTTCTGACATGAATGAATGTATTTAAAATGAAACAATATGTGAAAATAAATCAATGAAAAATTGAAAAAGTATGCAGTGAGAAGTGTATAATTTATTCAACTTACCTAAACATTCAAGTTATATTACCCTTCAAAATGGTCACATTGGTTTATAGTTAAGAATGATGCTCAAAACAAAGTGGGTGCTTTAAAAACATATATGAAATAAGTTTTATCAAGTTATTTCTGTTATTGACAAATACAAATTAAATAATGCATAACCGAAAGGGTGGACTTTGGATTTTTGACTAGGATAGTCAAAAAGATTTTACAGATTTCCTCTATATTCAATGTGAATGAAACTGTTATACAGATCGTTATTTTTGGGTTATTACTCGGGCAATGTTTATTATTCCAGGAGTATAAATCACTGATTAATGTTTTATTTAAAATTTTGATGGTAACTTTGAACGGTAGTATCACTTTAATGCTTTAAGGGTTTCGGTTTAATTTCAAGGGGGGCATAAAATATCATTACTACACTCAGTCTGCCTCTAATATCTATTTATAGAACTATCCTTCATTGAAAATCTAATATAAAGATTAGTAAGAGTAGGACTAAAACTAGACCTATCACTAAATGTGATTAATACCCCCGAAAGACTGCTTTATAAACGGAGGAAGTTCCTAGTAACAGAATACCTTGCCAAAAAAAAACTACAAAAGAGATATTGTTCTTGGGAATAACTCTGTAATTACTACAGAAAGTTATGGATCTTGTACACTGCACTTCCTCTAATTGTGCTGGACCATTGTATGAAGTTGTATTGAATTCCGACCCGTAGTTTTCAAGTTATGCTCTGGACAAGGAATAGTAAAGATGGGCAATAACTCTATAATTAGTCAAGATGGAGTTATGGTTCTTGTGCACTGCACTTCCTCTCATTGTGCTTGACCATTGTATGAAGTTGTACTGAATTCCAAACAGTAGTTTTCGAGTTCTGCTCCGGACAAGGAAAAGTAACAAAGGGTAATAACTATGTAATGAGTCAAGATAGAGTTATTGTTCCTGTGCACTGCACTTCCTTTCAATGTACTTGACCATTGTATGAAGTTGTACTGAATTCCAACCAGTAGTTTTCAAGTTTTGCTCCAGACAAGGAAAAGTAACAAAGGGCAATAACTATGTAATGAGTCAAGATGGAGTTATGGTTTTTGTGCACTGCACTTCCTTTCAATGTACTTGACCATTGTATGAAGTTGTATTGATTCCAACCAGTGTTTTCAGTTATGTTCGGACAGGAAAAGTAACAAAGGGCAATAACTCTGTAAAGTCAATGGAGTTATGGTTTTTGTGCACTGCACTTCCTCTCAAAGTGCTTGACCATTGTATGAAGTTGTATTGAATTCCAACAAGTAGTTTTCAAGTTATGCCTGGACAAGGAAAAATGCCATGGACCACCCGACCGACCAACCAACCACCAGGTGACTCCTATATCTATAATTAGATTGGTCATGTTTTTCTCACCATTCATAGGCATTTCATCAATCTGTGTCGAGTAGTACTGTTCAATATCTCTCAAGATCCTGATGTCGTCATTCTTCACGAAGTTGATCGCTACACCTTTACGTCCAAATCTACCCGATCGACCAATTCTGTTAACAAAAAATTTGCACAAATTAAGTTTTACAGAAAACCTATGGGGCATTTTATCTCCATTTGTCAGGATATCTACAGATCCTGAATGGGTGTAAAATTTGCCATTGCTGTTAAAAATATTTCCGACCATTAAAAACCATATATACTGTCACAACAGTTTACCCTATAATCAGTGTAAGCATTTTAGTTGAAACCAATATAAAATTTTAACAACTTTAAAAAGAATATCACCTGTGAATGTACAATTCTCTGTTGTTTGGTAGATCATAGTTGATAACCAATGACACCTGTTGTACATCCAAACCTCGTGCCCACACATCTGTGGTGATCAACACTCGACTGAAATATGTAACATGATCAATTTAACTGAAATATAATACAAGGTACTAAGGGGGTAAAATATGAAACCAAAATCTTTCATTCTGAAACTAGAGCTATCACTAAATGTGATTAATACCCCCAAAAGACTGCTTTATAAACTGAGAAAGTTCGTAGTAACAGAATACCTTGCAAACAAACTAAAAAGAGATATTGTTCTTGGCAATAACTCTGTAATTTGTCAAGATAGAGTTATGGTTCTTGTACACTGCACTTCCTCTCATTGTGCTTGACCATTGTATGAAGTTGTATTGAATTCCAACCAATAGTTTTCGATAATGCTCCGGACAAGTAAAAGTAACAAAGGGCATAACTCTGAAATGAGTCAAGATAGAGTTATGGTTCTTGTACACTGCCTTCCTCTCATTGTGCTTCATCATTGTATGAAATTGTATTGAATTCCAACCAGTAGTTTTCAAGTTATGCTCGGACAAGGAAAACTAACAAAGGGCAATAACTCTGTAATTAGTCAAGAAGGAGTTATAGTTCTTGTGCCTGCACTTCCTCTCAATGTGCTTGATCTTGTATGAAGTTGTATTGAATTCCAACCAGTAGTTTTCAAGTTATGCTCCGGACAAGGAAAAGCAACAAAGGGCAATAACTCTGTAATTAGTCAAGATGGAGTTATGGTTCTTCTGCCTGCACTTCCTCTCAATGTGCTTGACCATTGTATGAAGTTGTATTGAATTCCAACCAGTAGTTTTCAAGTTATGCTCCGGACAAGGAAAACTAACAAAGGGCAATAACTCTGTAATTAGTCAAGATGGAGTTATAGTTCTTGTGCACTGCACTTCCTCTCAATGTGCTTGACCATTGTATGAAGTTGTATTGAATTCCAACCAGTAGTTTTCAAGTTATGCTCCGGACAAGGAAAACTAACAAAGGGCAATAACTCTGGGCAATAACTCTGTAATTAGTCAAGATGGAGTTATGGTTCTTCTGCACTGCACTTCCTCTCAATGTGCTTGACCATTGTATGAAGTTGTATTGAATTCCAACCAGTAGTTTTCAAGTTATGCTCCGGACAAGGAAAAGTAACAAAGGGCAATAACTCTGTAATTAGTCAAGATGGAGTTTAGTTCTTGTGCACTGCACTTCCTCTCAATGTGCTTGACCATTGTATGAAGTTGTATTGAATTCCAACCAGTAGTTTTCAAGTTATGCTCCGGACAAGGAAAACTAACAAAGGGCAATAACTCTGTAATTAGTCAAGATGGGTTATAGTTCTTGTGCACTGCACTTCCTCTCAATGTGCTTGACCATTGTATGAAGTTGTATTGAATTCCAACCAGTAGTTTTCAAGTTATGCTCCGGACAAGGAAAACTAACAAAGGGCAATAACTCTGGGCAATAACTCTGTAATTAGTCAAGATGGAGTTATGGTTCTTCTGCACTGCACTTCCTCTCAATGTGCTTGACCATTGTATGAAGTTGTATTGAATTCCAACCAGTAGTTTTCAAGTTATGCTCCGGACAAGGAAAAGTAACAAAGGGCAATAACTCTGTAATTAGTCAAGATGGAGTTTAGTTCTTGTGCACTGCACTTCCTCTCAATGTGCTTGACCATTGTATGAAGTTGTATTGAATTCCAACCAGTAGTTTTCAAGTTATGCTCGGACAAGGAAAACTAACAAAGGGCAATAACTCTGTAATTGTCAAGATGGAGTTATGGTTCTTGTGCACTGCACTTCCTCTCAATGTGCTTGATCATTGTATGAAGTTGTATTGAATTCCAACAAGTAGTTTTCAAGTTATGCTCCGGACAAGGAAAATGCAACAGACCGCCCGACCGACCGACCGACCGACCAACCGACCGACCGACCAACCACCGGGTGACTCCTATATACCCCCCTAAACTTCGTTTTGGGGGTATAATAAAGAGGGTCTCCTCCTGAAACATGGGCCTTCAATGCATAAAGCGTTGAGTCAATATTGAGCAGTTTGATCTGTTGTGATTATTCCTTAAATCTGAACACGCACTTCTTTCTGGACGAGACAGACTTCAAGATACATGAAGCAATAGCTGATAAATCAACTGACCTGAAGCTGAACCATATACATGTACTTCCTAGAAAGTTCAATCCTGTTGCGTACTAGCAGCACTCCAGTAAGGGCATATAAATTACTCACATAATTTTAGTAATACACTGTTATTTCTGTCAAAATGGGACAAGTTAAAGGGAATCATAAAATTTGGATTGTTCATATCAAAATATTTCTTACAATCTGTATATTTTCTGTATCTGTTTATTTTCTATCATTATTAATTAATCAAAATATATGGACATTTAAATGTCAAATCTATGAGTTTTTATCAATAATCAGTCAATCAACATCTGCAATGTGTATGTACATATCACAATTCCAGAATATCAACTCCCATACTGCTCTACACTTGTGACTAGTGCAGATCATGATCAGTCTACACATCCTTCATGCAGTCAGATCACGATCTGCAACATCTACTATTCAGTCAGAAAATTCTAACTGGACATCCATTTTAAGACTAAGAGATGTTTTAAGTTACCATGGATTTATGTTGTCACAGAAATGCAGTCAACATTCTCTTGAGCAGCTACCAAAGGGTTGCAAAAAAGCTGCCACTTAAATCAAGTGACTTATTAGTACGACTGAACTTTATATAAAAATGGCCATTTTGGTAAACATCAGTATAGGTCGCTTAGGGCAGCTGTCTGCTAATTCAAGAGACCAATAAAAATGACTGAACCATATTTTCAAAATAATACCACACAAACTTCTCATACTGTGACTGCACTGATGCTGTCACATCACTACACAACTAGCAACTGCATTCTAACGGAGGTGGTGTGGTTAACATAAACCTTGCCGGGAGGCAGTTAATTAGGATTTCATCAGTATTACTAATGGGGTACATATCAGGCACTCATGATTTACTGACTGATACATTATTTGTATGGATTAATATAAACATGAATAATGCACTGAATATCATTTTAATATTTACAGATGACAGTGAGGGAGTGATAATAATTACTCATCCCAAAATAATGTCCTGCTTTGAGCTATTTATAGAGATAAAATTCTCCTCTGAGTGCGGAAAACTTGGCACTCTACATTACCATCATTAATCTGTTAAAATTTTGAAAAGGTCTCAGGGCATGACGGGTCATGATACATGTAATGCTTTCTTAAAGTACATCAAAGATTAAGTAGTTGTGGTAACTGTCAAGATGGTATTTCTAACTAAAGCTATCATTCTTCTTACTTACTAAAGATTTATTTCTAAGAAAATGAAAGCAACTAGACCTATCACTAAATGTAATTAATACCCCCGAAAGACTGCTTTATCAACAGAAAAAGTTAGTAGTAACAGAATACCTTGCAAAAAACTAAAAAAGATATGGTTCTTGGCAATAACTCTGTAATTTGTCAAGATAGAGTTAAGGATCTTGTACACTGCACTTCCTCTTATTGTGCTTGACCACTGTATGAAGTTGAACTAAATTCCAACCAGTAGTTTTCAAGTTATGCTCCGAACAAGGAAAAGTAACAAAGGGCAATAGCTCTGTTATTAGCCAAGATGGAGATATGGTTCTTGTGCACTGCTCTTCCTCTCAATGTGCTTGACATTGTATGAAGTTGTATTGAATTCCAAACAGTAGTTTTCAAGTTATGCTCCAGAAAAGGAAAATGCCACGGACAGACTGACTGCCCACCCTACCAACCATCGAGTGACTCCTATATAACCCCCTCAACTTTGTTCCGGGGTTTAAAAAACAAAAAGGCCAAGATGGCTCTATATTGCTCACCTGCGGCTTATGACAATATGTGACCAAACTTCAACCGTAAACTTTATATTAAAAACACAAACATTCTGTTTGACCTTGACAAGGCAAACCTTTTGTTGACCAATTTACCTGATGATTGGGTTGTGAATTTTTCCTGTATGGCATACACAAAGTTTTTAACCGGGTGACCTAGATTTTGACCCTAGATGACCCATGTTTTAACTCAACCTAGATTTTTTCAAGGCAATCATACTGACCAAGTTTCATGAAGATAGAATGAAAAATGCAACCTCTATTGCATACACAAGGTTTTTCTATTATCTGACCAAGTGACCTAGTTTTTGACCCGAGATGACACATATTCGAACTTGATCTAGATTTCATGAAGTAAGTCATTTTGACAGATACCAGGCAATCACAACATCTCACCTTCACACTTCATGCTCAGGTGAGCTAAAAAGAATATCAATAAGGAATATTTAAAATAGTTTTCTTTTTCCAGAGACAAACTAGGCCTGTTTATTTCACTAAAATTAAATTAGTGAAATAAACAGGCCTACTTTGTCTCTGGAAAAAGAAAACTATTTTAAATATTCCTTATTGATATTCTTTTTAGCTCACCTGACCATAAAGTGTGAAGGTGAGATGTTGTGATTGCCTAGTATCTGTCAACCCTTAACCTTTAGTATGCAATAGAGACTGGGGGAAATCTAATGTATGACCTTGACCATTGATCTACTGATCCCCAAAACAATAGGGATCAAATACTCAGTCAGACTATCATCTTATAAAGTCTGAAGACTGGGGATCATAAAGATCTCCAGTTACTGGGTGGAAAGGAAGTATGACAGACAGGGCAAAAACATTATGTCTCCCGAGAGATGAGGAAGAATTAAACTCCTACTTAGTTACACTTTTACTCTGCTGATAACTAGGAGTCCTGATTACATCAATGAAAGATGATCATGATCTACATTTTCCTCTATTCAGTCAGTACAGTTTTCATGAACACCCCTTCAACAGTAAATGGTACTGTCCAAATTGAAAGATTAGACAAGTCCATTAGAGAAAATTTCGAATCACCTGCTGTATATACAAGTAAATCCTATTTAAGATATGACCAGCGACACGGGAAATTGGGCCTTTGGACAAAATACTTGGAAACTAGCTTTCTTGCATATCTGAACAAACAATATTTCAATATCAATATTGGAAAATTTCAGTTACCTACGTTCAGTACATACAAAACTACAACATTTTGAAAAAGTATACCTAAGGCGTCATTGTTCACTCTAAAAATGACGTCACATACCACAATTTGACGTCAAAACTCACTTCACGTGTTACATGGGCAGTACAGTATTCCGGTAATCATTTCCTAACAACATCATTTGTTTTTGGTTGCAACATTATATACTCTTTCAATATATACAACGCGTTGCAGTTGGGTTTGCCCGTTCGCTATCTTGGCAATCGATACAGTTATAATCTTACGTCACTCATAGCGCAATTTTGAAACTATTATTAGAGCTAGTTTATAGGTTAACTCCTCCCCATTCAAGGACATTTAGGTGCGAGCGTCCAGCTTCTTTCTCACGTCGTCAATTGGCTCCGCCCAAAAAACCCGCATGGTAATTTTAATGCAAGTGACAAACAGTATTTAATAATGTTAAATATAGGTTTCTTCGCGTATTTTGTAGTGACTTCAAGATAAATTATATAGATCTTCTGTTTTTTTAAAATGTTGATTAATATTCTCTTTTAAAGGAGATCTCCTTCAATTACAGTGATTGAGCTACGGTATCTTGCATTTATTATAAGTGTAGACTGTAAGTTTATGAATTAGTTTACATGTAAATTATGTTCCGGAACTTTACACATCGGAATTCTATTGCAGTAACATGTTATCCTACACAATTCATGATGAAAAAAAAATATGTTGTGATGCATTTTTCATAAAATACGTTTTTCAGTCTGTTTCTCAACTCGCCTTGTCAATTTTGTTTGCCAAAGTGGAATAAAATGTCAAGAAAGTAATTGAATTGCGAAATTATCAATAATTGAGTACATCGATGCGTGAAAAATATTTTTGTCTCTGGCAGTACTGGAACTCCTTTTATTTCGCAGAGCGTCGCCACAAAAGGTAAGGAAGTCTACGACTACTAAGTATCTAATGCCGTACTGTACGTACTGACATAATCAGTGCTCTGTCAAAATCTTTACTTGTACGGACGTTGTATTAACATACCCAAGTTCCATCTCTACTGCCAACAGTGAACTCGACATTTTCCCTTGTGAACAGTGTTTTTACTTTAAAAGCCGTGCGGTCGGGCGTTGAGTTTAAGAAAAAAATACAAATCAATGAACAGGGGCGTAGTTACTTCGGCCATAACTTGAAATGAAACGGCAGACATGACAGTCAGACCAGTAGATATATAACGATCATCTAATTTGTTTCACTTTATCTCATATATTTACATGTATTTCAATTCTTTTTTATTCCAACCAATATAAAAATCTGTAGATGAGTGTTGGATACTGCATCCTGACCAATCCAATTTACCGCCCGTAGTCATACATGAGCGAAATGTTGGACTCGTGACTGCAGAGTTACACGATTACTCAAAACTTTGTAAATTTATTTCGGCTTTTTTCACATTTTGAAGAAGAAACATTAGCGAATGATAAAGAAAACATATTTAAAGAATCTGCGGGAAAACGACAGTCTTAGTGATTTTATAGGCTGATATTTTCAAGTTGTTCACCTTCTAGTTATAAATAACAGATCTGTGAAAGGGGTCTCACTGAAACGCCAACTTAATTAGGCTATTGGAACGCTGCTGTATATGTCCAACCCATAGTACAGAGGGGGTCCGACATGTCTGGCACAGGACTTTCTGCTGTCAGACAAGCGGCTTTTCTGTCCCGGGTCCCGGTTGTCCGCAGGCTAGCCGAAATGTTGAGGGCAAAAAATTAAAACGAATAAATATTGTACGAAAGTCCTGTTTTACCTAGCCCAGACATTTTAGATCTATTTGCAGTATTGGGATAACATTTTAATCTTGCTTACTTTAAAAGTGCGCTGTTAATGTGTTTTATTCTCATTTTTATGCACATGTATTACCTCGTGGAGTAGCCTCAATATTTCGACTGCAAGACAGAACAATTTTACAAACTGATATTACATCTAGTCTGCCTTTGCGAAGGGCGGCCATCGTATGTAGCAAAAAGCACTTGCGTGGATTAGTTGGGCTATTCGTTGAGGTACGCAATAAAACTTCCATAGTTTATTTCATAAAGTTTTGGGAAAGATTCATCAATTAGTGTACACCTGGCTCCGCCATTTACCAAATGGCACTTTAATATAGACTTTATCCGATACTGCTTCTGTTATGACTTTAAATTTTTCTTTTCCACGTTCGGACGTAACGTCAGAATCAAATAAAAACGATCGTATGCGCCCCTATTTGACCTTTTCAATGAAAACACGGAGGGAGGAGTTAACCGATATCTACATGCTCTATTAATAGTTTCAGATTCGCCTTTGTGTGACTTAAGATTGTAATTATATTGACTGCTAAAATAGAGAGCGGGCAAAGCCAACTGCAACGCGTTGTATCATATCTGGTGAACTATTTCATGTCTTCTTTCCACGATCTGCCTTTTTCACAGGGTATAGCCAAGTTTTAAAAAAAGAATAATTTCAAATCGCTGTTGCCATAGCAATGGTCTTGGGAGGATTTTGAAGCAAAATAATATGTTTCTGTTGAGTAAAATATAGTAGCTATCAGTTTTTATCATTGGTTTTGCATTTAAAGAGGGTGTCAAAAATGTAAATTGTATGGTTTTTATCAATTATTGTCAAATAATGTTACAAATGTCCGAAGGTACATTTTCGCGCGTCGAAGGTCATATCATTAAATATCAGTCTAATCTTCAACAGTTATACTAACGTAGTCCCTGATCTAAACTCTTTCATGATTGTCTCCCTTTCTTTCTGCACCATATCTCCATGCATTGACGATACTGTGAAATTAGCATCTCTCATCTTTTCTGTTAACCAGTCAACCTGAAGTTTGCAATACATTTCTTTTTCAAATTACATCAATAATTACATTTAGACTTCTTTCACTCTTGACATGCTTGATTTAAGAACGGATTCAACAATATTTCAGTTTTTCACACGGCGGCAGGTTTACATGTACATTACTATCCTTCCTTGGGAGTGTCCACTTAGGGTACTAGAGGACCCAAGTTTGAATCCTGCTTGGGGCGAAGGATTTTCCACTATTACATTTGGTGCCAAACATAAATAACCCATGCGTTTAGAAGTGATAGCAGCCTTAGAACATCCCACAGACATTCATACTCCAAGCATTCAAGGACAAGTTCTAGTAATGAGGGGGTGTATGTAGTAGAGGTATAATACAGCACTTGTACTTCCTTGCCATTGAGCTAGCTTTTATGGTGACGTGGTAGAGTTTCCACTAAGGGTACTAGAGGACCCGAGTTTTAATCCCACGCAGGGCAAAAGATTTTTCATGGTTACAATAGGAAATTGCCAAATTTCTCACACAAGTCAAGTTGGTAGCTGGGATTGCATCCATGACCCTAAATCAGCGACTGAAAGTGATTTCAAGTCAGCCATTTTCACAACACAACAATGGAGGCAAGTCTCTTTATCTATAGAAACTGCAATAACTTTTTTCAACTTAAGCTCTTGCCCCTGTTTCAGTTATAAAATATTTCCTTTAAAACTAGTGTATACCTGGATAAGAGGATACAAAAAAGAAAGAAGTATCACCGTGGAAAACAGCTATAACTAGTGCTATATTGTTACTCAAACTGTCTCTGACAGCAAAGTGGACAGTATATGAGTCCAGATTATTAAGATCAGACTGGAGGGGTATGCACATCTAGATTCATACTCGTCACAAAGGCTTGTTTTTTGCCCCATCAGGGTGGACATAACAACTTTAAAAATTCTACAAGGTCAAGGTAAAGTTTTCAATTATATTGAAAACAGCATACATCAATACAGAGATTCCATTACATAGTGAATAATTACCGAGCAAATTCTTTAGTATCCCTGACCTAAAATGCACATGATATTCATGTTTCCTATGAACCTCAACCAACCATGAAAATTTGTAAAAAGCTAACCCTCCCTTCAGTGCAACAAGGTTAAAATATGGAGTAACAGCCTTGTTGTCCAAAAAAATGGAAGATGTACAAATGTAGAGTGAAACAGAAGGATAAATACCTTTCTCTTTGTGTTACAGAAGATGACTGCCTGTGTAATTGTTAATGTATCGTAGAGATCACAAAGTGTGTCAAACTTCCATTCCTCTCTCTCCACGGCAACAAAGAACTGCTTGATCCCTTCTAGTGTCAATTCATCACTGAAATATACAATTGTACCTGTGTAAGTGCTCACCTAGATAGAACGCTCACCTGTCTTAAGCAATTAATTAGAAGTACATGTATGTCCCTATTGCCCAAGTTATGTCAGTAAGGCCAGTGTACTTTATTTTTCTCTAGGTTTTTTTTTCACCAAAGTTGATGTCAGTGTATATAGATGGTAATGTCCAGAACCAACATTCATCTATGTATATTTTACAAGAAAATAAACGCAAGTGGTATAAATGATCAAAACAGGATAAGTTTAACTGTCTTTTATTTTCTATGTATATTTATCAAAGGCGTTTATGCATTCTTTTCCAAACGTCTACTGGATGTGGTAGCTCAAAAACATTATTAGAACAAAAAAGCTTGAAGTTTGAAAAAATATTTTGGGTTTGGGGTGAAATTAAGTGGGAAGGGGGTGAAATTTTCAAGGGGTTTTTGTTTCGAGAAGGTGGGTGGGTTCTTTAGTCGGATTTCAGAAGAGGAAGCAGATCCACGATGAAACAAAGATTGTCATGTTTAAAAATTCTGTTGCTTTTTTCCTCCTGCAGTTGGAGATTAAAAAAAAATTCTGGCCTAAACATGTATTATTCAGGCAACTGCTTTGGATGACTGACATCATCATGACCATGTTTCAGTTGTAACTGACTGCTAAAGACAGGTGCCGCTGTATTGTACATTTTTATTTTAAAGTGTCTGAACTAATATTACGAAAATGAAACAATGTGACTTTATCTGTTGGATTAACATTTTCTGTCATCTGAAAAAAATGTCACTCTTTTCTAAACAAAACTTTTTTTAATTAAGATGTCTGAGCAAAAGCATTAAAGTTATATTACCCTTCAAAATATCCATATTGAGGTATGATCAAGAATGCAGCTGAAAACTTGTACTTCTTTTAGTTTCAAGGAAAACAATTTTATTTCTCTACACCAAGGTACATGACTGTAATGTTAGTTTTGGCTTAAACAAAGTCTTGAAATTAACCACTGATCTCTCTCCAAAATATATGAAGTAATATCTGCCTATTCATGAAATGTCAGCACGTAAAACAATCCCTGATCATACTGTCCCAGATAGAATCAATTAACATCCAAACTCACTCATTTTCAGTTTAATTCCTAATGTTTTTATAATAACCTCCCTTTAAAGATTCATAAATAATTCACTAAATCATGTAAATGGGTTATAAAATAGTGATATCCTGCTATCATTCAATGAGCAAACTGTCTTCAGACTTAAAAAACCTACAACTTTAACTTCCTACATGACACCAATATCATTAAATATTCAGGCATTTTGCATTCATAAGTATGGTAATATCTATCATCCAACTTACCACCATAATTGAATAACTAGTTTGGTTTTAATTGCTCCAGAAAACTCCCCCACTGAAAATGATTTATTCTGATAATATGGCTATTCCTGGGGTCTCTAATCAATTAAAGGAAGTTGATATTTCTTAAGAAACAATAATTCATCAAGAAACACATTAATTTATCTTTCAATATTCATGGACAATATTGAAACAGTGCTTTTTGTGGCGGAAAATAATCTATCTAGATGTAAATTTACAAATTTAATAGAGAATATCAAAAATGATAAGCATTGATGACAATGTACATGTACCATAAAAATGAAGTCACAATGGACAGACAAGAGAGCCATGATGGCTCTACATCGCTCACATACCTTCCAATGTCATTTCTGGACACCTTCAGCCTCACAGGGTTGTTACATTTTCACACAAAAAATTCGTTTTAAAACATGGTTTAAAGAAGTTGGATAAAATCAAGGCATTTTCAGTTTAACATAGTCATGTGTCCATAGTAATTCAAGAAAAATATGTATTTATTATTACAGTAAACTTCGTATATAACAACTCTGGATATAGGGAAATTCTCGAAATAACAAACAAATTTTTGGGGCTCTGATGTTTTCTTCAGTTTATTTAATATATAAATGCTAAATGGATATAACATACTGCGGATATAACGAACAAATATAAATGGTCCCAGGGAGTTCGTAACATAATGCAGTTTACTGTATTACACATGGATTACAGACAAAATTTCATTTGAAGAAAAACAGGCACTGACTTCTAAGAAGATTTTTTAAAGTTAAACTACTGTTAAAAGTGACTATCAAACTTGAAGGATAAATATCAGAGATCTGTACTCCTTAAAACAGAAAACTTAACCCACGTTACAACCAAAAAACACAAGTTCATAGTATAATAATAATAATAAACTGTACAGATATATAGACTAGTTTTATTCCTACTTAAGGTAGTGAATGTGTAATGAGTACTTCCTGTTTAAGGATCATTTGGAATACTTTGGATTTTATAAGTGTTTCTATTTTGTACTGTGGCGCATTGGTTAGAGATCAAGAGGTCCTGAGTTCAATCCCCAAAGGAGTCACATTTTTTTTCGTTATTTTTTCGTTTTTAGTTATCAAATTGAATAACATGAAAAATTAAGCCATTTAACAAGATTTGAAAACTGTATCTTAATTTTCCTTGATTTCATCAAGCTGTACAGTTACTTGAAAATATATAAAAAACAAGAGCTGTCCCTCACAAGTGACGAATGCCCCCGAAAGAGGTGCCTCACAGTCTGTGTCCTCTCCATGTGCTCAATAAATGTGCTATGTAATTTTAAAGCCTTTCCATGCATGACAGAGTAATCATGCTACAGTATTCCATTACTTTAAACACTAAGTGTGACCTTGACCTTTGAGGTAGGGACTTGGGTCTTGCACCACACATCCGCTTGATGTGCTAGACATTTGTGCCAAGTTATTTTAAAATCCTTCAAAGCATAATAAAGTTATAGTCCGGACATAAATGTATGCATATATACAGGATTCCATTACCTATAAACTCTAAGTGTGACCTTGACCTTTGTGGTAGGGATGTGGGTCTTGCACGCGACACGTCGTCTTGATGTGCTAGACATTTGTGCCATACTATTTTAAAATCCTTCAAGGCATGACAAAGTTACAGTCCGGACCGAATGTGTGCATATATGCTTATAGAGGAATCCATTACCTTCAAACTCTAAGTGTGACCTTGACCTTTGAGCTAGGGACCTGTGTCTTGCACGCGACACGTCGTCTTGATGTGCTAGACTTTGTGCCAAGTTATTTTAAAATCCTTCAATGCATGACAAAGTTACAGTCCGGACACGAATGTGTGCATATATGCATATATAGAGGAATCCATTACCTTCAAACTCTAAGTATGACCTTGACCTTTGAGCTAGGGACGTGGGTCTTGCACGCGACACGTCGTCTTGATGTGCTAGACTGTGTGCCTAGTTATTTTAAAATCCTTCAATGCATGACAAAGTTACAGTCCGGACACGAATGTGTGCAAATAGAGGATTCCATAACCTTCATACTCCCAAGTGTGACCTTCATCTTTGAGGTAGGGATGTGGGTCTTGCACGCGACACGAGCGCTCTTGATGTGCTAGACATGTGTGCCAAGTTATTTTAAAATCCTTCAATGCTGACAAAGTTACAGTCCGACACGAATTTGTAAGTGGGCGCGGACGGACGGACGGACAGACGGACGGACAGACGGTGCGATTTTAATATGCCATCCTTCGGGGGCATAAAAAACGTGCTCATTTTTAAAAGTTGAATATCTCAAAAAATAGACGGTAAAACATTTTTATTTTTTCTTATACTTCAATTCATATACTACATATAAAAGTTTTAGAATCAATAGTGATGGCCCTACTCCGAATATTTTGCTACATTCGTGTATATGTACATGTGTGTTATGTCTCGTGGCAAAATTAGGCAAATTGTATACCCTAGTTTTTGGCATTATTGCATATTTTTTGTTACACATGTTAAGCTTGTAGAATTATCATTCATGTTTTGTAATTCTACATTTCTTGCAGTACTTTTTGGAACCTAGAAAAAAATTAAATGTAAATAGATACTTGCAAACATACCTATTTTAACTTTTATGGTACTTTTTAATATGGTCAGTATTTCTAAAGTGGGGGTAGGGCAACAAAAAATGGAATTAATTTTTAATTAAACGGTGAAATGTCTTTAAAGTTTGCAAACTAGTCGGTTAACAGATGTAGATTATATAAATTTTAAGTTTAATGTGTTTTGGAATAGTGTTCATTAGACCCCCACTACCTTAATATGGTGTAAAACAATGAAAATCATTTTTGACTATCCCAGTCAAATATGTATATTATACAAATATGGATGTAAATGTATGGGTTTTTTATATGGCCTTTAAAAAAATCATGTGGCCTTGAAAAAATTAATTTATACAGCCTTAAAAAAAAATGCATATGGCTTTGAAAATAGAAAAAAAATTATGTGGCTTAAAGTTCACGTAAGAAGACAGTAACTCCGCAAAGAATCACTGAACTGGATAAGCTGACAACATGCACAACTTGGCTTGGCACTGGTCATTTATCTTAAGTTTGTTTAAAATTCGCCAAGCGGTTTAAGAGGACTTACAGAGACAAACATACAGCTATAGTTAAGTTTCAGTATAATCCATCCAGGCATGTAGGAGGAGTTCCGTGGGCAAACTGACAGGGGGACGGACAGAGAGACAGCATCAAATTGTCTCCCCCACATTAGGTGGGAGACATATCAAGACCAACGCCCGTGTCTTTTTAATAGTTTTAGGGTATCCAAGAAACAGTGGATACATTTTTGAATATGGTTAATGTTTCAAAGAAAGGAATTCTAATGTTTCTGTCATAAACATACATGTGACCTCCAAGTTGGTGCCTTATTTTGGCCAAAAAGGACATTCTTTGAAAAAAACTATACATGTATACCTTAAAGGAGACAATGCAGTCAAATTTTCTAACAAAGATGTGACACTTGATGAATCCAATCACCCTGTTACATCTTGTACATGGGACATCTGTAGTTAGGTACAAACATGCATAAAATTTACCGTTTTACAAGGATCCTTATGGGGTCAGTCATGAACTTGCTGGTCATCTCAAGAATCTCGTGCGGCAGCGTGGCTGAGATCAGAATGACTTGTGTTGCCGGTGGGAGATATCTGTATACATCATAAATCTGTTCCTTAAAGCCTGAAGAAGTCAAAATGTTTCACCGTTACCTTATTTATACAATACGGACCAAAGCTTTCCTAATGTTGACATATTCTGTATTCAACAGTCGACCTCACAGTGTTTTTATTACTCATTCTTGTAGCTGGACCACTTTTTTCAGCAGTGTTAAAATGACATTGTGAGAGAAGCATATATACACAATTTAGAAACTGGCCAAGGAACACACCTAACTTTTAGCATTTATAACATTAAGTCTAGTTTTAACAAACACAACACAACTTTTCCATATGAAAGAGATTTCGATTTTAAACTCAGTCAGACAAACAAGAAAGCTATCAACTTAGAAATGTCTCGCCAGTTTTTTTCTTTAATTTCTTACACTGTAACTTAATCTCTACCAAGTTGACTCTGTTATAACATCTGTTAATGTAAGTCATGTTTGCTACAATATTTCTTTACAATATGCATTTATTTTGAGGATCAAAACTAGTGACCTTGACGAAAGAAACACAGTATGCAATCTACATGTAAGGTTAAATTTTAACACATAATTTATGTTTCAAGTCAATGTAACTTTTTTGAACATTCAAGTGACTTGACCTTGACCCAAAAGTATCTGACTTAGAATCAACCCAAAATGCAATTTTAAACTTGTTATAAACTCGTGGTGCCTATACACAATGTGGTAGGTCAACACGAAAATCAAAGATATAAGATATTGGGTGAGGGCACTGATCATCACTCGATCTTTAACATTGCAGCCACTGGGTCTAAACCATAAATGTCATTTTTAAATGGAAAATGCTACATGACAGAGGTGGTTTGCAATCAGATGGAATGAAGAATTTTCCATTGAATATTACAGTTATACTACCTTTGTTCAACATCTCATCAGCCTCGTCCAATATTAACATCTTTATAGCTCTTGTTCTCAAGTTTCTCCTCTTGATCATATCTGAAATAAACAAAGTGATTCTTTTTTTGTTGTTGTTGTAGGAGTTCTACACCCATTTCAATGGTCATTTTAACAGGCGAGCAGCTAATTACCATTTATCTAACCATCTTTCCTTGGATGAACCAGTACTACACTCCTATCCTCCGTCAGAAACTGCCAACTTTCTCACATAAAGAGACATAGTCGGTAGCAGGGCTCGAACTCATGACCCTCAATATATCAGAGGTAACAGTGATTTCAAGTTAGCGACTCTAACCATCCTACCATGGAGGCATCCTTTCTTTTGTAAATAACAGTTCCTTCCTTAACACATTTAATACTAGGTTTAAGTAGAGGGGTACTTGGATTGAGATGTCTGACAAATATTATGCATGATTGGACAATTCTTTTTTTAAGTTGCAACAAGAAAACACAACTGAGGTTATCAACAACAGATCCTGAGGAAGTACATGCACCTATTTGTCTCTGACAACTTTTTATAATTGAGCAGCTGAAGGCAACCAGTACAAAGAACACAAGACAAGTATAATATAAAATTGTTTACTGAATTGAGACAAGAATAGTTTTCATAGAAAAGGACTAAACTTGAATAATAAAATATCTTTCAAGGAAAGCAAAAATAAAGACTTAACTATGAATATTGTAAAGACAGGTTTCAAGCTCATTTTACCACCATTTTCTCTTCAGAAACTGGACATGAAATGCTATAAACTTGCTTTTAATTCACATGAGAGATTTAGAAACAGTAAAGCAAATGTTTTATCTTATCAGGATTTATTAGATTACTTTTGTATGTAAGATATCTGATCATATCTAGAGAACACATACTGTATTAAATTGCAAAATCTGAATATAATACTTGAGCAGATTACTAACATATGATCCTTCTTGATACCTGCTATGACGTCACAGGTTATGTCCAATATCAATGCTGATTGGCCGAGGAGTTTCATGCATTTTGTGTCTCATTGTTTTTATACAAAGTCAGTGAGCCATGGTGAGAACTCATGCACTGAAATGAGCCCTGCAGGTTACACTGTATATACCTTTAATTGAGGACCAATAGGACAACAAGACAACTACATCTAGTACAACACAATCACTTGTCGTCAATCTACAAAAGGTAAAGCTAAATGTAATACCAAATACTCTGCCAGGTGTTCCCGAGACAACGTGCTGCCCATAATCCAGCTTCCTAATGTCTTCTCCAATGTTTGTACCTCCAATACAAGAATGACACTGTACATTCATATAGTCACCCAAAGCCAGGATCACCTGAAATTTGCAAAGAAAAAAGTTATTTTCTATTCATTTCAGCTGGCATTTTATCCATAAAGCTTGCCATAAAACTTTATCCATACAGTAGTATTAGTACAGAACCCATGGTGACCTTGACGGGCATGGGTCTCATCCCATGTGTAGCTTGCATGTATGTT
Organism: Saxidomus purpurata; assembly: GCA_022818135.1. NCBI lineage: Eukaryota > Metazoa > Mollusca > Bivalvia > Venerida > Veneridae > Saxidomus > Saxidomus purpurata. Next base: position 46,312,508 of record JAFMSR010000001.1, on the reverse strand, counting down.
GTACTGTCCTTATGTCAAGTATCATTAAGATTGGAGTTGTAGTTGTAAAGATATAACAACGTCAAGAAAATGAAGCTTGCATTGAAAGTTTAAACAACGCATTAACACAAACGCTGGGGCTAGAAGAATAGCCCTCCTTATTCTTCGAATAGTTGAGTAAACAAGAGCTGTCCCTCACAAGTGACGAATGCCCCCGAAAGAGGGGTCACAGTCTGTGTCCTCTCCATGTGCTCAATAAATGTGCTATGTAATTTTAAAATCCTTCCATGCATGACAGAGTTACCATGCATACAGTATTCCATTACTTTTAAATACTAAGTGTGACCTTGCAGACAACACATTGTCTTGATGTGCTGAAAATTTTTGCATAGTTATTTTTAATCAATTAATGCATGACAAAGTTACAATCCGGACACAAATGTATGTATATATACAGGATTCCATATCCTATAAACTCTAAGTGTGACCTTGACCTTTGAGGTAGGGACATGGGTCTTGCACGCAACACATTGGCTTGATGTGCTAGGCATTTGTGCCAAGTTATTTCTAAATCAATCGATGCATGACAAAGTTATAGTTCAGACACAAATGTATGCATATATACAGGATTCCATTACTTAAAAACTCTTAAGTGTGACCTTGACCTTTGAGGTAGGGACGTGGGTCTTGCACCTGACACATCGTCTTGATGTGCTAGACATTTGTGCCAAGTTATTTTAAAATCCTTCAATGCATGACAAAGTTACAGTCCGGACACAAATGTGTGCATATATGCATATATAGAGGAATCAAAAGTGCGACCTTGACCTTTGAGGTTGGGATGTGGGTCTTGCACGCGACACTTTGTCTTGATGTGCTTAACATTTGTGCCAGGTTATTTTAAAATCCTTCAATGCATGCCAAAGTTACAGTCCGGACACGAATGTGTAAGTGGAAACGCACAGACGGACGGACGGTGCGATTTTAATATGCCAACCTTCGGGGCATAAAAAAGAATCAGATGAAAGCTGCATGATCTTCAAGAAAGCAACTTAGAACAAGACATCAATAAAAATCCCCTGCTACTGCAGGATAAGAAGCCCCAAGTGTATATAGTAATCGTTTACTTACCTTCTGTATTTGTGTGGCCAATTCTCGAGTTGGTGACAATACCAGAGCCTGTGTTTCTCTGACCTGAGTGTCGAGACACTGTAAGACGGAAATAGAAAATGTCGCTGTCTTTCCTGTACCAGACTGTGCTCTGTGAAACAGAAAAAAACACTTCAGCCTTACAACAGTGAAACTTCATTTCCATTATAATAATGTTTTGTCAAAACAACTTCCATTGGAGCAGTCTGCATCAAATCACAATGGTAACTTGCATGGGGGGTTATAGAAGAAATTTATTGTATGTTTTGTATAGAAACTACATTTACAGTGCAAAATTATATACAGTTCCGAAATTAGTTTTATCATGATAAATAATAGTTCAATAGATTTTTAATAATAGTCAGCTTTTAACCTTTACCCTGCTGGTGACAAATGATTTCGCCTTTGCAACCAGTGCAGATAATGATCAGCCTTCACATCAAAATGTCTACAGCATGATCATGATCAGCATTGTTTACTTTTCAGTCAGTAAATTTTCAGTGTGCATCTGTTTAAAAATGAGTAGTGCTTTATAGAGGCAAGTTCATTTTAGAAATTTTGTAGGAAGAGTTACATCCCCCTTCCCCCCACATGAACTAACATGACCTTAAAATGTACTTATCTGTAAGCATATGTCAGACTCTTTATCAACTCAGAGTTTAGCACCGTTTTTAGTCTATGTACAACATGTCAAGCACATTCACTAATATACATGTAAGCTTTAGTCTAACATAATGCAGCAAGAAACAATATCCCTCAATTTCTAAAAGGATCATTGTAATTTTCTCTCAACAATACAATTAACTGCTAACATCGGGTGTACATGCAGGGCCAAAAACTGATAAAACTTCCTGAGGCCAGATAAAACATTTTTCTATATACAAAACTGTTTCTCTTTTTAATAACATATGTATTATTGGTTAATAAATTACATACAGTCAATTTCTTATTCAAATGTCTGACTTCAGAGTAATTATACTACCAACATGTATTCAGTACTATATACTCACTGTGCAATAACATCTCTTCCTTTAACAATGGGCTTGATAGATCTCTGCTGGATTGCCGAGGGCTTCTCAAAACCTGAAAATACCAATACAATATAGAATTTCAAAGGTCATACTCATGCTGGATAACATACCATGTACTGGTAAGTTTTCCAGCCATCATCCCACACAGCAAGTGTGACAGATGTATAAAACTATCTCAGAGGTATGGCAAAGACTATCTTAAAGCTAAATCCATATTTGCACTGTCTCATAAACAAATGCCGCTATTTTCATATTTTGTTTTTCGTCAGGTGCGGCTTTAGAGTTTTGGATCAGACCTACTATGAATCCTTACCAGAATAACAGAACATGCAAATTTTCATCTCATGTACGTTGAGTAGGGAAATATGGACATGTTTGGGTCATATAATTATAAATTCATCTTTTCAAACAATTTGCGATGTTCTACAACCAAAGTTGACCATAAAACATCAATTTTTCAAACCTACATCATTGTCTTTACATTTACAACGGACATTCCAAATACCTTCTCTCGCGAGATCCCGTATGATGCAATCGCATTCATTTTTCATGTAGTTCAGAATGCTTGATATTTTCCTTTTGTTTAGTGTTTAGATGATATATAAAGGACAAGTGTAATTATAAAATAGTATTTACCACTATGTTTTTTATTTCAAAAGAAATTTACTTTATTTTCGACGTGGAACAGACCCTGGAAGTGTTCGTGCCAAAACGCACGTGGTCATGTAAATAAATAAACTGTCCCCCCCGACCTTCGGCGATTTCCCGCAGAGATCCCTTTCCAAAGGTTCTTGGGAATGGTCACGTGATAATTGTCAAATCGGCAAGATGGCGGCCAATTGGTGAAAATTCTGACCTGCTCGAAACTTTCCTTGTGCTTTACGTAAAATAGATCAAATTTGGCAAATAAAAAGATTATAGTCTGATTTTCCATAATACTAACACCAAATCAAAATTTCAGGAATTGTAACAGGGAAATAGTTTGAAACTGGCTTCTAAAACTTAACAATAGCCGTGGAGTATTTCCCTGTTTGAAATACTACTGCATAAGAAATTTGTGTATTTCCTAGTCTTTTTGTCCTACTTTCGCTTTATTTAATGTTGTAAACAGTCAGAGATATACTTTGCACATCATTTGAAGCAAAATTCTTTAATTATAATTCAAAATAGGCATGCTTATTTATGTACAACCTATTTACAGCCTCTCTCTGTGAGACTTCTGGAAAATTATGAAGATATTTGAAAACTGGAAAACCTACTTTCGTTTTTGAAAAGGAAAATATAACTTATTAATTCTTTTGTTAAACTCAAATTTTCAACACAATATAGTCTTAGTTGATGCAGTATGTCATATTTTTCCTTCTGACAATCTTTCAAAACGAAACATAAATTCGTCAAATCAATCTGCTGAAACCTGGTTTTGACGTCCGACTAACATAAAGAAGGCATACATGTTGTTTAAGGTCGGAAGGAAATGTTTCTCCATTTTTTTGAAGATATGTGTTCGTATGTCAATGCACACTTTTAATGAGAAAAAATATTTCATCCGCATTCTAATATTTAATCATTTTAATTGTGGTATGTGTTTGCTTAGTTATTTCAATAATTGCCGTTGTATTAAAGAAATCGATTACCAGATTTTGCAAACATACTTACATTTAATAGCGTAAAATAAGATGAGCAGCTTAACAAAAAAGAGAAACAAATCATAATAATTACAATACCAATTTGAAAATATTAATGGCAATTACTGCAATTGAAATGTGAAGAAAACATATCCTCGCACGTGCTTTCGCCCCCCCACGAAACGTCAATCATCTGATCATATGTTTTCAAACCGCTATCTACTTAATTATGTTTGATTTATAAAATACTCCGCCCTTGTCTTCTATGATTGACAGATGTAAGTCACGTGTTGGTGGCTAACTGATCACGCCCGCTTATTCGGTTGTTACGCGTCTAAATGTTGTATTTGAATTTAGTTTTCGTCGCGGCGCTGCTCAAGGCAATCAATAAGGACACATCGGATAATAAAAACAGTAAAAGGGCACATGTGTCTTTTGCGGAAAAAGCCACAGGGCGCTATGAAAATCGACGTGGCGCTTCTGAAAGGCGACAGGGTGCCGCGCCCTTCCATCCCATGCTAGCTGGAGCACTGGCTACACTATCTGTTGCCAGGTGCCAATTTGGCAGATAATTGGTAACTACGAAAGTGACATCATGTCGACATGATCAATAAAACATATAGTAAATTTTTTCATTCAATATACATGTATGCTTTTCCACCTCTAAAATCCATCAAGGGGATTATGACTATTACGCCATTTTTGGACCGAGGGGATTTTGACTGAGGGGACTTTGAAGTACAATCTTTTAAACTGTTGAATTTTTATGCTTTAATAAAATAATTTCTTTACATTACACAGACTTCCTTCTATAAGTTATTAACAAGATGGCTGTTGTTTTCACCTCGGACAGTGTTGCTATGCGTGTGCAGGTGCGCACAACTGTGAAATGCCTTGATGTCCGACCTGATCAATCTGACCCAAACAATAACATATTTCCCTATTCATCGTACTTTATATGAAAAGTTGCATGCCCTGTTTTTCCGGTAAGGTTTTCTAATGGGGCTTATCCAAAACTCTAGAGCCACACCTGATGAAAAACAAAAACGAAAATAGCAGCATTTAAAGCATTCTCGACTTCTCCTTGACATCATACTCACCAGTTAACCAATCAAATTATTAGGTCACGTTCATTTCTTCATTCGGTGAAGATGAAAACTCAGTCTTTACCACTGACTTATATGCAAGTTTAAGTTTATTTTAAACGAAACAAAAAGCTTTTGACAACATAGAGTTATTATAAAAACAATCGGATAGTTTCAAGGTACTAGTAATGGAAGATCATCGTCTTCTTTCATTTCTAATCTTGGTTATTATATTATACAAAGTTAAAGATGCATAGAGACCAGCCATGACAGCCGAGGCGTCACCTTTCCCGAATGTAAATTATTTTTCAGTATCCTTCTTTCTCCCCGACCCAAGGTTTCTCCGCGATTCGCGTGATAGTTATTTCCGACGAATGGTCGCACGCGAAGTAATTCCAAACATCCGGATTCTACGCAAGTTTGGTATCGAGCGATTTTACGAGAAAAATCATGCGAATCAAGCAGGTATTTGAAGAACTATACCTTTATCTTTGAAAGTATTAAAAAAAACTACTCCATTTTAACAACAACATTAACAAAAATACCTTTATTGCAAATCATCATTTACATGACTTTGGCAACGAACAAAATAAATACAAATATGGAAATAAGCTGAAAATTCTTATCCTCCATTTTGCCCTTGGTCAGGAGTGATTATTTCCCTTGCATCTAGAACATACTTACTGAATTTACCTGTAAAAAGTGAGGGAAGCACATAATGGAACAGCCCAATTTCAGCCAATCAGAATGGTAGAGATCCAGAAAGGCCCACTTCCAGAAAGGCCCAGTCCTAAAAGGCCATTTTTCAAAGGTACAGGAAAGGCCCATTTTTTTGATACTATATAATCAGTGAATAATCTAGGTTTTGATTTATATGAGTCCCTGGGACGCACATTTTTCAAAACAATGAGTCCCAGCAGAAACAATGAGTCCCTTCCAAAAGTCGAAATAGAACGACACCCCACTGCGAACGCCGTCGAGATGTTTTTTTTTCAAATTGTTTCAAAAGTATTGAGTTACTGAAATATTTATTTCCGTTAAAAATGTGCTGTATTAGTCAAAGTTTATTCGCCACTCGCGAATGTCGCGTAGGTGTGAAAATCGAGCAGACAAACAACTCCGTCAACTTTGAAACTCGAGCTATGTGACTCCACTGATTGAGTAACGTTTGATAATTTGTGAATGCGAAAAGTTTTTCAAAACTTAATTAACATTTGTAAGTTCCAACAATTCTTTATTTAAAATAAACGTTATGTTTATAACAAGATCGCAGGCCCCCCCCGCATCTTTTTCTATGTAAAAATGTCTTCTACATGATTTACTTTAAACCCCCCCCCCCAAAAAAAAAAAAAAAAAACCCGCGACTTCCCCCCCCTTTTACTCAAAAGCCCAGATGTTCGAGATCAAACACGCAAGGCACGGCCCCCCCCCTGAGTTTTGTTTGATCCAAGCGAACACGTGGCATTAAAAAGCGAAATATTTTGACAGGTTACGAGATCAAAGACTTACGCCGACGCTGAGTTTTCTTTGATCCAAGCGAAGCACGTGGCTAAAAAGACCGAATATTTTGACAGGTAGGACAAGTCTGATTATTTTGGAATTATAAAACTAGTTTGGAATAGACAATGTATTTATGGTAAGTTTTTTTGGGGTTATGCACTAAGCTATACAAATGTCGCAAACACGGCCGCAAATATTTTTAATTTAATAAATGTACAAAATTAAAAATACGTGTATCAAATTTTCACGGAAAAAATCTAATTTAATGTCCTGTTAGCTGTCTGGGTACGCGATTTTACACCCCCAAAGTGCCGCGATTTTTTAACGATTTCATGTAAATTCTTTAAATCGCAGGAAAAGTCCGGACATTCTTTTAAACAAAAAAAAAAAAAGAAAGCACATATTTCAATCTTTCCCTTATCATTTGTGCTTATTCACTGTATAATGTGTTTTATTCATAAGTTTTTTTTTAAGTTTGAAACTTTTGTTTAAATGTTGATTATTATTTAATGAATAAATGTGTTTTAATCATGTTTTTTTAAACTTGTATTAATGCTGATTATTTTTTAAAAAATCATTCATTTCACCATTGTTATTCTTCTTATAAAATGCATCTCATTGTTTGCTATGCACTTTGCACTGTTTGTTGATTTTCCTTTACATTTTGGTTGTATATAATAAATTCTCTATGTACATATTCTTTTTTAATCTTTTATTTCCCCAAGTTACTATTTAACATATAAAATAAAACTGGTCCTTTCTGGTATGGGCCTTTCTGGATTTGGTCCTTTTCAGTACTGGTCCTTTCTGGAAGTGGGCCTTTCTGACACCCATTCATCAGAAACCTCGGATTGCAGAGAAAGTGTCAGAGTGTATCAGAGAGTCAGAGGTCATAACATATCAGGTTATTTTGTGTAAACAACAAACGACTGCATTAAATTGTGTTTCTAAGAGCAATAATGAATAGTTATCTAAGAATTTTAGAGTTAAATTTCATTTGAAAAAAGTATTTTTAAACATGAGAATATGCGGAATCATTCCTTAGACCCTCGATTCGCGGAGAAAGAAGCATATTATCGTTTCAATGTACGAGAATTCAATCCACCGATTTGAAGTGTGTTCACTTAATCTATGCAAGTTGACACCACTGTGATGTTCAGTTATGAATGTGTGCAGTATAATAGATAGACATGATAAATAGATTGATAGTTCAATGGTTTTGTTGTCAAAATTTTCAAAAAAAAGATTTGAAACTGCCGTGTCGTACCATAGGCATATATGCCTCTCAACAATTCTTCCCTAAGACCCATGCTGTCAAATGTTGGCGTAACATCAACATCCTCGCTTGTCTCAAATTCTACTGTTTTCAGATCATCGGTGAGCACACGCCGCGAAGACATTTTTAGTTTTTTTTCCAATCTTTGTAAATGATCTCAATATTTCGGGCGTTTGCCATTAACGTAAATTATAATAAGCGTCTAAGGACCTCGAATAAACGCTAACGAACGTAAGTTTAGTTTATGTTGCGGACATCTTTTATTCTCTATTGTAGGTTTGAATCCTATAAATGTGGACTGTTTTCTATAAAATACAGAACTTTTCCTTTTTTATAAATAGAGCGATTTTTGTCATGGTTTCAAGTCTTTCATGTCCTACACGGCTATCCTTATTTTGAAGATCTATCTCAAAAATAGGGAAAAAACAGCATGTTAACCGTGATGCAAGAAAGTATTTGTTGCAAAAACACAATTAGTCGTCCATAGATATGATCATTATGATGTTTTCAGTAAAACATCCTACAATACTTTGTACATTTTCAAATATTTCTGAACAAAGAAGTTTATATGTGATGTGTATGAATGTATATAAGAGTAATGTGATGTGTTTGTCAAAGTCTAATTGAAAATTATCACACTATTATTTTTTCTGTTAGGTTAATGATATTGATAATATCAATATATATATATAATTTTTATTGTTGTAGAAGGCCACATTGAAATATTAGGTATGTGTATTGTTTATATGTATCTAAATGTGCATCCTTCATTAAATAAAGATGTTATTATTATTATTATTATTATTATTATTATTATTATTATTATTATTATTATTATTATAAAGTCCTGGTCAAGTGAGCATGTGCTGTATGCGAGTAGAAAAACAAGAATACCCCAGGTCACTTTCGTTTTAGCTGACACTTCAGATTTGGTCATCTATTCACCTGTCATAATGCTCCAACTGGAGCGAGTACAGTACCTATAGATAGATAGATACTAGATTGAAACTTGTAATCTGGATTAAAATCACATGCAGTGGGTCTTTATAACGACTGAACTTCAAACAAAAGACAATCTGCCATGAAAGTGGCTTGTAAACATAGAGGAAAATGGCACTATATTACAATAGGGACCACATTTGACCGCAGAGTAACACTTCTTTGCATGTTTCATACCTATATACAGTCGGTCAATAGCTATGCATAGCTAATGTTTATTGTACTGATATACCGACATGAAATAAAATTTGATTTGATTTGAGGATATACTCAAAATAACCAAAGATATTACGGCCAAGAAAAGTTCTTAAAACATGAAACATGTGTAGAAAATTGTAAGAAAATAGGTTTTGCTCAACCATTTCTTTCATTAGTGGATACAAATAAAAATTATCAAACAAAATTAATGCAAAATCATTTTAAGACTGGCCTAGTCAAAAAAGATTTTTTAATTTTTCAACTATGTTCAATAGGAATAAAACTAAATACACATGTGTATGAGTCACGGATATAAATACACATGTGTATATAGGTCCCTGATTGAGTTAATGTATTCCATTCAAATGAAACTGTGATGGTCATATATATTGGAGGATATTATCACATCGCTAACTTTATTTGGCACTGAAAGACGAATGTATATAGAATGTAACACGCATTTTAAGCATTGTGAGATAAAAGAAAACAGCGAAACCCATCTCTACGTGTTTACGGTCTACACTGTAATGATGTGGGTTTTTGTAACAAAGTTTATCAAGTAGTATATCACAAATGTGAATAAATAACACAACACGTGTTAGCTCTACAAGATCAATCTTTATTGTGGCTCAAGCCTTAACATCAACGGAGGTTTTCTATGCGCATGCGCATGAGTATTAGACTGGCAATACTACATACACCATCACTCCAATTACAGCAGTGAAGGAAACTGTCTTTCAAAGCCCCTCCTTCCTGTCATATAACTTCTTTTTCAGGGAGGTACTGTCAGACCACAAACGTTTTCTTGACTATTCAAACTGGGGAAATATCTTAATTAAATGCTCTGCTGTGTCACCCCAAAGACCACATGGACATTTCGGTGATGATCGAGGACAGTTTCATTTTATCATACATAATTATGAGCACTGAGTCTGTTGTGTCCTGTGCGAAGCCGGAATAGAATGACTTGTACCCACCCGTCTAGTATGTGGTAGTCACCTTACCCTCAAATCTGTACCATCCCATATCAACTTATCATTTTTCCGGGACACAATGTATAAGTTTAGGTAGAACACATTTATTGCCATAGATATGATTTAATAAGTAATTATATCATTCGTCATATTTGAATTACGAAATATTATAAGATTTAAACCTACATATATTATAAAATGAAAAATAAAAAAAATACATGTAATCAGAAACGGACAAAACAACATAGTTGACTGTAAAATATAGATTTTTGAAATAAACATTATAATGTGGATATTTCTGAGTTCGACATGTTTCTATCTATCTAACTTAATTTCAAAGTAATACTATTACCTTCGTACGCCTCACGGTCGACAGAATTTTCCTACCATAATGAAATGCCAATGTAACTGGTTGACAACAGTGTTCCTTGATAAATGATAGCATATTCAATGTATAGTCTAAACAAAAGTAAATGCCTAAATCATTAAGGCGAGCATCATCTTCCGGAAAAAAATAGTTTTACAATCAGTATCGATATATCTGTATTAATTGACGTTAATAAAAAAATTGTTGTTTCACCTGAATTTACAAATTTCATCACACATTTGCAACGTAACCATTCGCTTGATAGCCCTATATTTAGTTTATACTAATTTATCTTAGCTCGATTGTGAAGAAAGCTTACAGCTTATCGAGTCTCGAGTCCGCTTCCTGGAATCAAAGCACTGAAAGTGCTGACAACAAGGAGTCCTCTGCAAAATTGGGCACAAGGGGGTTATCTTACAGACAATGAGTGATCATTTGTGTCAATACTCCGCTAGCAGTACTTGATTTTGGTTACTATCTGTTTATTTTAATCACAGAACTGTGATTCATTGATAACACATCATGTTGCTTTTGTTTTATTTTTTTCAAAAACATGGTTTTGCTTGAGACTTTTAGATGAAGTAAAATACAGTGCTTTTAAATTGTATATAACCAGCTTTGTTTATGAGACATCCTTCAGGAATACGTGAAACAACCTACTCAGCACTTTAAAGCTGCTCGCTCTCAGATTTTTGTAAAAATATAATGTTCTTCAAACTGTATACAATAACATATTTTAGAGCATATAGTCATATAAAAAGGTTCCAGTATACATTCCAGTCAATTATATATGCAGATTTGAAATAATACGCTACCAAATGATAAAGCATTGCAAACGCTTTTGACATTCCAGTATAAGCATATAGTGTATCGACTGACCTATATACACATGGAATGGCAACTCTTGCATTTTCCTTTAGATGATCCTATTGCAGTCCGGCTCAGGGATTGGCTGAAAAAAGTACAGGGAAAACCGTAAGATTAAATGAGACATTACCTGATTGGTAGAAAAGGTTGTGTTTACAAATGAAAAAAACTCATTTGAAAAATAAAATGCAATGTCTTCTGCACGCGAATGAATATTTTAGGACTGGTTATCATAATAAATAACACTGAAATCGCCATGTGAATAGAAGGTGTACACATGCGGTTTAGACCCCTAAATCTCACCTGACTGAGTCGGGTGGTTGTCTCCCTTGCCAAATTGTAAATAACTGAGTTGGTTAAGCCCATATAAAAACAGCATTTTCTGGTGTCTGAGAGACTAATCTGTTCGAAAAAAGCAATTTCATTGGTCAACACTCTATAGGTGGATATGATACAGGGTCACCTTTTGACTAGATTTATAATGTAAGTCAATGGGGAAAACAATAGGAGTGTCTGACCTAAACATAGATTCCGAGTAAATGACATCGTATCTGTTTTCCTAACTTTTACATGCAAAATATCTCATGAAACTTGTTTATTTGCATCATTCTATATTTTAGCAAGGACTCAAATGCCGAAAATCGGGTGTACATATATTTTCACGAAATTGTGGCTAAAATAGAGGTGCCGGTGTGGTAAAATGGGGTTATTTCATAACATTTAAGCTTAAATGAGTAGCAAGCGATTGAACATGCATGAGCGCAATGTTTCATAAAATTTACAAGAAAAACTATTGAAATATTTTCAGTTTATAACTAATATTTGTAATATGAGGGTCTTTTTATGTAAATTCATGTCGACGCTGTCAAAACAAGGGCGGGTAATTTAGAACTAAGAGATGGACACAGTGGTACTTTTTAAAGAAATACGGGTTATTTTCATTGAATCCGTCTCTTAAATGTGCATTTAGTGAATAAAATTGTGTCTCTCATGAAACTTTAAATAAGATTAAATGCAAAACGGAAGTCTGAATAAGTACGTGTGCAAATATCGCCTGCTAGTGGGTGTTTCTTTGTATAGGAGCAAACTGGTGTCGGCTCTTTTAGTACGTAACTGGCACAAATCAGTATAAAAACCCTATTTTATAAGGTTGGTGACTGCAAAAGACGTTTAAAACAATGAAATGGAATACCGTATCGGATTTGCCAATAATAACAGCAATTTCGCCTGAAAACATCTCGAGAGTGTTCCAAATTATTCCCTTTATTTACAAAATTTGCTGTTTTACGTTATTTAACGCCTCGTGCCTAAATATTAAGTAGCTAGAGGGCTGTTTTTAACTGACATGTGTCCGAATGTTGTTAGTAACACATCAAAATGCTATTACCGAGCCAGTGTTGATATTATAACAATGAAAATGTTAAAAAATAAACCAAAATATGTGCGATTTTTGCCTTTCGAGTTAAATAATTTGAATGTGATAAGTCAAAGTCGGCTATATTTTATTTACTGTAGCATTAAAGTATTCCCAACAATAAAGAAACATTAAAAACAAATGCAGTACTGCAGTAATATGCAAATAGCTAGTTAAAAATGATAGCTTGAGGAATTTTGAATAATTTTGAGTAATTCATTTTCCGCTGTCATTTGGGCCTAAAGCCCCCCTAATTAAGGCCGGTTATTTCCAGCGTATGAGAAGCAGCCGTTCAAATGGCGATTTTTTGCAAAGTATCGGTGTTTTCATTAATTTTCGTTCAAAGTCTATTAGCACTTTCATTTTAAATGATGCTTATTTTGGAGGGGGTGGGGTAAAAAATAAGCAGTTTCAAGCACAGTGAATGCTGAATTGATTAAATAAGCTCCTTAAAACGTAGAAGACACTTTGCTGCACTATATATAGAGCCTATAATACTTTGAAACTTTAGTAGGCTACACAAAATATTTAGTGTTCTCTTACCATTTTTCATCGGTTTGTGCCATTCAAATTTTATAAATGGAAGCGTTGTGAATGAAATACCAACGTTTCGATCACGTGAACGCCGATCTAAAGATAGACTGCATATTGATAACTTGTTGATGTATACATGTTTACGCCGTTTATCTTTGGCTGACATTTGAGTGAGGGAGAAACTTTATAAAGTTCGCATTGCTAGTTGTTGTAAAGGAGAGCTGCACGTTTTGTAGCAAACACAGTATTATAGGCTGCTAGATTAAGCCTGGGTTTAACATTTAGCTTTTCAAAGGATTTCTTAAAGTAAATTAAATATTTTCAAAAATCCGCTGAAATTTTTAGGTTAAGTTATAATATATGTACTCGCGGCAAGGGAATAATATTTATACAGCTGCAGTGGTGCTTCGGTGGAAGAATGATACCACACGACATACTCTGCTAAGGATACGCGAGACAGTGTTCACTTTAAACGTCTTCTGTGCAGCCAAGTTTACCTAGATTCACCTAGCAGGGATTACTTTTATTTACACTGTCCTGTGACTTTGGAACATGGTGGGGGTAAGAGTGAGGTTGGGTGCGCACCATAAACCGGTTTAAGCTCCCCAGTGGTGTTTTTGCCACTGACCGTTCCAAGGCGGTGCCCCACTGTGTTCCTTTAATTGTTCGTTTTGTCCTCGTGTGTTTGCTTTGTATGCTAGTGTGTGTTGGTAGTGTATATGTGTGTGTGTACATGATTGTGTGTGTGTGTCGTGTGTGTGTACGTGTGTGTGTGTGTGTGCACTTCTGGGTGCTGTGGGGCTCGTTTTGGGGAGGCTGCGTTTTTGGTACGTGGCATTCCCTGTTTGATATTATTTTTGTTTTTAGTGCGTGGGCGTAGCAACCAATATGGGGTGTGCTTCTTGCTTCTTTATGTGCTACCTCCATGTTTGCAGCGTTATCTGTAACTAGAGGCGGAGTTTTCTGTAGTTTCTACAGGCCCTATTCAGTAATCGCACACTGTAGCACTTTTGCTATGTTTACTCCTTAATGGGTTTCTGGTTATTCTCTTGTTTGTAACACGAAGGATATCAATGACCAGTCCTCAGTTACAGGAGAACATGTTGTCACATATGATTGCGTAGCTCTGCTAGTCCAGCCATCAGCTGTCAGAGTAACGTACGAGCCTCTAAGACACGAGTGGACATAAGCTACGCGTTCTTTATACATGCTAGGTATGAGCGTTTCAGAAAAGTAGGTGTGTGACGGAAGCCCGTACTTAAGATCCAAAATCTTGATCAAGTCTTTAAAGCCATCGTTGGACACGACACTGAAGGGTCGGAGATCCTTAACTTTTAATTTATCAACGGCTTGAGTTATATCTTGATGCCTCTGACTTGAAATTTTGTATTTTTTAGCCTGTACCGTCCTGAATATTTCCTGTCGGTTTACGTTTGCTCCTTCACTTTACTCTTAGCTTTCACATTATCTGTCAACTCAAATTCGTCCTCCTTTTCCATATTGATTTATATTTTCAAGCAAGCCAAATACGTAGTGCCACTTCAACTTGAACTCAATCTATGAAATTTATCTCAAGAAATATGCGCGAGTTCGTCGGAAAAGTTCAGGGCGGCATTCTCTTTGATACATCTTAAGGACAGACAAATGGCGGCGACCTTAATATATGACGTAATTTGCTATTTTTTGTTGAGATATGGCACTTTGATACACCCTTTTGCACATGTTTACTTGAATTATGGCCACTACATACATCGATAGTAAAACACTGTCACCGTACTGTATTTCTGATAATTTGCTCTGTGTATGGGGGCGGAGCTTAACTTTGATCTATCTGTAATAGAACACATGATCTATGTACAATAGAGAACAGATACGTACAATAGCGCGACAGAACAAATTTGCCATAGTACAAAATAGATAGATTACTGTTGACTCGATTACTTACGTCATTTCTCGGAGGCTACGCCTCCTCGAAATAACGTAATTTTTCTCGCAAAAGGTACTCTATTTATTCAATTTTTAGCAATGTGTAGTGTAGTTCATTAAAACCGTGACTATCGCGGAGCAGCATATTCGTAACGCGTTACGTATCAGCCCAGCGCTGTATCGCAATACCGGTATATCGTTGCACCACTATCTAATAGAAAGTACATGGAGCCTTCTGACATCCCATCTTGCATTGTTACGTGTGCATTTTTCCATCCGATATTACATGTTTCTTTTTTATAATGCTCTATGCTTAAAACTTGAGAAATGATTACACCTTTCTGAGAGTTGTATTCTTCATTATTTTATATATCAGTGTTCTGTATTTGCTATTGAACTGAACTGATATTTAAAGATGATTGAGTAAACGGTCGAAATTACGTTGACCAACCTAACTGCATTGTTTGGCTGTCATTCATACCCTCATCATATCATTCCATGAATAATACTGGAACTACATGTAAGTGTATTTCTTAATAACTGCGTTTGTCATACTTGAGATGTATGATTTTAACGTCTTTTAACATATTAGCCAACTGCCAATATAGACCAATATAGGTACGTTATACTGACATAGGCATACTACAATGTATATATAAGTTAACTCGTATTAATTAATACACCAGATGGCGCGTTTTCATAATCTTCTAATATTTTCGGCAGCTACGTAATAATCCGTACCTTTAGGAGAATTATGTCTTCCCCATAAAATATAGGGGAGATAAATTGTTTTTGCCATGGATGTCTGTCTGTCTGTCCGCCCGTCCGTCCGTTCTTACTAGACGGACTTTGTGAGGTTATCCCTTTGATCTTTCTTTGATCTTTTTTAACCCCACAATGAAAGTATTTAACCCCACAATGCCATTTTAAACCCCATAATGACGGAATGAACTCAAAGAACCTCACAATGCTAAGTTGTACTCAAACCCTAACCCCGTAATGTCTACTGGGCATGTACGGACAGACAGATAGATAGACAGATAGATAGACAGATAGATAGACAGATAGATAGACAGATAGATAGACATCCATGGCAAAAGCAATGTATATCCCCTATATTTTATGGGGAAGACATAATTCTCCTAAAGGTACGGATTATTACGTAGGTGCCGAAAATTGTAGAAGGTTATGCAAACGCGCCATCTGGTGCAATAATGCGAGTGCACGTTTCAACAGTGCATGATGATATGCATTGTTCGCGTTGTTTAACTTAGATATATTATGCCTATGTTAGTATAACGTAGCTATGTTGGTCTATATTAGCAGTTGGCTAATATGTTAAAAGACGTTAAAATCATACATCTCAAGTATGACAAACGCAGTTATTAAGAAATACACTTCGTTCCAGTATTATTTATAGAATGTTATGATGAGGGTATGAATGACAGCGTAACAATTCAGTCAGGTTTGTCAACGTAATTTCGACCGTTTACTCAATCATCTTTAAATATCAGTTCAGTTTAATAGCAAATACAGAACATTGATACGTAAAATAATGTAGAATACAACAATTCATCTCTCAGAAAGGTGTAATCATTTCGCCAGTTTTGAGCATAGAACATATCAAAAAGAAACATGTAATATCGGATGTAAAAATGCACACGTAACAATGCAAGATGGGATGTCAGAAGGCTCAATGTAATGTTTGCACTAAAACTGTTCCATAGTTAACTTCCAAAACTGAAATATATATTTCAACCTAGATCTTAACACTGCCATGTAAGTAAGACATATATATAGGAGAAGACCTTTATAAGCTCTGATCATTTTCATACACGTATATTACGTATTGTGCAAATGTTTAACTGTATATATTGTAGCCATTGTTCGAAATTAACTATGTTTAATAAGTCTGATAAGATAATGTCACTGGGGTCAAAAGTGGCTTGCTTTAGACTTTAACAAAAAATCAACCCTTTCTCCTATGGATTTCAAAATAATTGTACAGAAATAATTCCTTCGTGACCCTTTGGATTCACTTAAAAGCTTTATAAATGTTATTTACACTGGCCAGAACAAATCACAGCAATCATTGTTATATGACCGTCTACAAGACTGTTAAACTCTTCTTGATTCGAAAACAACATGGTCCCAACTTGGTTATTTATGCCCCTGTATCACAATGTGGAACACTTTACAAATATTCACTTAATAATGTAATTATTAGTGACATTGTTCAATAAATATAATTTGACCTTCTACCGAGATTGTTAATTTCATGCTGATTTATCAAGAAAGGACCTAAGGGAGCGGAGCTAGTTTGTCCTTATATATAGTAATTTTCTCTGAAAACATTGGCAACATGTCTTTGTAAAATTTCATAGGAATGATTCTTATAAATACATGAGTATCAAATTGTTCAGATTTGTAAAAAAACATGTGGTCCTAATTCGTCGCGAAAAAAGTATATGTCCCAATGTATCTATGTTAACTTATAAAAAATAACTTTATACATAGATACCATTGATCTGATTCTGAAAATATTTCTTTGAAATAATTATTTTGTTAACTTCTCGGCAAACCAACATGACAAAGTACACTCTTCACAATCAGCCACTATCACCTGTACAACAACTTGAATTAACAAGCTACATATATCTTGGTATTTCTCTCATGGTCACCTCATATAAATAAGATTACCAGCAAAGCTAGCCAAAACCTTGGATTCCTGAAGCGAAACTTCCACTCAGCAAAACCAGTAACCAAAGCAGCAGCATACACATCCATCATCGGACCAACCCTAGAATACAGTTCATCAGTTTGGGACCCTTACCATGAGAATGATATCAACATTCGGGAAACCAGTAGATCACGTGATCATAACCGCGCTACATATAAATGCGCATACATATTTTCTATTTTTAGGTTTAGAAAACCCATGCATCTCCATATTGAGAATTTTGTTTACATGTCCGAAGCACGTTGGGTTTAATGTATGTTATGTCGTTTGTTGCATGTCCATGGATGTGTTTCAGGGTTTTCTATCCTCGTTTTGCTTAACACAACAGGAAATGTTTGAACGTGAAATCATTGCAGGTTAAGGTGAAGCCATACACAAACGTGGTCTCAACAGTTTCCTCTGATGTCAGTAATGAGAGTTATACCAGGCATTAAATCATCTACTTATATGCATTTAATGTTTAAGAATTAATATACCATCTATATACCAGTTCATTACAAACACTAGATCAGCACATACTTCAGAATGACCTCATATATAACATAAGATTCCAAAATTTCGAAGTACATATGTTGCACAAATAGGCATAAATAAAAAAAAACATGAAGCAGATTTAACTTTATACAATAGATGAAACTTACTTTTCGAAATATTTAAATACTAGTATGGGCATGCAGCTATTAAATGCCTAGATCAATATGATATACTGACTGAAAGCCAGTCTACAATTTTGCTATTGTTTCTGTAGAGTTTAGCCATATGACGGGATCATCCTTTTTAATATACTTCAGATCTGGTGCCGGCAGTTCCGTCTATGAAATTAAGAGTGAAAGCTTCTGTGATAATTCTGTTGGTTTAGAATCTATTCTAGGGGATGTTATTTTTGTTAAGGACGATAGGCCACCAGTAAAATGATTTAGAACGGCATAATGCTGGAGTGGAGGATTTTAGAACCACTTATACCAATGACAGCAGATCCATTGCTTTGGTGGGAGGAGACTCAGTGGCAGTTCCCCCTTCTGCCACAATTAGCTAAGAAACGACTTTATTTACCAGTCACATCTGTCCTTTCCGAAAGAGTATATAGTACTGCTGCGGACATTGTTACTGCCCAAAGGGCAGCACTCAGTCCAGTAGTGGTTGGCATGCTGTTTTCCTTAAAGAAAAACATTGACTAGATGGTTGAAATATTTACTAGGAGTGTAACTTTTGGATTGATTGCTGCCCTTATGTGCATTCATACTGTATACTGTTTGAACTGACATGAATTACTTATAAGTGTTTTAATACAAGTGTAAAGTCCATTTAATTAATATATATACTAATCGATTGCGAAACAAGTTCTTACAACTTAGATTAATCGCTCTCGAGACTCATTCCAGATGGAATCAACCTCGAAGAGAGAGAGGCAATGTGGAATTATAAGTCCATTTAATTCATTACAGTACGTGTTTGCCTTTTATACTGTACTGTTCAAGCGATTCAAAAGTAAACTTTGTGTTTGATTGTACTATATTTTCGTAGTTTTCCAATTACATCAATATAATCGCAATACGTATTGCAATACGGGTTGGCTGTAACGTAATTTATCGCAATACGGGTTTGACCGTATCGATCGTTGCACCCCTACCTGTTTATATACCCTCTCTAATGTACCATCCCATATCAACACATCATGTTTTCCGGGGTGCAATGCATATTTTTAGGGAAAATACATCTACTGCCATGGCCATAGATATGATTTGATAAGTAATTCTATCATTCGTCGTACTGTTTCTTTTGCAATCTAGTTAAGTATTGCTGTATTTGAGTTATATGTATTTCAAAATGAAAAATAAAAAAATACATGTAATCAGAAACGGACAAAACGATTGAGATCGCTGAACATAGTTGACTGTAAAATATAGATTTTTGAAATAAACATTATAATTAACGTATTCTTAGTTCGACATGTTTCTATCTATCTAAATTGATTTTAAAGTAAATCGTATTACCTTCGTACGCCTCCCGGTCGACAGAATTTCCTACCATAATAAAATGACAAATCTAACCGGTTGACAACAGTGTTCCTTGATAAAGTATTGCATACACCTTGTTTTCTTTGCACACAAATCCATCGTTCATCAGCCAAGATCTCAGCTGAAATACACACATCCCCAAAATAACAACAAACGCAAATAGAACACTAGGCTTCCTCAAACGTAACATCAAAACAAAACATGAAAATATCAAATCACTCTCTTACAAAACATTAGTCAGACCACAATTTGAGTACGCATCATCTGTATGGTCGCCACACACCCAGGTTAATATTTACAATCTGGAAATGTTCCAGCGACGCACAATCAGATGGGTAAAAAATGATTACTCTAGAGATACCAGTGTTACAGACCTGAAGAACACCCTTGGTTGGAGCACCCTTGAGAACAGGCGTCAAGCCTCCAAATTGGCTATGTTTTACAAAATATTCTGCAATCTTGTAACAATCTCCCTAACCAGCTACCTAAAAGTCCCAAACAGGTTAACAAGACATATGCACCCCCTTAGTCTCCGCCAAACCCATGCAACTCGGACTTCTTTAAGTACTCGTTTTCCCTCCATACCACAGTCCTGTGGAATAGGTTTCCCTCGCATATTGCGACCCTGCCTGATCTTGAATCATTCAAGCAGGCAGTGGCCCAGCTCAGTTATTAATCGTACAACAGTTGTTTTTAAACCTTTTATTCTTTTACTATTTTTAACAGTTTTAACAATCTTGATTCTCCTAACTGGAAGAATATCTTGCACTTATCTTATTTTATTTTTATTATATCCTGGTGTGCACCCTGCCCATAATACTCGTGAGAGGTGTGAGGCAGTATGATAAGATAGATAGAGTATTGTCAAGTAGAATGTCGAGTAACGCAGTATCCAAACATCGGATTTAATCGAAGGAACGACCGATAAACCTCGAGTTCATTTCTCAGTCGAAGGTCTCATAAACGCAACCTTTCGACAGATACACATTTTATTTGCAGACATTTTTCCTGCTTCCTTTGCATGCATATATAACAAGAAGAAATTCGAAAAACGCAGTATCGAAACATCGGATTTACTCAGTCTGACTCTGACATCAGTGATTTCTTCCTTCATTACTTTGTCCTCTTATTTCACTATGTGAACGCAGACAGTTCTCTCGTCGTTCTCTTCGTCTGTAGCACTCGTCTGGGATTCCTTGTCTTTCGTCTCTTTGGACGACATCTCAACTGCATCCAACGAACACGTGGCATACCCCGATAGAATTACTCCGTTCAGCGAAGAGTTAGACCTGCATTAGATGGTTGTCAAACGGATTGTACTCTCTCGGTACCAAGGTGATAGAAAAAGGGTCATGATGGGACTATAACATTTACACGATTTCCACTGCAGGGCTTTTAATACATACATTTAAATCTACAAATTAATTATGGAAATCGCCATATTCAAACCCTGCCACGTGGTCTGAAGATTTAACAGCTGTTGAGCAATTTTGGTAGAAGTTCGCAAAAGAATTATTTCACAAAAATATTTTCAGAATTATATTAATGGTATCTAAGTATAAATGTTTTATAAGTTTACATAGATACATTGGAACATATACATTTGTTTCGCGACAAATTAGGACCAGACGTTTTTTTACAAATCTGAACAATTTGATACTCACGTAAGAATCATTCCTATGAAATTTTACTTGGACATATTGCCAGTGTTTTCAGTTAAAATTACTACATTGTATATGAACAGACTAGCTCCGCTCCCTCAGGTCCTTTTTTTCGATAAATCAACAAGAAATTAACAAGGTCAAATGATATTTATTGAACAACATCGCTAATGGTTACATTATTAAGTGAATATTTGTAAAGTGTTCCACAATTGTGATACAGGGGGAACTATTCCAAGTCATAAATAACCAAGTTGGGACCATGTTGTTTTCGAATCAAGAAGAGTTTAACAGTCTTGTAGCATATAACAATGATTGCTGTGATTTGTTCTGGCCAGTGTAAATAACATTTATAAAGCTTTTAAGTGAATCCAAAGGGTCACAAAGGAATTATTTCTGTACTATTGTTTTGAAATCCATAGGAGAAAGGGTTGATTTTTTGTTAAAGTCTAAAGCAAGCCACTTTTGACCCCAGTGGCATTATCAGACTTAGTTTAAACATAGTTTATTTCGAACAATGGCTACAATATATACAGTTATACATTTGCACAATACTTACGTAATATACATGTACGGAAAGGATCAGAGCCGAACGTTATAGCTAATTACGTTCTCCTCCTGTATATGTCTTACTTCTTGTAGATACGACGTGGCAGTGTTATGATCTAGTCTGAAATATACATTTCAATTTTAGAAGTTAACACTTAGGTGTTTAATTTTCTAGTAGAAAAATATTAATTAACTTAAAGAGACTAAAGTAAAATAACGTTTAAAGTACTGACTGACTGGATAAAACAGTGTGGATAGACTCAGGAGAATAAAAGGAGAGATGAGATAATGAAAAAATGATGGATTCATTCGGATAGTTGATTGTTTAGAGCAAGCTTGCTACATTCAATTACAGATGCCATGAATTTCCAAATACATGGCACTAGATTATAACATTATATGGAAGAAAGTAATACTAATTTACATTCTGATTTGTTTTTGTTAAGATTGATGGTAAGTAAAACTGAATATCTCAAGCATTTAAGTAATATTATACTTTCAAAATGGCTATATTGAACAATGATTCAATACTAGATTTTTACAATTTCCTCTATATTGAGTGAAATATGAATATAAAAATTTAAATATTAAATTCGATTTCTCATTTATTAAAGTTTTATTACTTTCAAATTGGCAATATTGAACTATTATCAAGAATTGAGGCCAAACACAGTTTGTAGATGCCTTAAAACACATACAAAATGAACTACACATAATAAAAAGGTCAGTAGGGGCTAAAATAGAGAAATTTATCACGGTAGCTAACAAGTCCGGGTTTTTCCAAAATTATTTATAGAAACGTAGTAGATATATCGAGGTAAATATAGTGAATCGCGTAATCATGGGAAACCAGCAACCAGCATTAAGTTGTATATATTTTGTATATCATGGTATTCTAGTTCTTATATTTCAGTGGACTGCAAGGGGAGTTGCTACTGAAAATGAAGTCAATAATAATTAATCTTCTTGCCATCTTGGAGTGTCACTTTGATATTAGTTATGTTGCTGGTAAGTTAAATATGTATCGGTTTATATTTTGTATTGTTTTAAATGTTGAGGCTTTATATTTCTTTTTTGTGGTTTCATGGTCTCGTAAGATAATACAAATACTTGTACTTACTAACATTACTATTTAAAGAGTTACTTTATCTTCTAAAAATCATCTTTCTGGCGTTAAGATTATGATTACTCTTGGCCGGAGTCACTAAGATTTTTAAAATACTTTCATAGCACTTCAACTGATCATGCCAGAAGAAGATCGCTATCATAATGTCAGATTTTCTTATAAGTACCTGTTGCATTTTTGTCGAATTACACAATATCACAAAATAATAAGTACACTTTTCTTTGAACTTTTACTTTACTGAAGAAACAATTAAATTTGAGTAGTGTACGTTCTAGTGAAGTTTGTTAATCGGCGGAGCGTTTGTTTTTCTTTATCTAGGAAAGACACTAAATCACATTAAATGCGGGATAGACTATAGATATGATCCGAAGACCCAGAGTTGCGTTGAAAAGATCTACATGTGTGGACATAGCTTCAAGTATTACAAGGCGACGACACATGAGTGTGTGAACGGCACTGTAGTTAATAAGGAACATGTTACTGGACTGCCAGTGGCGCCCAACCCACCAACCGTCTCCGAGCCAATGACTTTGGTATGCGGAAAAAACTTCGTGAAATATAATACAGCGACGCACATATGTGAAAAAGGAACAGTAGTGAAAATTTTAAGTGAACCAAAAATTCTGTTATCGGACAAAAACCAATCGTTTAGTTCATCAACCGAAAGTAAAGTTTTTGCCATACCATTTTTAACAGTATGCTTATATCGTCTGGTGATCTGATGTTGCTTGATGCCAAATTCACCGATCTACCTCTGAGGAAAGCTAGTGACGAGCCACATACAAAACAATAAAATGTGTGCTAAACAAGAAACTGCAACTTTGTGAACTATAAAGAATGCATGAATAATTTTGAATGAGCAAACAAAGTCATGTGTAAGAATATATCTAAAGTATAGCGTTTTAACTTTTAAATGTAAATTTGTAAATAGTTTCAGTTTTATCAGCATTTATGTAAATTTTGTTTCTTTATAATGTGTATCATCCAAATATTAAAGACTGGTTTAATATGTACATATATGAGCAATACTTTATTCATGCATTACATTATTGGAATACCAAACAATTTACACTCCCGTAGACAGGGGGTTTACAAGTATAGGTTAGTGTTCATTCTGATGTATTTACTACAATACATTGGTCTGGCGCGGCGCATGCGGCGCGACCAATTTATTGTAGTAAATGCATCAGAATGAACATTAACCTTCTTAGTGTTTGAAATTATTTTTTGTAAATCTGCAGTATTTCCCAATTTACTGACTCGGTATATAAATATTGATTAACCCAAGTTAAAGTGTAGCGGATACTGCGTTGCGATTGGGCAAAAAATAATTTCAAACACTAAATTGTATTAATACTAGCAGATGTTTTTTGTTTATCTTTACAAAAAAAATCTAACGTAATGTACACCCGCCAAAATCACAGGTGGAAGGAACCCCCCCCCCCTCCCCCCCCCCCCCCCCCCCTTTTGTCCAAGTATTGCTTTTTTCTATGCATTTTAAAATTGATATCAGAATAAATAAAAAAAATTTGAAAAAATTTTTTTTCAAGAAAAGTGCTTGAAGAAAAAAATTTTTTCAAATTTTTATTTATTCTGATAAATAAGGTAAATGCATAGAAAAAGCTTGTTAAGAAAAAAGTCAAAGGTATGTTCCTTCCATCTTTAGCAAAACTGATGTTAAGCGAAAGAACACGATTCAACCAAAATGTAAACTTTATTAAATGTCAACACAATTAATTTCAGTTCTGAATTTAATTTCAAGGTGTTGATAGAAATACGTTAGACCGTCCGGTGTAAATAGTGCAAATTTGCTGAATTGGGGTTTAGATGGGATGCTTTAATATTGAAAAGAAAAAAGAAGTTTAAAAATTGCCTTAAATGTAATTTTTATTTTATTTTCACCATGCGATAAAACAGTTACAGGATAGAACACTCGGTATTATGGGAATATAACAGAATACATTTCCTGTACTGGGCCAATATAAAGGAAAGGTCTGTGGAAAAATCTCGGCTTTCAGCCTCGATGTTTCACTAACAAAGTTCTATGCTCCTGCGTTTATGAATAAATTATGCAAATGAACCACCGTATTAGAATTACGGTAAGCGCGCTGTTGCACGGTGGAAATCGACACATGTCCGTTTGCAAAGCTCGCCACGTTTAACAGTTTTCTTCCATGTAAGAAAACTTGATGGTTTTTGATTGCATATTGAATGAAAAAAGAAATATGATAAAAATTGACCGATGATTGATAGTTTACGAGCGTTATAAAGTTCAGAAATTCATCGGAGCAACTGAGATTCTGTCGCCGGGTAGCGGTTGAAGATAGCCTTCTAAACCGACTTTGAAATTTTTTTTAACACGCAGACAATTTTTTCTAACAGATATTTGAATATACTTTACGAAACTACCAAGCTTATGATGTGTCCACTTCTTATTTATAGTGTCTGTGAAGTTAAATTCGTTTGTTTACATAAAATTGTACCGTCATTAAATTGTACCGTCATTCACAAAACTAACTTTTTTTCAACAGTTAATTCATAAATCCAAATCCCCAGTGATCACGGGGCTTTTAAAGTTCATAATGATAGAAAGTTGTACATTATAGTATAGTGTTTTACCTAGTATTGTAATCTGTGGGTCCAACATTTATTTTGGGGTAGTATTTCTATACTACATGACACATATTTTGCTTTTTATGACATCACTTAATGTACAAAGATTTCATTACTGAACTACATGTTGCTTCGCATGACATTTAAAACGCCCATGACTTACTAGGCCACATGTCTGCCTTCGTAGCTTGTTACTACTTTTTACTGTCCTGGTACAAAGTGACAGAGTGAGGTATTAGGATTACTCACCGTCCGTCGAATGTCATACGTCATCCGTCCGCCCGTCTGTCCGTACACCAATTCTCTCAAGAGACATCTCATCTGAAACCACTGAGCAAATATTGATGAAACTTATCATGCACGTTCCTTGCATAAAGCTCTACCAAAGTTGTTCAAAGAAACCCATTCAGTGTAGAACTATGGTTGCTATGGCAACAAATGAGAAAAACTTTAAACATCTTCTTCTCAAATACCAAAAGACCAGAGCTTAGATATCTGGCATGAAACATTGACAAGTGAACCTCTACTAAAATTGTTCAAGTCATGACCCCTGGATCAAAATTGACCCCGCCCGGGGACGGCACTTGATTTTACATAGCTTTCTATAGGAAACACTTTAAAATTCTTCATGTATAAAGCCACAATCCCTATACGTTAGATATTTGGCATGTAGCATTGTACTGTGAACCTCTATCAATGATGTTGAAATCATGACCTCTGGGTAAAAATCGACCCCGCCCGGATGGGGGGATTATTTGATTTTACATATTTATATAGGAAAAAAATTAAAATCTTCTCTGAAACCACAAGGCATTCAGCTTAGATATTTGACATGCCCCAATGCCTAACTGACACTTGATTTCACATAGGCTTATATAAAAAATCTTTAAAAATCTTCTTATCTGAAACAACAAGGCCTTGTGGTTAGATTTTAGCATGTATCATAACGTCGTAGACCTCTACCAAGACTGCTGAAATAAAATCCATGGCATGTGGTGTTGCCTAGTGATTGGTTCAAGTCATATCCCTTGGCACCCCGGGGTCTCTTGACCTACTGACCTACTTTCTTGTTAGTTTTTAGAGCTACAGTTAACTGTACGTTTACTTTGTTTTCTACGACGATGGAACAGGACTTTCAAATTATGCAACCCATGCATTTATGCATGACACACAATGCTATCTAAGTTTAACATCAATATCTTTAGAAAAAGACTATTTGCTAATATCTCTTTTTAAAATCAACGACCAGCAAACAAAGTAAAAAACTTGCAACTTATAAAGTAAGCATAGAATTATACACTTGTTTGCATACTACAGTTAATCTTGAAACCTCTATTCTTTTGAACATTAATGACGAATGAACGTTTTAATTTATCTCAGACACGTGCTTGAGGCATTTTTAGATAATGAATAATAAATTATTTCAATTGTGGAATATACCGTAAAAATAAACATCCGGGTACGAAATTCAATATCTTCGAAGATTAAAAAATTCCAATGTGTTTGACTGAGTAACTGCATTACTTGAAATTTGTCAAAGTCTTGCTATGTACACTCTTTAAAAGTACTCCCTTAGCCAAAACATAGCTGCCTTTTGGAAAAGAATGACCGCCCATGGGTTCTCGTGTCACATGTTGTATCGAGCCCGTACACAGTCATGAATTTAAAGGGGCATTAATTAAAAATGTCATTAGATTAAAATTCATGCGTACATTCTGTACATAGGTTAAAACCAAATTGATGTATACAATGTTATAAGAAGTGTGCAGTAATTTATTTAAATATGCTGTCTCATCTTTCGCTGGTTTTTTTGTATATTGTTCGTCAATTAAATTCTAGAAGAAGCCACCAAGCAACCTTCCCTTATATCAGAAAACATTTCTATTTCATTTGTATTGTCACTGGAGAAAGAAAACCACTTTTATCATCAAATAAATTCTAGTAACATTCTATTTACATTCAAGCTTTATATCTTCATCGTGTGTACGCTTGTCTCATACGAGTGATGCAAACGTTCTAGTTTTTCTTTTCATTTTTCAGAAATAAAAAAAGCAGATTACTTTTTCCATGTTCTTAAGTGGTGTTCAATTCCTATCGACCCCTATATTCATGCGCCGTAAGTCCGGAGTTATATATTTCTGTTGTTAAACTTATTACTATGTACATGTAGTTTATGTCAAGTTTTTATGCACGAAAAAATTATGTTTGTATAGGTCACGGCTATTTGTTGGTTTTGTGCTTTGTGTTTTTGTTTGTAAGTCAATTTTTGTAATGGCAGACAGCAAATAAAACATATGATGATAGCAAAACGGGTCTGATGATATAATCCAGTTTATGGCTGTAGCCGTTTGGTACACAGAAAATGATGCACAAATCAAGTTACAACAGGCTAACATTTTACTCAAGTGGAATTGATTCTTGTACACTGAATTTCGTTTCATTTTAATGTCCTTTACTTATGTGTAAATGATCAATGGGTACTTCTTTATTTTTGTTCGCTTTGTTAAAAACTGTGGCTGCAGATAATAGGCAAGCACAAAATAACAGATGTACATGGCCCGGTCAAATTATGGACCTTATTAGGCGCATAACAAAACATGGCTGATGACTTGTAGCTTTACATATTCTATCAAGGTTTGGTTGTGATTGAGCAAGAACTGTGGCTTCTAGACTGTAAAGTTTTGAATAGGAATTGAGCATTTATGAAAAATTCAATAAAAAGTCATTGAAAAACATCTTGTATGACACAAAATAGTTACGTTCATGTTTTCTGAGATTTTCTGATGTATAAAATATCGATATGTATGAAACTATAAAAATTTAGGCGTGCATGAATTAGGTGTTCATTTAAAAATGGTTAGATGTGCATAATTTAGGTGTCCTATGACTTCTATTTCATCACATATAAAAATTTAGGCGTGCATGAATTAGGTGTTCATTTAAAAATGGTTAGATATCAAGCGTTTTTCAAGCGTACACACGATGAAGATATAAAGCTTGAATGTAAATAGAATGTTACTAGAATTTATTTGATGATAAAAGTGGTTTTCTTTCTCCAGTGACAATACAAATGAAATAGACATGTTTTCTGATATAAGGGAAGCTTGGAAATTATTAAGAGGTTCGTCTGGTAAAGAACCTGACCTAGATAGAAAGAAAAACATTCAGAACGACACTCAACGAGACTGGTATACTGAAATTGTTATTTTAAAGTACACATTTATATGAATGTTCATTATTTGTTGGAAGTTATCAGTCACGGGAATCCGCATATATTTTCAGGGATTTTTTGTTGATAACCTTGTGACAACAAGTTTTATTACGTCCGCGTATACTGATAGAGTTTTCTCGTTAGAATGATGCATTCATTACATTACGCTCAGTTTTAAGCTATTTTCTAATGCGTCTTTGTCCAGTGCTATGTTATGTCTACTTCATATATGTGTTGTCATTTTAAAGTGTGGTGATATAGATGGCCGGAACTAACCACTTTTTTCAGTGGTACATGTACATAATGTGGCTATCTTGTGCATGTACATTTAACTACACAATGAATACGCATAATATAAAAAGAAAATGTGTTTGAATTGAGTGGATATAGAATACATCGATCTCAACTCAAAGTCATACAATTATAACAAGTGCTTCGTTCTCGTCGATGAGATATATTCCATATCTATTCAAAACAAAAACTAACATCTATTTACTATTTGTTTTTGTTTTATAAGACAGAAACTATAAGAAAGGGGCGGTAAAAAAATGACATCGTCTAATAAATACTGCACATTAAGCCAATAAACATTACTATGACCTACCCGGAGATATCGTTTGATAAATTACATCCGTATCCTCCTATGATTGATTTTGAAATCTACAAGTGGATTTAACAAATACTTCAGCAAAATACCGAATGCAAGGAAAAATGTTACAAATAAAATTCAAATATATATTACTGATTCAACATCGCTGCACTACTTAGATTATACCTTACCGAAACATGAAATATGAATTAGGCAATGAATACGAAACTGTTCCGATTGCTATACTGAACCAATGTTACAAATAATGTAAGTGATAGTGTTGCAATTCTAAATTAACTATACAACAACAATACTTTACGGTTAACGGCTAGTGCTCCACACGGCCGGACATATATCCACATTTACAAGTATATTTATATATACAATTATATAATCAATGACCAACACGGTTTAATTTAGCTTCTCTTGCTTTGAAAGCTTTGATATAAAATATGGCCAATTAATTTGATAGTCCTACAAAGTTGTCGGAGAAAGCTGCTGAAATTTAGCAAGTGCTATATCCTCAAGGCTATGATGGGTAACAGTGAATCTCTCATAAAACTTGAAAACCTGCCTCTTCGGGAGTCATTTAAAACGTGATGCTGAAACAAAAGTAGATCTGGTTTCACAAAAAAGCTCTTACATTTGTAGAATTCAATAGCTGTAAAATTTGAACATACTTGGGTGACAATGACAATATCTAGGAATGTGTCTAAGATTTATGAATGCAAGGCAGATAATGATAAAATGGTTTTCGCCGTCTTCAATTCATTTTTAATTATTATACCTCACGTGCTTTTCCCTATTTAAATTCCCATACCGCATCGGTGAACAAATTATGATGTTACCCATGTAACATCATGATGTTATACGCCTGTAAGTCTAAAAATAGATTATTGGGTTCCCAATAAAATGTCTATATCAATATTGTCAATTTCTTAATTCGTAGTTTTTCGGTATAATAAAATAAATATCACATGCACTTGAGGGTGATAGCAGATATTGTGAACCCGAGAAAAGTAATGTCAACTGAAGCGAAGCCGATGTTGACATTACTTTTCTCAGGTGCACAATATCTGCTATCACCCTCAAGTGCATGTGATATTTATATACAGACACTCCGGTATTTTAAAACTCGATTTCAATTCTATAAAAAGTGATCTTGATCTAATACGAAGGTCCTGCAGACAGTTTTGTCACTGATGGGATTCTGTAGATTTATCCTAGGTTTATTTTAAAACGTTTCACTGCACCCCACTTCTGTTTTCAATAGCTACCCATTCCCGTTTATTTCGTGCAAATTGCTTTTCAAACGACCGATATAATATGCAGTGCTCTTGCATACCAGATCAGGATTTCGTGGCTATATAAAATTCCGCAGCAGTCTGGGTATAAATGCAAAGCAGATATTTGATGAAATGTTTGATATATATGAACCTCAGTCCATATTTATGCGTACAGTATTTAGGTCGAATAAAGCTGTTAAAGCTTGGAAATGGTCTGTGAAAGATAACGCCCGCCTTGGTAGACCTAAAACCTCTATTACTAAGACAAACATGGCTGCTGTAAAGGCTGTGGTGGAACAGGATGCCCGCTTGACAGAAGGCAGCGTGCAAACGATTCTGAAGAAGCATTTGCACCAGAGAAAGATTTGTGTTCAGTGGTAACCTCATTTGCTCACTAACGTCTAAAATGTACCCGAGAACTCCTGAACTAACTAACAGGTGATGAAACCTGGGTGCACATGTTTGAGCCAAAGAGAAGAGTGGTATCGAAAATAACAAACTCGCCCATGTATTGCTAGGAGAACCAACATTTTTCATCGCAAAAAGGCAAAATAGAAAATAGATAAATAAAAAAAAACCTGCCGGCCGACCTTAATTTATTTAGCATTTCGTCAAATCGGAACTAAATCGTTTCAAGAGTTCCTGAGTTATTTTTACTGTTGATTTTAAGACAGTCACTGTGCTTCTGCCGGGATATGGTTAGAAAAGTAGACTTCAAACAACCCAAAACAAATTAGTGAGATTCGTCTTGAATATGGATTCTATGTCTCATGTTGGTCCAGGCCAGTTTAGGTATTTAAAGTGGTTATCAGTTGAAAAACGGGTTAACCAAATTATTTTGGGTCATGTTTTCAAAGTTAAGTCAGGCATAGCTCCAGATTACATGGGAGAACATTTAATCCTGTACACTCATTACACAATCATTGTACAAGGTTTAGGGTAACTTCTTGTCCCCATTCCGATGATCCATCCAGCAGGGGGTCGGACATAAACGATGTATCTCGAGGCTTTAAGCGAGAATTTGATGTAGTTCTGGTAAAAATGGCGGAAATTTAATGGGTTTTTTTTGGAGACGGATAAGAAAATTGGTAAGAAAATGTTTATTTTTAATTTGATCAAATTGTTATCACGCCCTTTGTATAGCCACATGTAATATATGAAATCGTCACACCCGTTTTGGATCGTGGACCTTAAAATAAAAAAGTTATTGAAGGGATAAATTAGTCGGTAGTGTTTATGTTTGGATTTTCCGCCGTTTTCTCCCAAGTTTGGACGGTTCAGACCGCTTTACTCGAGCTTATTTGAATGCATTTCGTATAAACATGATGCGATCCATTGTTATGTAATGTGTGCACGTTTCCAATACGAACTATCGCCGATTTTTTAAACTTTAAACCGATTTCGATGTATCTCGGGCCGTATTAAGACGATTTGATGTATCACCGGGTTCCAAAAGCAACTGAGAGACTCATTACATACACACTTATTCTGACATCTACAATAAACCTCTAAATTTCAGCTGCCACAATGCCTGTAACTAAGGGATTTCTGTTAAAAAATGCACGAATAGATACAAAGATTACCTACATATAGATCTACATGTATTAATTTTGTTTCATTCAGCATTACATGTTGACAGCAAATGTTTGTTGATACGTTCGATTTTGTGTTATTTAATTCCATGGTCGATGAAACACTAGTGTGGGCAGCAGCCGCACTGGTTCGCAATTTACACATGGTACATCATCCATGCTGTCCGTTGGTTTACCGTTTACAGTTGCTTTTGGAACCCGGTGATACATCAAATCGTCTTAATACGGCCCGAGATACATCGAAATCGGTTTAAAGTTTAAAAAATCGGCGATAGTTCGTATTGGAAACGTGCACACGTTACATAACAATAGATCGCATCATGTTTATACGAAATGCATTCAAATAAGCTCGAGTAAAGCGGTCTGAACCGTCCAAACTTGGGAGAAAACGGCGGAAAATCCAAACATAAACACAACCGACAAATTTATCCTTTCAATAACTTTTTTGTTTTTAGGTCCACGATCCAAAACGGGTGTGACGATTTCATATATTACATGTGGCTATACAAAGGGCATGATAACAGTTCGATCAAATTAAAAATAAACATTTTCTTACCAATTTTCTTATCCGTCTCCCAAAAAAAAACATTAAATTTCCGCCATTTTTACCAGAACTACATCAAATTCTCGCTTAAAGCCCCGAGATACATCGTTTACGTCCGACCCCCTATCCAGGTTAAATTTCAATGACAGTGGTTGTTTCAGTATTCCCAAGGTGAAGGGATTTGGTAAAAAGTCTTTTGCTTATCAGGGGTGTATCCTTTGGAATAACTTGCCACAGTTGATACGTAATATTACAGTTTTTAAATATTTTAAGGAAGCCGTCAAACATCATTTGTTGTCCTAGTTTTAACATTGTGTCTTTTCATTCTGAACGATCTCTTTGTATTTTTGTTTTAGTGTTTTATCATTCTTAACGATCTCTTTGCATTTTTTAGTGTAATGCTTGGATAGATATACTTGGTATACTACTTTTTAATCTAGTCAGTGCTTCTATTGTCATAAAACTGATCGATGCTCATATAACTGAAATTTTTAGTCATACAGTACTTTGATCTCATGCATAAAATGATATTGTAATAACATAGGTCTGTGATATTGTACAAATGTGATACTATTGATTCATTTGAAGTAAATAATCGTGCCTTTCCGTGGTGTGCCATCAATGTCAAGGACCACAATGGAAATAAGGGAGAATCACTTTTCCTTTTTTTGTGTTATCCTTGGTATTGATGTGCATATCATGATTTATAAACTTGTGTATACATCTAATTATCTGTATATGTATGCATCATGTTTGTTTTAACCATGTTTGTACACCTGTGATATACTAAAATAAATCTATCCGTCTATCTATATTAAATAACCTTTACTTATTGCACTTGATCAATTTTCTACCGGACAAGCTTCTTACAAGTTTGGGTCCTTTTGTTAACTTCGAGGTCATGAATTGACGTCATAATCATTCCGTCAAAACTTCATTATTATTTACAATCTAAATCTGCGTCAGAACAAAACTTTGTACCTATATATAAATCTGCTGTACTTGACATTTTGTTTAATGGTTTTTCTTCCGGACATTGCTTGAAAGTCTCAACATTTAAATAATGACGTAAATGCCTTCAAATTTGAATGATATATTGAATACTACATTTATTTAAGACATATTTCTGATTAAGTAACGATGTACTTAGACTTTTTCCCTATCGGGAAATGGAGAGCTATACGTCCTTGTGCGTCGGCGCGGCGTTGCTTCTTTGGTTAAAGTTTTGCCTGCTAAGTACTATCATGCCAATCTCAGTAACCACTTAGATATTGACTGAACTTTGTTCATGTCTTTAGGGTGTCAACAACGTCAGGTACCTTAAGGCCCTTGTTTGACTTTGAAAATTTGGTTAAAGTTTTGCCTGCTAGGTACTATCATGCACATATTTCAGTAACCACTTATGATATTGACTTGAAACTTCGTTAATGTCTTAATGGGTGTCACACAGTCAAGTCAGATAACTCTTGTATAAATTTAGTACAAATTATGGCCCTTGTTTGACTTTGAAAATTTGGTTAAAGTTTTGCCTGCTTGGTACTAAATTTGATTAAAGCTTTGCCTGCTAGGTACTATCATACACATATCTCAGTAACCACTTATTATATTGACTTGAAACTTTGTAAATGTCTTTAGTAGTGTCACACAGTCAAGTTAGATAAACTCTTGTATAAATTTAGTGCAAATCATGGCCCTTGTTTCACTTTGAAAATTTGGTTAAAGTTTTGCCTGCTAGGTACTATCATGAACATATCTCAGTAACCACTTATGATATTGACTTGAACTTTGTTAATGTCTTAAGGGGTGTCACACAGTCAAGTCAGATAACTCGTGTTTAAATTTAGTACAAATTATGGCCCTTGTTTGACTTTGAAAATTTGGTTAAAGTTTTGCCTGCTAGGTACTATCATGTAATATCTTAGTAACCACTAATGATATTGACTTGGTCTTAAGTGTTTATGTCTTAAGGGGCCCCCCCCAAATCAAGTCATAACTCTTGTATAAATTCAATAAAAATTTTTTCCCCCCCCCCTTTTGCTTTGAAAATTTGGTTAAAGTTTTGCCTGCTAGGAACTGTCATGCACATATCTCAGTAACCACTTATGATATTGACTTGAAACTTTGATAATGTCTTAGCGGTGTCACACAGTCAATACAGATAACTCGTGTTTAAATTAAGTGCAAATTATGGCCCTTGTTTGACTTTGAAAATTTGGTAAAAGTTTTGCATGCAAGGTACTATCATGCACATATCTCAGTAACCACTTATGGTAGTTATATCAAACTTAGCAATAGTGTTCAGGGGTACATTTTGTATCAAACAATTAATTTACCAAAAATTAAATATGTACTGATAGATTTTGACTTTTTTTATGATTCAACTTTCCTAGTTTATACTTAATAGTTAGCAGAATTTTGTTTTGCTATTATACTGATAAAAGTTTTGTTTTATTAGCAAGCACCCACAATAGTCGAGCTTGCTGTCTTATGGACAGCTCTTGTCTTATGTGTCCTTAATGATACCGAAGTCGTAATTTTTAGGGTAATCATTTGTTATACTTATTTAAACAGATGCTTTGTCAATATTACATAAGACGGAAAAATGCAAAGTGTTTCAAAAGTGACAAAATTGTAACAAGAGCTTTTTCTATCTTATAGTAAGTTTATGGGTTCCTTGTTTTTAGAAATTAGCTTTGAAAGTTGTTTCATTAAATAAAGATATTCAATGTTTTTACGTTAAACCAACTATAAGATCTTATAACAATCGACGCAATTAGTATGCAGTCATTAACATAGGTTTTGCGATAAAAATTATTAGCCAATGTGTATTCTAGTCATATTAAGGAAAACCAAGATACACCCCGGAGTGGTCGATATGTCCGGACGTACCTTCCTTAAGTTGAAATAATCATTGGCACAACTATTACTACAACATATTTATATTATCATATTATATTTTTGCTTTTTTGTAAGGGAGCCTAGAATAAAGAAGTTTGTCAGCAAAGCAAAATGTTTTAGAATGACATGTATTGCCCAAATCGTGTGGAGAAGTAAAAAAAGGACACATATCGATATTTTCTCGATGAAACATTATTATAGAATTTGGTCAGAAAGTCTACTTTCTGAAATAAATTGCCATTGTCAAACATATGGAACTTTCATTTTTTCACGATAATCGATTAGACGCGGCTTTTACACATTAAACAAAGAAGGGAGATGTCGGTTTAAAATCCTATTAAATCAAAAACCGTTTAATTAATCGTTTTTGCTTCGGGCAGACGAATTAATGTTATTTTTCCTCTTAATAATGATGTATATTTCAAAAAGATTAATTTGGTATTTCACTTACCTTTTTTAATTAAAATAATACCACCGCATTTTCAATATGAAATGTTAAGGATTGCAAGACTTTTAGTCAGGTTTTTTGGGCCATTTGTCTAAATACTTTGACCCATACATAGAACATCAATTATAAGATTGTTTTTGCTTCAGTGATATCGGCAAGGGAATTATATCAACTATAAATTGGTGTAAAAATAAATAAAATATTTGAAGGATTTCGCTTACCTTTTTAATATTTTTTATAAGTACAGTCAGTTAAAAATGTAATCGTAATACAGATCGGGCGCGTCCGTAATTTTCACGGAAGTTGTCGATTTCTATCGTATTAAAATCATGATGATTTTGTACGTATTGTTGCTTTAAAACGTAAGGATGGCATAACTAATATGAAGAGGAAAAAAGTGAATAATGATTTACCAATCTTTGAACGAGTCTCGGTATCCTTTATTTATGTGTAAATTAAATGAGTAAATTAAAATGACTGCATTTGGTTAAAGTTATATCTGTATTGTAGCAAAGTGACTAAATTTCACACTTGTTTCAACTTAACGTAAACAGGCAAATGTAACACCTGTGAAAAAAAGATTTTGTGTATACATTGTAATTTTTACACATTTTCACGGGACTGTTGTAATGTCACACAAACACACATATACACAAGTACGTATGTCACTTTCAAATTGTGACGCTAATTTTATATGAAAGAATTTGTTTTCAGAGTTCGTTCGTCCGGGTAGATCTTACCCGTCATAAATGTGGTGATGTTGTTTGGTTTTTTTTTGCTTTGCTATTTGTGCGTATTTTGACACTCGTTTACTTCTACTATGGCCCCCCTATAAATATTTTGTAACTTAAAGGTGGTTGACAAATGAAAAAGTTAAGACCGGTCAGAAATCGAAATCAGGTACATGTAATGTCGAAAATTAATGTTTGTGAATTATGTACTTCTAGTATTTTGATCAAATATCAGAAATTGAAAAAGAAAATGCAAATAAGATGTAATTACGGTAAACTTACATATTTTAAAGAAACTTTAATAACCTGTCATAAGAATTACCACTTGCGTTTACAATATACCACGGGGCAATTAAACACTAGAACGGATAAGGATTATTCGGGTGCAATTAAAAGTCTTTGTTAGTCTTTGTAATTTATAACCCTAAATGTATGTATTATATATATCTTTTTTATTGTACACCCATCTCAGAAACAATGAAATGTATTTTAGTTAGTTTAATAAATGTATTTCTGTTTGCTTTTAAAGAACAATTAACTACTGTGGAAAGGGACAACGAAAAAAGACCACACTTAATTATTCCTTTTATTAACAAAAGTAACCTTAAAATAACTCACACTTTGAAATAATTTTTTCGAAGAAACTTTCATGATTTCATGTTAATAATTTCAAAATAATCCTCGACATTGAAGTGTGTCGTTCAAGCTTCTGCGGTAGCACATTTATTTCTATCTTGTAGATTTTACGCACGTGTACCGTTGGCGTCAAGCATATGGGAAACAGTACCGTAATTAATTAAACGATAGTAACATCTACCTTCTAAGTTATGTAAATAACAAATTTTCAAAGATGATGCACACGTTCATGCATTGTGTCTATCGTGATGTTTTTTTTCACAGAATATGAAATCGATGACATCGATTTTGTATATGTCTAAAGAAAACTTCGTTTTTTCATTGTTTTACAATTCAATGTTAGAATCAAGCTACCAATCGTTTTCATATACTAAAAATTGCGCGGACCATCTTTTTAAAAGGTAGTTTGTGTTAGCTTTTAAGTTTAGAGAACTTATTGCTTTAAAGATATGCAACCACTTAAGGCCTTTAAGCACGTGCGAAGAAAAAAGAAAACTGTGAAAGTGTGACTGCCATTGCGTTTCAAGTTGGTGATGCCGTGTATGATTTATGTTGTGAAGCTTCATTTAGTTACATTAATTACGGATGCTTTAATATAATATATGATTCAATTTAATAAAATCAATTCAACAATAAAAAGATGAATAGCTTATTACTCCTGTAGTTTGTCGGCATGATCCTGTCGACAATTATTACACGAATAGCTCTGTGCATTGCATATATTTAACAAGCCTTATCATTGCTAGCGAGTAGAGAACAAATTGTCCCATATGGCACCACCTTTATAAAAAGGGTACCCCTGACTTGTTGACGCAATATAATGTTTATGTGCATACTGATCTTTTATCAAAACTAGGTTACGGTACATGCATAATTTATAAACGATATTGGCCGTTATCAAACTATTATATAAACTTAGGAGTGTACCTTGCCACATTCATACCCTTTGGTTTAAAAGGATTTTACAATTCTCATTCTGATAACGAAAAAATGCAAAGCATGTTTGTTTTATGTAAAACAAAAAAAGACAACAGGAAATAGTTAATAGTTTATAGTCAAGTTAGTTGTGGTATTCGCAGATCCTGTTTTAATCTTGAAAATATGCTTAATACGTTTTTATTCTTATACGGATCTTGATGTAATACCGGTTGTGTTAATGCATAATGCAAAAGATAAGAAGTCTTTTTTTCTATGACGAGGTCAAATATTATTAGAAGATTTTGCCG
The DNA here is from genome assembly GCA_022818135.1 of Saxidomus purpurata. NCBI lineage: Eukaryota > Metazoa > Mollusca > Bivalvia > Venerida > Veneridae > Saxidomus > Saxidomus purpurata. Next base: position 46,273,716 of record JAFMSR010000001.1, on the reverse strand, counting down.
AGGCGTTTCTATTAAAGGACTATTCTATATTGTCGTGGGAAGTTACTTATCAAAGTTATGGAAACCTTAGGGATTATGGAAGTGAATACAGTGGTATTTTTAGAAGCAAACAGGGGGAGAGGCAGCATGTCATATATAAAACCATTTCATTTTATTTCGCATTGACTGCTACATAACTTGAAATCGAATCAATTTCAGTGGAAAATGAATTTTTACGATCATTTTAGAATAATTATTCCTATCGTCACATTAGTGATATTATGTAACGTTTATGCAAATGGTAAGTTTTAAAATATTCTTCACATGGAAACTTGCTTTTATTGTCATATTTAAGGTTTTTGTATAAGTATGGACTATGAAACAGTGCAAAAATTATACACATTAAACATTTAAGCATTATTCTTTTATCATTGCATTTAAGTAGTATGAGATATTATAATCAATTATTTGCAAAATGTACATTTTTCTACAGTTATTTGCCAGATGCCCTGACTGCGATTATATCTCAAATATCATAGCTTTACAAAATACTTCTCGAATACATATACCTATAGACAAGGAATATGATATGTCTCAATGTTTGAATGACGCACTGCGATTTGCTCTGTTAATATCAAAGACTAGAACTCAATTATTGCAAATATATAATATTCATTTCGAGGATGCGAGAAGAGTGCTATTGTCACATTGCTCCTAAGAACTGACAATCGAAAATGTTCCCCTTGAGAAAGTTGGGGCTAAATCACCAGTTTTTGCTAACATTTTTCTATTGAATGTGCAATAAATTATTTTAACTTGTGTACGTACGTGAAAAACCTATTATTGTTGGAAGCTGACCTTTATTTAAGTTAATGCATGTTTTTGAAAGCACGTGTTCCGGGTGTACCGGATCAGACTGAAAACAATAGAGCGAGACGAGACATACGGATTTGTGGTAACTCGTTAACGCCATATGACACTAAAACAAGCATTTGTGTGGAAGGATCAGTTAAGAACAAGGCGTCAAACAACATGGACACCGATATCCTAACTCGGGTGTCCAAGGTTAGGAATGGTGAAAGAGTCCGTAATAGGTAAAATTACATTGTTTATGTTTTAAGAGGCAGCCTAAAGTTACCATGTTCTATAATGTAATACAGCTCTGAAATATAAATTTTTGAAACAATTTAGTTTCAATAAAGTCATCAAATTATCCCCTTAAACAACTTTTGGGAACGGTATAATGGTATAAATGTTTAGCCTATGTACACACAACATAGAACACTTCTAGGGAAATTACGTTTAAAAAAGTCAATACTTACATAAACATTTATTATCAACATAGTCTTTTAAATATTCCTACCGGTCACCCTCTTAAGTGACTAAACCTCTCATTGGTCGGAGGTTTTAGGTTCGACTTTTTGTGTGGAAAGGTCGATAGTTTCTTCTGGAGGATGAGAATCATACGCTGATAATACATAAACTGTCCGCCTGTACATAACTGCATTATTGTTGAAACGGACGCTTAACCCAAGAAGTTTTTTATATTCAGTCATTATATTATGACTTTTATACAAGGTTTTGTACAGGACATTTATTAAAAGTTTAAGTTTCAAACATAATAGCAAAAAATACAACCAAAATATGTAAATCTGCTTTATTCGTATTGAATATGAAGTGTAAAACCATGGAATTCCCTTTGACAGCCCTCGTCAATAAAGGACAATCCAACCTATGTGCTAGCATAGTTTTCTTCATAAATATCTGTCAGTCAGAGAAGTAAGTCAGGTTAACTTCTTCTAACGTGATTTTGAAAACTTGCATTGTTTTTAAGCAGATTTCTTGACCAAGTTGTATTTTGACCATTTAGAACAATTCATTAATATAACTTTAAATCTGCCATTTTGTATGTGTGACATAAATTTTAGTGATACCACATTGAATTGTTGTTTTTGTAGCTTCAATCCTGATACAGGATATAAACTGCCTTCATCCAAATTATACCGTGGTTTGTTTAAAGGGACATTCCCTACAACGAGAAGAAGAAATGTTTCTTTTACGCACGGTGTGCCAAAAAAAAACGAAGTTTTATAATAAATAGCTATCCACCCAAAACTTATGAAACAAGTGTTTTATGAAGGTTTTACGGAACTACAACACGTATGATTATACTAATTTTACCGATGTTTGCTAGAAAGTTTAGTTGTAAGTTTTAGGTTTGATGACAATCCTTTTAATTATTTGGAAAAAATAATTTTGTGTTAAATTGATCCCAGATTTCGGGTATGCCTCTTCTGCTGATCGTACTTAAGATCTAAAAACAAAAATAATATCAAACAGGGAATGCCACGTACCAAAAACGCAGCCTCCCCAAAACGAGCCCCACAGCACCCAGAAGTGCACACCACCAACACACACACACACACACACACACACACACGCACATACACGCACACACACACGGCACACACACACAATCATGTACACACACACATATACACTACCAACACACACTAGCATACAAAGCAAACACACGAGGACAAAACGAACAATTAAAGGAACACGTGGGGCCCGCCTTGGAACGGTCAGTGGCAAAAACACCACTGGGGAGCTTAAACCGGTTTATGGTGCGCACCCAACCTCACTCTTACCCCCACCATGTTCCAAAGTCACAGGACAGTGTAAATAAAAGTAATCCCTGCTAGGTGAATCTCTAACAACACGCAATGGAAACAAAAGGCATGGTATGTAAAACACAAAATGCTCGTGTATAAATATATAAAAGCAAACCTTGAGAACCAAAAAACGTATGTACTCAATGCCTTTGCAGAAGGCGAGCACCAAAGAAACACCCTTAAGGGCCCGACGAAACAGGCCAGAGGACAGAAATCAAAACAGTTTCGTCCCAGTGGGATTTAAAAACTGCCCATGTCGTCTATTGATTTAACACAACGGAAATAAATATAAATCCAGAAGTTCTTTAAATAACACTGTATACCAGTGCCTCCAACAAATATCCACAGACAGCGACATAGCAGCTTTTCATGACAGGCTAAAAAAGAAAACATGGAAAGAAAACTGCTGTTGAAATGTTGAACCTTTCATATTCATGTGCTATTGGGAGATACATTTTAATATTACTTTGTCAGTTTAAACAATAAGTTGTCAGCACATCAGGTAACTGACATTCCAGGTCGGTAGTCAATATTTGTTTGCTCTGTGTTCGTGTTTGCGATGTTCTCTATCTGTTTCACTTAGAAGAAGATAATGGATTATTATATTTTATTGATAAAAACTTATATGAAGTAGTGTACAGAGAAGTATGTTCGCAATGTTTAAAGATAATAAAAACATTGGCCGTTTGAAATCATGTGTGTTTGCAATACAAAAACGATGTTTTAAATTTTAATATCTTGATGGACATCAAAATAAATATTATGCATGTGTTAAAATGCACGACACAATACTGCCACCAAAGCTAAAAAGAAAAGAACCTGAAGTACATAATTGGTCCAGTTAAGTCAAGTATCGATATTTAATGTTTATATGGAAGTACTTGTTTTTCTCTCAGATTAGTTTCATTTGATTTTCATGTTGTTTTTGTTTTAGGAAATGTCCAAGAGATTCAGTAGTGCTTTGTGAACATGTCAATAGAAATGATGACTTACTTAAGAACCAACAGGGAGTAAGGATTAATCCTAGGATATGCAAGAGAGCTTCGTTCGGTATGGGAGCCTTGTGTCTTTGACTTCATATCTTTGTTATTAAACAACATTTTAATTACTTCTTTGTGAACCTAATTAAATCAGTTTCATAGATACATGCATTTGTTATAATTAGAAGTACTATTGCCAACTACATGTATTTTATAGATTCTTAATGTATGCAGTCGAAGTGGCTGTATGTTTAGGGATGAATTTAAATTTTCTTTCAAACGTTATTTATAGCACCGTTTTATATATCCTTTCCCAATCTGTGCAGATAACTTTACATTATATTCTTGCATTGTAACAGAAAACAAGAAATTAAAGTATACCATAACGTGAATAGAAGGTATTTAAAGAAGTCAAAAAACTGCATGCTACAATACTGCATCATCAATTCAATACTGTTTCAATTGGTTGCCAACAGAGCAAATATTTTCGAACAACTGCTTTTACATCTATTTGCAGTGTACAGCTTGAAAATAACTGGGCTTACCGAGAACGATGGCTCGTCGTATCTTACGGCTGAAATATCGGAATGGAACTGGCAGGCAGATTTGAAAAAGACAGGGAACGTTGGTATGATAGTTCCAATGAACAATACAAGCCTTAAGATTAAACAACGAGGACAAATAAGATTGATCTGGTCTATTAAGCGGTCCATGAACTATGGCATATTCTGTCTTAATGAAGATGACCAAGTATTCAAGGTTCTAAGGAGTAATAAAAAAATAATGAAGAATCTGCAAAGGGTGTGGAGAAAATGTAAAAGAAGAACTTAATGGTTAGAACAAAAGATAAAATGTTACATAAACTGTATTACTTACGAAAAAAACAAGATACTAGTTTCCTGTATATATATTCTTTAGAGATTTCAAGTTAATTTGTTTGAGTGTTTAAAACTTTTATAACTAGCCGGTGTACAACTTCATATTTCTGCTACATTTCATCAGTAGAAGGCAGAAACACAAAAGAGCCATCCTGACGTGAAAGTCAGGTGTTTCAAAACATGTCAGAAATATTTTAATTAGTGGAACTTTTCTTTCGTGTAGGAGGTTACGTTTATATAGTTATTATTATGCAATATGTGTGAAATAATTGTAAATGTTTGGTAGTGTATTATTTCAAAAATACAGAAATACTTTACAGGAATTTATAGATTCGTTCTAAAATATGTTAATTTCAGACAGCTCAAAGAACCTTAATTTTTCACCAAAATCTGAGGGTTAGCACCTTGAAAGCACTTTAACGAAAACGTGCGTTTCTTGACATTGTTTATGTTATCCTTTTAATGAATTTCAATTTGATCAAAACCTAATCACTTTATTACCTTTATTCACCAGAACTAAGCCAAACAGTTCTACAAAATTCATATTCAAAGGGGAGCCTATTTGAATGTCTTACTTGTGTGCTCGTCCAGTACACAAATATATACTCTTAACAACTCTTTACAACTCTTTATTCAAATTTTGATACTTCAGAAACCTAATTTACCCGTTAAAATACGCGGGAAAAAGAAGTAAAATCCTTCATAATGTTCTCGAATAACGAAATTTGCATTGTACTAGGTCAACTAGACCCTAAATGTACTTGTATTAACTAGTCATGAGTTATTTTCATTTGTTATTGTTAAGCATTTTTAAAACACTTGTCATCTTTTTTTTTTCGTTTACGATGTAGAATTAAACACAATAGGGTAATTAACAGCTCAATCAAGGTTAACCAAACCTCTTATGTTATTGTATTTGTAGATCATTTATAAACATTTTTTTTTAAATATTACACACTGAAATTAGCAATCATTTTTTGTTTATTTTTATTTTAATTCTGGTAAAGTTTGTATTTCTATAGTTTTGATTACAAATCATATGCAATATTTTAAAACATGTACCTATTCGTGAAACAAGTAATAGCGGTAACTTATTATCTTCCTCAATTTTTATTAAAAGATATGTATGAACATCTATATCTATACAGTAAGATGAGTTACAAATTTATTGGAAATATGGCCAGAGGTATATCATTATACCTCACGTGCTTTTCTTTATATAAAATTCCCATACCGCATCGGTGAACAAAAAACAGTTCCATTAGCACAAAACGTTTACATAATATGAAGAACCGGTCCAAACATTGAGCTGATATCAATTCAACCCTGCTCGAGCGTGTTGTTGTTGTTTATTTTCAACAATACTTTTGAACGCACTTATAGAGAAACTTGACTGACATTGCTGTAATATATGTTGCAATGGTCAGTTTAGAAGAATAATTCGTTAAAGACCAGACTACAGTACTAGTACCAGTAACGTTCTGTTTAGCGACATCTCATGTTATTAGTGCAGCCGTTTAACTACTTTTACAACTACTTGTAAGATAAAGGTTTGACATTTGCAAATTTCAGAAAAACAAGTATATCCTAATTGATTTTAGCTATGTTCTTGGCATCTGGTCATTCTCGAACCATAACTTTATTTCAAATAGTGTTTTTGTGATCCCCTGCGCTAAAATACCGACACGTCACAATGCACTCAGTTTGCATTTCGCAACAAATTTATTTCAAAATATTAACTTTACAGACTGTTCGAGTCTCGCGTTGATGTTGCGGTTATGTTGAGATCATCGTCAAACGTGCTTTTTCTTTGGTCGCCATTTTGAAGAATGGTCGTCACGATCTATCAACAAAATAAGAAATTTGTTATTTCTGTCCTTAAATATTTTGTCAAAAGCAAGCGTCAAAACGGTGTCAGGAGATATCAGTAGTACTGTCTGTTTCATCTCCAAATTTTAGTGAAAAGGTAATAGATTGGTTGTTTGAATGAAGAAGTTATTCATGCTGCTAAAGAAAGCTATCAAGGGAACGATATCCTTCTTACAGAACTGCTTGACTTAATCGAGTATCAACTCTATGTAAATGTACTAAATAAAGTTTGATGTCAGTGATAAATGAAATTAAATTACTTCATGTATTTTGCAATTTTGTGAAGACACTTACAAGATGGATGTACTTGAATATAAATGTAATTTTTGCAGACGAATGTAATGTTACGGAAAGAGCATGGGTTGCATAAAACTCATGATAAGTCTTCCGCCTATCTCCTTGCAAATTTGGCGGCTGAACAGTTCGAAGAATAAACTAGAGTTTTACTCATAAAACGTATAGCCGTTAGTCGCTGTCCAAACTTCACCACAATGACACGTTAAAAAATCAAAGATTTGAGTATGCATATCATTACAGTCAATGCCTGAATTTGTTACTGACACGTATCTCTTATAGGAAGACATACTCGTACCTTGCAAAACAGCAAATTAGATATAATCAGAAAATTAAATGACTGTATCTCTGTTATCATTACAACTGTATTATTTAAAGGCTTATTTAAAGGCATATTCAACATGTACTTCCCAGTATAAATGATCCCTATTTTGTATACAGGATGAAACACATACAAATCGCAAATGAAAATTTCTTCACTTGCTGCGTAGATATTTTCTAATGTTTGATTGCTCTAGCTGACAAACTATCTAAAAGTATCATATGACTCGAGCTAAAAAATATCCCATTCTTGCTAGGTAAGGGATTGGTGATAACTCTGCTTTGAATAGGTGCAAATCAGTAATACCCCAGGTGCTCAACTTACATGCTGAATTATATTTCTGTCTGGGTTTTTATGTTTCTTAACTATTTAAATCACATTTAAATGTATGTTCCAGTGCTTAAGTAACTTATTTACTCGGTAAAACTACATCACACTTTTGGTTTACCAAAACACGTATTTTTTGATCGGCTGACTCTGTGTACAGTTTTTTGTAAAGCAAATCAATAATAATCAGTGTGAGGTCACTATGAACAACTAATCTATATTATAGACCGGTTATTTTGTAAACATTGCTTCTAGAAAATTGTATAATTTAAATATTGTTTTATTCAATATAATTATCCCAAAGACCATCCAGCATGTATGACTTTGTATACCTGATTCTGTAGATATGTAAAATTCAATTGTTATATTAACTGTATAAAATTCCGTTGAGGAATTATTATTCTGTGTGGGAACCATATAGAAACAGGGCATACATTGAAAAGCAACACACATTTTAGACTAATGCGGTTGTCAAAATATTACCAAAACCATCGCTCTGGAGCCGTAAGCGTACTGTGAAAAATAATATGTTGTTTAAATTTCTTCAAGCTTTCTATGGCTAATCATATCTATGAGCACAGTAAATTGGTCTGTTCAGTCCAACGTTGTTGTCAGCTACTGTCCTAAAAGTCTTTCATTTACACTCAACAACTTACCTAAGTATACACGTCAATGTTCCATATCTTTAATAATGTTTCGTGATACGCTCATGAAAATTGGCCAACAAAACCGCAAAAAACGGTAATTATAAATTTGTTCCATCAACCTAGAAAAGTCTTTTGTTTCAAAAACGATTTTGTTACCGATTTCAGGGATACACTATCCCGCTTCTATCAAAATATTCTCCACGCACTAAACTTATTGATGCAGTTGACCAAGTCACCTAGCATAACTCGTGAATTGGTGGTTCCAGACAGTAAAGTATTTTTTCATTAGAGATGTTTTAATACTAAAAACTGACTATACGTGGTTCATGAGAAGTACCAAATGTTTGAAGGCTGGCCAAAAAAATCGAGTTAAAACTGTCATGATGCTTTTTTTACAGTATCATAAATCTTTATCCGTTTTGAATTTTTTGAAAGTTTGGTTCACTATGACATTTACCTTTGATCCACTAACCCAAAAGTTAATAGGGATCATCTACATGTTGCATGAAACCTTCTGAGTAAGTTTGATGAAAGTTGAATAAAAACTGTGACCTGTTGAGCGTTACTAAGGAAAATCTAACGGAGGTCACTGTGGCCTTGACCTTTGATACACTGACCCAAAAATCAATAGGGAACATCTACATGTTACAGGAAACCTTTTGAGCAAGTTTGATGAAAGTTGAAAGAAAACTAAAACGTGACCTGTAGAGCGTTATCAAGGAAAATCTGACCCAGAAAAAAAGGGATCATCTACATATTGCAGAAACTTTCTGAGCAAGTTTGATGAAAGTTGAATGAAAATTGTGACTTGTAGAGTGTTATAAAGGAATGGCTATCGGTGGTAACTGTGATCTTGACCTTTGACTCACTGACCCCAAAAACAATAAGGAACATCTACAAATTGCAGGGATCCTTATCAGCAAGTTTCATCAAAGTCAAATGAATATTGCGACCTGTAGAGCGTTATCAAGGAAAATGTTACAGACGGACTGACTGACAGACGGACGGACGGACGACAGACACACCACCATGGCATAAGCTCCGCTGGACTTCGTTCAGTAGAGCTAAAATTCAATCTTTGGTGTTATGACTATGAAATGTTCATCATAACATTTGGAAAAATGAATAAAATACGACTGAACTTTTAAGTATATACTTAGAAAAGTTGTTGAGTGTACAGTCAAAGCATTTATACTAAGGATATAACCGAAATGTGCGTGTGTTTAGCAATATGGGGTCAACGACTTGAATAGTCCTTTCCTTTTGTCATTCTGTGCGCTTTAACACAAATTTATTTTATAAACATTACCAAGGTTTGAAGAATACTTATCACCATTCTGCTGTGAAAAGTGTCTAAGAATTTTTAGCAGCTTTGCAGAAACGTTTAATATTGTACTGTCAAGTATTTATCAATACCTTGAAAATTTGTCATTGAGTGAAATCCCGCTAGAAAAACGACTAAGATTACATATTTTAAGAAAAAGGTATCAGGGAAGATACTGCGCCTAAAGAATGCAGAGAACCAACAAAAATGTGTATAGTAACTCATTGCACTAACCAATGTAGGTTACCTTAATCTTACTCAAGTTCCTTGGAAAACATGTCACACTTGAATATTTGAAAGTTCAGAGATAATTAAACTACTAGTATTAGTTTTGTATAAGGCGCAATGTATAAAATAGAATTTGGTTTCCCCGAGTCAAAATAGAACTAATCTTTATACCGTTGTCTTCTATTTTTTTAGGTTTCCTGAAATAACTTAACTAAAATACGTAATTTTAATAAATATTTGGATTCATTTGAATTTAGATACTGCAATGTTGTGAACACGTATTTTCAACCGCACGAACTTGGTTGATGTAATCACTACGTATATCTTCACGGGTAACCTAGCTGAAGGGTTTTCCAATGTCGCTACTATTTTTATAAACACAAATATCTCTCTCTCTATATATACAGGTATGAACCATTTAATTTACAGTTGTACGCAGAATATAATTTGAAAACAAACAACAGTGCAGAGCTGTGACAACATGATAAGTTTTACACAAATAGCAGCAGCAGTGTGTTTGTGCCTTTGCTTTATTGAAAGTGAGTAAATTATTTGATTATATCGGATCTCTGTAACTATAACACTGTTTTTCTGTGTAATAGTATTTGAATTCTTTAAATTGCATGGTACTAAAAAAGAGCAAAAACCTGTAATTTAATCTTTTTCTTACAGAACAAAAATGATTTTGACCCAAGAAAAATCGAGTAATAGTATATATTTGAATTTTAACAGTTTACGCGATAGTGCTGTTTCTTTTAAAGATATAGCGCTATTAGTGCGTATTGGTTGCTAAGACAAACAAAAAATATTCTTATTTTGAAATGATCTAAATAAAATGCTTATTAATAATGTTTTCACACAAAATGATTTACTTCGCCTTTGAAGCCTTAGATTTTGCATATATGGCAAAACATGTCGATTAATAGGATTAAACTAAGTAAAGCTATTTTATTGAGGAGAGGTTTAGGGGCAAGGAGACAAAATGATAATTTTACACAATAGCAGTAGTGTGTTTGTGCATTTGCTTTATTGAAGGTGGGTAATTTTTTTGTATTCTTTTTTTATACTTTGCGCCTAGAAATTAAACTAGGCGCAAAGTATAAAAATAGAATTTGGTTTCCCCGAGTCAAAATAGAACCAATATTTATTACCTTTTTAATGTTTCCTGAAATAACTGAGCTAAAACACGTAGTTTTACTAAATATTTGGAGATATTGCAATGTTGTGTACAGGTATTTTCAACCACGCGAACTTGGTTGATTCGACTGTTATCCCATGCTCTTCACGGGTAACGTAATTTGAATGGGTTTTCCGATGTCGTTACTATATTTATAAGCTAAATCATATATACTAACCTACAAAAGTCATTATTAAAGCTGTACACACAACATAACAAACAACAGTGCTGTGACAAAATGATAATTTTTACACAAATAGCAGTAGTGTGTTTGTGCATTTGCTTTATTGAAGGTGGGAAAATTATTTAATCATATCGTATCTCTGTAACTATAACTTTTTTCTGTCTACATTTGTATTTGTATTCCATAAATTGCATGGTACTACAAATGTGAAAAATCTTGTAATTTAATATTTTAAACTTTCTGACAGAACAAAAATGATTTTGACCCAAGAAAATTTGAATTTAAAACTGGGCGAAAGTTTACGCGATAGTGCTGTTTTTGGTTGCTAAGACAAACAAAAAATATTCTTATTTTGAAATGATTTAAATAAAATGCTTATCAATAATTTCTTTCATGCAAAATGATTTACTTCGCCTTTGAAGCCTTAGATTTTGCATATATGGCAAAACATGTCCACTAATAGGATTAAACTAAGTAAAGCTGTTTTATTGAGGACAGGTTAAGGGGCAAGGAGACCCTCATCTCACCTTAGAAATCAAACTATGGTTTAGATATGTTTAATCTGTTTTGAGAACGGTCTTTACACTGCATCAGTTATATTTTATATGTAAATGGAGATATTATCTGGTTTATTTGGATGCCTTATTCATAACTAATTGATCAAGAAACGTCCAATTTCCACTTTTCAAATGTTATTTCGATACCCAGCGTGCAAATCTGACATTTACGTATATACTATTAAAATGGACAAAAAGTATGCCATTAAAATGGAAACAAGAGCATAAACAAAGGATATGAAAAAGAAAGTATCCAATGTAT